>JARFXV010000086.1:1285000-1885000 GCA_031761425.1 Cosmopolites sordidus | reverse complement strand
AATCATTGCAAAGGCATTACTGACAAAACAAAAACTTTAACTTTTTTTTTCACTCTTGTGTTCTGTAGCATCATCTCTTTTTTAAAACCGGCAGTAGTCGCCCAACATAGATGGGTTCCAGCGTCTCTGGTATCTTGCTTCCATCGTCCTGATGTCCTGGTGAAACCTCTCTCTTTTTCGTCGCTTAGTGCACCCAAATTTTCCGGAAAAAATCCAAATGAGAGGGTAAACATGCATTTTTAAGGACATGCCACACCGTAGTATTTCACAAGCTGTCAATAGTTCATCTATGAGGTTTTTATAGTTTTCATCTTTACTTTGTAAAACCACTTTGAAGTCATAGCAATATACTTATCACTTTTAAATCCCCACAAATATCCCACTGATACTGTTCATATTTAACGCGATTTAATATGGTTACTAAATTGTCATAGGTTTCTTTCATTGTTACTGAAGCGGCTAAAGGAATAGATGGGTGTTTGTTTCTATTATGAAGCAAGACCTGTTTCTATTATGAAGCAAGACAGCCTTTTAGGCTATATTTCGACGAATCTATGAAAATACGCCACTCGGAAGGTACGTGTTTAATATTAAGCTCATTCAGTAAACCATTAATATCACAACATACCCATAGCGATCCTTCCATTTTATAACAACTTGAAAATGTTACATTCCGTTTTCAGTAATGTAAACATTTGCATTTTTATCCAACATGTTTCTCTGTTGAAGTTTGGAACCAAGAAGTTCCAATTTTTGTTTTGACACTCCTAGGCCACGTACCAAATAATTTAATTCATTCTGAGTTATTAAGTGAGGTTCTGGTAGTTAAAAATATTGGGTCATAACTGATGTTCTCAGGAAGTTGTGGATCAGATCCTGATGAAGAATTAGAATCACCAGGAAAAATGTTGTCCAGGTTTAGAGGCGCAATCGGTACCAGTAATTTCTGGCTATGAGGAACTAGGCCTAAGTGCAGAAGGCAAATTGGGATACTGAATTTTGTCCCTTTGCTTTTATGAAATCCCTTCTTCTGTTTTAGTAATACAAAAGTAGCAATCACTTACATGATCAGTAGGTTTTCTCCATATCATACGAACATCAAATGGTATAGAATTTTTCTTGCGACATATCCATTGCACTAAATTTACGTGACAACTCACACAGCAAACATGAGGAGTCCAACTTTTATCTTGATCTCCAATTTAGCACTTCAAATATAAAAGATAAGCTTTTTTGGCTTCCTCAGATATAGATCTAGCTTGTGACTTGAAAATAAATCGTCCGTATATATAACACACGTTTGCAAAATAGATGACTAGAAGTTGCTATTTTATATTAAATCGATTTAAACACTTGGCTGTACTGCAAGCGAGACCGAAAAGAACTAAACTATAAAAAAACAATAAAACAGCCCTTTTCACACTATCCACTCCACGCCACGCCACTCCACACCACATGTCGTCAACATATTGGTCCCTTTCACACTTGTCCACGCCACGCCACGCCACATCACAACACGCCACGCCACGCCACACCAAGCACACAGGAGTGTGAAGGGGGCCTAAAGGTTTGTAGAATACTGTGGAAATACTCTACCAATGTAGGATACAGTCCAAAGACAGGTACACAAAATTTCAGTCACCCCATAAAATAAAAGGTGTTTTAATAACTACCTAAATGAAACGCAAAAAGAGCATTCTTATCAGTGTTAGAAAAATCATGTCGAACTGTGTAATTTTTATCATTTTATAAGCAAGAATTTCTCTAGAGAATCAGAAACTATATATTAAAATCTTAGATTTAGTTCTGAAGAAACTATAGTGGGTGTACTCATTATTCCAACTAATTAAAATTATACACCCCCAAGTAAGCAGTTAATAACAAAACCTTGAACATATTGAGTTTAGGTATTTCAGCAAGCTTGAAAATGGATAAAACAACGCCCACGAAGACATTGAATAGAGAATAACAGATTTTATATTCGGGCGTGGCTGGATATAGCAGCCATTTAACGTTAAAAGGGAGGAACGAACTTGCTATATACTAACTGACGTAAGAGTTTTCCAATAAGAGTGTAAAAACTTTGAAACATAATAATGGCAACACCGTTTGAACTGGAAATGTCACTCAGAGACTGCTGCCTTCAGTACATTGTATCAATTCACTATGGAAAGATACACGGTTCAAAAGCGCATACTAAATGATTGAAAGTTGAAAAGTGAAAAATCTCAAGTGATTTGGAGTTACCCTCTTCATCCTCGGAAAGTCTCTGTTAGTACGGTTTGAGAGTGAAGGAGTGTTGATGGGCTGAAGAAGTAATAGGATCTCATTTTTTTGAAGACGATGATGGAAATGGCGTTACTTTTAATGGTGAACCATATAGGAATACGATAACAGAATATATTTGGCCTGAACTGATCAAATATTGATATAAACAACCGTTTATAAACCTATTATGCCTTTCGCCTACAGCCTATAGCACGGTTCTAAATACCTAGTTCGCGCCGAAATCAACATAGACCCTGGAGTTTATTGCAGAGGGGCACTGATTGCACTAACTTCCTCATCAACCAATTCTATAGAAACCTTCGGTATGAAACACTAAACTCGAAGAGATTTAGCACTAAACACCACACTTCTGATGCCAATGCCTATTGCCTAGAGGTGGATAAGGGTGGTTGAACACCAGTTCTACCTTAATATAATTTTTTAATATTACATATATTGAATTATTAATTACTAGCTGTACCCGACCACGCGCTTTGGGGCTCAGTCTGATAAAATAATTAAATCAAAATGAAAATAAATCGAAATCTATGAAAATCCAATTTAACAATATAATCGGAAACATTGAAAATGTTAAGTAACAGTAGCTGTCAAGAAGCGCGCTGTCCGATATGAGCAGTGTTTAGTATTGTGTGTGTTGCCGTTACTTTCAACAGATGACGCTCCCATTGCCCTAAAATATTTAGTATAGCGTGTGTTGCTTTTACGTCCAACAGATGGCGCTGTTTAAAAAGCATGTTTTTACCTACCATATATAATAATAGGTACATAAAACACGAGCGTATTCGAGTGCAACGTTGTGTCAAAATTTCAAAGCAATTGGTGAAGAACTTTAGAAGATTTAAGATTTTGAACAAACGAAAAATTACATTTTTATTTATGTAAGTTAGAAACATTGACATAAATGTCAATGTTTTCAAGACAAATTTGTCTGGCATATATGTAATTAGTGATAAATAATAAGAAATTGCCAACTTAATCTAACAATGGTAAAGAAATATTTATATAAAAATTAAAAATGTATTCTAAGATCATTACGCAGATCAATTCCAAAGCACCGCACGATCCTTCAGCACCCTCTGAAAAGCTGATTTATACTGAATAAACGGGGACTGAAAAATATCTGTCAATCATACAGAAGCTTTCCCGCTAATGACGTATCCGTTATGGTCTCGTCATGCACGATGCATTAGAGGTCAAGTTGGTGCTGGAGTAGGTAAGGAGAAAGTATCTCGAACTCGGTTATTAATTCAAGGGACATAAAACCGAATTTCACTGAGGAGTTGATCACAATCAATCAAGCCACGGCAGAGCTTTAGCAGGAAAAGCCGAGCAACCTACACTCTACTATCCTCTAGGGACTGGCAGGAGAATCTCTCCAATAACAAAGTGTGGCTATAACCTCTGCAGGGGTAGGCAACATTCAGCTTAAAGGACAGATACTTTAGAAAACGCCGCTGAACTTGCTCAAGACGAGAAATATATGTAGTATATATTGGCGACCAGAGAGGGGAAGCATACATAAGTCTAGATCGTACCAAGACATTATACAGAGTTATAAAATAGCTGATATTATCAAAAGCTTATGTTGATTCAATTAGGAGGCCAAGCGTTGCAGTTGCCGACTGCATGATTTGATCAATGTGATGGTTGAATGACAGTTTTCTATCGATATACACTCCCAGGTCCTTTACGACTGCACAATCTTCTAATGTGCAACCATTTATTTATATATAATATATATATATATATATATATATATATATATATATATATATATATATATATATATATATATATATATATATATATATATATATACATATATATATATATATATATATATATATATATATATATATATATATACATATATATATATATATATATATATTATATATATATATATATATATATATATATATATATATATATATATATATATATATATATATATATATATATATATATATTTTGTGTTTTTTAATATCACATATATTAAATTATTAATTATTAGAAACATAGACATTTGTCGGATATACATGTAATTAGCGATAAATAATAAGAAGTTGGCATTGTCTCTATATAACCAATTTTTCAAATAGTAGATATTGTATAATAGAAATAATAGATTAAGGCAAATGTGTTATTTTAGCACATTCAGAACGGTGTCGTATCAAAATATGATCATTTATGAATAATAATCATTTATGAATAAGAACATTTTTGCAGAACTGCCCACATGTTCTTCAATTCCAGTTTGCTAGTTTCTTTTTAGAAAATTAGAGAGTATGTTTCTCTTGAACCATCGTTCAATATTTGCATTACGCTTCTTCTAATACTGTTTACTTATTTGCATCAGAAGAAAAAAAATTTTTTTTTTGCTATATAGATAATAACATATCTCTTTGATTTATTTTACACCAGAATAACAACATCGTTTAGAGCATGTTCTGTCGAAGTAAAATTTTGAAGAAAGAACTAGATATACCAAATGACTATGATATTGCCCAAATATGATTCGTTAGTTAAAATGGATGAAACTGAAATTTGAGCTATAATATAGTATTTTGATGGAGTTTTACTTCAATGCGAACTCAAGAGGGAGCAAGAGGAATCAAATTCTACTTTAAAGGATCCTTCCCCTTCATTCTCGTCGATAAATAGTATCGGTATCACATCCATTAAAGATGATGAACGTTCGAGATGCCCAAAAACTGCTACGACCAATAATCGTACATCGTATCCCCCACATGTTTTGGGTATGAAAAAGATGTTCGTTCGATGAGTACCACGTTTTTTAATAGTCCACCAAACATCCATTCGAGTGAACAATCCTCAAGAATATTTAGACTAATTTCAACACCATTCTGCAGAGTCTCTTTGGCGTTTTATAAAGAGAGAGCGGCCAATGAGCGTGAGCAGATGAAAATTCGAAGGAAAGTAAAAACAGTTCCACGTGCAGGAAAAGTAATGGCTACAGTTTTCTGGGATTCTCGTGATGCGGTGCTCAAAATATCTGACACTTACCGGGAAGTATTACGCATATTTACATATCTGGCAAAAAAACTTCTCCTTCATCGCGATAATGTGAACACACGACTCGGTTTATAGCTACAATACATCAATTCCCACGTTTCGAAGCAAGTATTACACATGCGCCGACTTAGACGGATTTAGCTTTTAACGGTTACATCCCCTTTCCAAATTCGAAGAAATGGCTTACTGACGAAAAGTCATGTCAAATGATGAGATCAAAACTGAGACATCCCTTTAATTTTGCAGAGTTGTGTAAATCGTTTTAATCTGAGGATATTAAAAATTGCAGAGTCACTGGTCTATATTGTAATAAACTGGAAAAAGATTGTTTTCTTTGTCGGGTAAAGAACTTTTCGCATAACCCTCGTATTTGTATGGTACGAGGGTTGCTATTTAGGTATCCGGAATTTGGCAACAATGGTGTTGCTAGGCGCCATTTGACATATACATCGTAAAGTTTGACATTGTTGACTGTATACAAACTCAGAACGTTTGGTCACACGGACGCTATTTGTGTTGTTTAATGACTTGAAAAGTTCATCTCAGTCAAAAAATTGAATTAACTCGTGATAAGTTACGTGCGATGGTTTACTACTACTTTCGACATAGATTATCTCAACAACAGTCCATCGATCAACTCACTTCGACTTTTGGCGATAAAGTACCATCTAAAACCACTATATATCACTGGTTTAGTGAATTCAATCGTGACCATCGTTCGCTTACGAACAAATTTACAGAAGGTTGTCCAAAATCGATTGTTGTGCAAACATCGATACTGTGCGCGGACTGATGAAGCAAGATCATCATGCGACATACCGTGAGATTGAGCCATTTTTGGGCATTAGTATGACAAGCATATACAAGATTTGACATGAACAGTTAGTCGTGAAAAAGATTTGTGCACGTTGGATTCCTCATAAGTTGACAATCACTCAAGAAAAGGCTCGTGTCGATTATTGCAAAGAAATGCTCAAAAAGTAAAGCGTTTACACAGGTGACGAATCGAAAGTAAACGGCAGTCGACTGTATGGGTCTTTAAAAATGATCCAAACCCAACAAAAATTGTTCGCGCAAGAAGCACTTCGAAGCAAATGGTGGGATATTTGACCGGTCAAAACATCGAATCGGGTTATCTGCCATACAGTTCTGATTTGGCACCCAATAATTTATCTTTGTTCCCGTCCGTTAAGAATACTACGTGGTCAACGATTTTCGACACCAGCAGAAGAGGTTGATTTTGGAGATACTTCAATCGGAATGTAAAAAGTGCTATGAAGATTAAGTCAACCGTATGCAAAACTGTATCGATCATCGCGAAGAATATTTTAAAAAACAATAAAACCATTTTTAATGATAAATATTTGTTTTCACTTATTATTCGGGACACATAAATGCAACCCTCGTAATATTAGCTTATTATTTCATTAAAACATATTTTCTAGAATTATTACTTCGTGCCCTCCAATCTACAAGTGTTAAAAATATTTTAAGAAAAATATGTTATTGCATTATTTTCTTATTCGCAGGCAATCTACGACATGCTGGGTGCTTGTTCGTCAAATCGTCCAGCAGATTCAGCAGAAGAACGAGCGAAGAACATCTTCGCGAAAATGGATGAAAACAACGACGGTCAGCTCACCCAGGAGGAGTTCCTGAAGGGATGCTTACAAGACGAGGAGCTGTCCAAGATGTTGGCGCCTTAAGAATCATCTCACAGACGCCACATTGGGAAAATGTCGATTGGTTCCACACGGTCACCTGACCTGAACCGAATCTGGTCAAGCGATTTTTTGGTCATGATAAATTCCGGTCGTTTTCGAATGGTGTTCGATAAGTTGCTGTTGAACAATAAGTTATGGCAAGTGTAAAAAAAAACGAAATATTGAATACATTTCTGTTATTGTAGGATCTTTAGAAAACCTAATTTCCCCAAGTGCTTCTTCGCAGTGTGGTACTTAGAACCAATTCCCTTAATATAAAACAAAGTGTATTATTTGGAACATCTCATCATTGTATTTACATAGCCAGTTACAAACTTCAACGAAAAACTTTTTTGTTAAAATTTCTATTTTATTATTGTATGACGCGTTTCGCTTGCACTGCAGCTTCGTGAAGAAATAAACATTTTCGATGTTAAAATTGGTATAAATGCAAAACGTTTACGCAATAAAATATTTATATTTAGCCAAATGCTAATTCTTCTCTGTACAAATTCAGTAAAGGTGATTTGTTCAGGTCTATTTGGTCATTTAGAAGGGTTTTTGCATTTTTTAAATGGTTTATTTCCAAACTCTCCACATTGTTTAGTTTTTGCTTTTGTTTTGTACCTGTAGTTTAGAAATAAGCAGTCTAAAAGATGCGGAGACCCTTCTGAATGACCAAATAAACCTGAACTAAAGTCGAAGAGATTTACCACTAAATATCAAATCACTTTTTTTTTAACTTCTCGACGGCACGTTTCGCTAACCATGCTAGCATCATCAGGAGATGATTAGATTAAATCATCATCTAAATCATGATGATTAGATTAAATCATCTTAATCATGATTTAATCTAATCATCTCCTGATGATGCTAACATGGTTAGCGAAACGTGTGCCGAGAAGTTGATTTGTGAAGAAAAGTGGTTTGCAGAAGAAAAGTGATTTGGTGTTTAGTGGTAAATCTCTTCGAGTTTAGTGTTTCACAGCAAAGGTTCCAATAGAAGAATTGATTAAATTGACCTGAACAAATCACCTTTATTGGACTTGTACAGGTAAGAATTTAGAATCTGAGTCGATTTCCTAAAAATATATATTTTATTGTGTAAACGTTTCGCATTTATACCAATTTCAACATAGAAAATACTTATTTCGGAAGAAGCTACAGCGCTAGCGAAACGTTTCAAACATTAATAATTAAGTGGAAAATTTGACAAACAAGTCTTTCATTAAACATTTCTGATCAATTTCCATCAAGTAGAAGCCAACGCAATCTCAAAGTTACGTAGTTACATAGAAAAATACAATATCGAAGATATGTAAAAAAGGATTGTGTCATTATTGAAGACTGTTTACAATTTCAATCTTTTTGAACCTCGTCTTGAAATAGTTTACCTAAATTATAATACCTATTTAAGATAGTTTACCTAAATTATGCATACTAACATATGAAATAACAATTTTGGTACATAACAATTACAGATCAAAATTTTTCAATAGATATTTTCTAAACATTCAATACCAACTTGATGCATATTCATATATAGAAAAAGTATGGAAAGGGGGAGTTTCCATAACACGTCCTGATATAAATTTAAAACATTTACAATGTTATACAGTTAGAAAAAAGTCTGTGTACATGATGTGACCATTACAACTCTTAGATTTTTACAAATAAAAGAGTAAACTTTCATTAACATAATCTTTTTTATTTAAACGATTTTATTCTTAATACTTTTTCATGAGAACGTACATAGATTTAAGTTTATTTTATAAACAATTTCACAAAACAAAATGTTTAATGATTCTGCATGCAGAAGAAGTCTATATACACTTTTCCTTATTATTTATGTTTAATAGACTGTATGGGGTTTTTGATAACATCACAGTATCTTTTTTATAGAATAAATAGATATATAGAAATATAGATATTTGTTGTGACATTAGGATCCAGTAGAAACTCTTCTTCCGGGACTTGTCCCTATTGAGTTATATTTTTTATGCAGGGTTCCTTAAACCCCCTTTTACTTTCTCTCCACAAATGTTTTTTATTCAATTTAAATCTGATGCTCGTGGAGGAATTTTTACCAATCTTCAGGCATTTTAGAGTAAACGTTCTTCAACTTTACGTGCTCAATGTTTCGGATCATTGTCATATTAGAAAATGAAATCAGATTTGAGCCCAGGTTTTTTGGCATTTGGATGCACATTTTCTCTTTAAATATCTAGGAAAACACATCAATTTGATTCCTTCGATAAATGTAAGTTTTCCAATGCCAGAAGAACTACTAGCTCCCTACTCACATCTTAGCTCCACCACCGCCATGCTTGAAAGTATAGCATAAATTTATCAATTTCATTTACTGCTCTTTGAAGTTACCATTAGCTCCAACAACATTGAATTTGCATTTACTTGATAGAAGCCCGGTCTTTGTATCGTGTTTACAATTTTTTAAACAGGTGATTGGTTTTTGTTAATTTTTGTTTGTCTTATTTCCAAAGAAATTTGCGATGGATAATAAACTAACACAGCTAAACTGAGATAGAATGTGAGAGTTTTAATATACTGTCACTGTTAGTGATTAAATAGTGTCACTATTTGTTGAAAACAATACGCAAGATTGTGTACACAGGCTTGTTTTGCATATAGAAACTAGATTAACGTCTAATCCTTATATTTATCATTTTACCTGGTTCTTGTTTTATGATATGGGTGTGACTTTTAAAACCTAAAAGTTCACTGTACTTTTCCTCTCTTTTGTAATTAAAGAAAAAGGCCACTGATTAAAGTTTGACCTGGTGTATACAGATTTTTTTTAGTAACCGTATTATTTAATTAAATTATTATTATTATTATTTAATAAAAAATTAATTTAATAAATTATTATTATTAAAAATTAAAATTTATGGGCTTTTGTTAAGTAGTCTTCAACAAAACACATAAATTAACACAACAAAAATAAACTATATATTCCAAAAATATAACATCACATTTAATTGAAACGCCTAATAAACTGATCCCACAAATTTAATGAGAAAAATAAACAAAACCGGATCAATAAATAAACAACGATCCGGTGAACTTTCCTTTTCGTTTTATGTCAAACAGAAAAACGCCAAACCATTCAATATAGTCAGTCATCGCAGCAACAATAGCGCCACTAATGTTTAATCTAGATTTTATCTGGTCTTTATATAAAGGCGTTGTTTCACGAAATATTGACCAAGCTGTCAGAAGGCACAAATAGATACCAATCCATTTGTTTTATTTCCCTTAAAGTAATATTTTTGCAAATACACTTTCCTTGGTATATTAGATTTCTCCTTTAATAAAGGTGAGAGAGAAGAAAATAGAGGTAAAGCAAAAACAAATATGGTTTGAAAAATCTTGCAATAACGGAGAAAAGCTATTATTAAACTGTCTTTAAAATACATGGACAGTGTTATCAGTGGTAGTGTGTGAACTGGTTCAATTTCTTTCTTAAATATACAGAGCCTTAATTTAATCCTATAAACCGTGTGACTAGTGATTTATTTAAACTTAGGAACTTTCATTTTTTATGTTGAATTATTTAAAGGTGGTATCATTTGTCCCCACAAATATTACTAAAATTTCACCTAGATTTGATATTCGAGAATTTTATTAGTTCCTATGCTTCAAGGGCAACAAAACATATTTCAGAAGCACCTCCTAAGATAGCACCTCCTAAGAAGAAGGTCATTAACAAAAAAAAAATCGTTTGCACAACAATATTGTCCATAAAAAAATCTACGACATGTGCTTCTGTTCTTTTTTCCTTCCATAGAATCTGCTCTGATGGAGTTATTTTAACATTCTTTTTTACTTTGGATTCCAAGTAATGTAGGACTGGTCAAATGTTATGTTTATTTTGATTATTAGTGCTAAACTGTGTATATAATTCAAACGAAAAGATTATTTATAAAAACTGAAATAAACCAATAAATAATTAAACTGGTTGTCCCAATTTAAAGTCACTGGGTTTCGGAATCAAATAATGGTTCAGTATAAAATATTCTATGAATGATTAATTATGAATGTCAATAAATAGTAAAGGAACTATTATGCATGCAGAAAAAAAATAAAAAGGGTGTAAAATAAAAGTAGCTAAGTAATATTTGAAACTTGTTTCAAACGCTTGCAATAAGCATCTTTGTAGAAATTTTATCTCATGGAATGAGACATTACTCTAGCTTTGCAAAATAATGCATTTTAATAAAACCAAATTTTAATAAAATAATTTTGCTACATAGACCATTAATTAATTTTTCATTTGCCTTCTTCAATCGAATTGCAGATGTAGGCCTACTCTAGTTCCCTGCATCGTGTCTTGCTCTGGGCAATTATTTACCTTCCTAGCCCGGCATAACCCCTCAAGTAATCTACCCATCGCATCTGTGGTCTTCGACGTGCTCTTTTTCATAACCATGGTCTCCAATCTAAGATTCGTATGTTCCACCTGGCATCTATTTGGCGGACTGCAAATTCCCATTTAAGTCGAGCTGTTATTTCTCTTACTCTGTGAGTTTTATCTTATGCCGTATTTCATTTTTGTCTTTGTGTATTACATGTAGTATACGTTTCTCTTTGTAAGGGTCGAGGTCCTCCTTAGTCCTTAGACTGAGTGCTCAGGGGCTTTTTTGATGCAGCGTCGATCCAACTCAATATAGAGTTCAGAGTTCAGAGACGCCCAGAGTTCAATTCTATGCATACATTTTTGATCATGTTAACTAAATAGATCTAAAAATACCTTTAGATCAAAGTTTCAAGCCCAACATTCTTAAAATTATCTGCTGAGTCTCCTTGTTTTGTACTACCCTTAATATTTTTTCCATAAAATATACATTTATGAGAGAGGTTGCTTTCTATGAAATATACCTTTCAAATTTATAACCGCACGTAAAGTTAATTTAAAACAAGCCAGTCAGAATCAATAGATAGCATCTCCCATTTGAAGCTGATTATAGATTTGGCATGAAAGAAAAAATATCAATTCTAAACAGGTCAAAACACAAAACCAGAAAGTATAAATAATAAAAATAGTGTTTATAAATGTATGAATAAACAAGCTGTATTTGGAAAAAAGTAAAGAAAGAATACCAATACACCATTCATGTATGTTAAAGATAATATATACGAAAGACGGACAACATGATCGAATCGAAACCTCCTGCTTGCATTACTGCCAAAGATTAAGAACCAATCAACATTTTCCGACACATTTTCATCCATTTTAGCGGCCTCTTCCTAAGCCTAACGCTTAAAGACGGCCCTCTTGGTCCCGGGTTCGAATCCCGATCGTAACTGGCACAATCGTTCGTTCAGAATTAAAAGACTTTTTAATGTTAATAACTGGTATATTTATATATATATGTGGTTTCCCGAAACAATAGAAAATCGCGAAAAGGCTCACTACAATTTTTATTGTAAAATATTTATCGACCAGTAAAGCGAAAATAGGGGTGGGGGTGATGTTTTTTTTACGATTTTCTAATTGGCAAAGCTGGAATTTATATGTAATAATTATACGAAAAAAGAAAAATATTGTCGTATATTTACAAAATGTTTCCTTTTTGATGTAAATCTAAGATAAAAACTTTACACAGAGCAGATTGTGTCTGTTCTCTACAACTATCCACTCTTTGCTATTTTATATAAAAGTCGATACGGATTAAAAACAATACACAACAAAAGTATACATGCATTTCCTATTGGGCACAAATATTGTTATTTCAACCGGAGGATTAAACCTAAAAAAATATCACAACAGACGTTTTTTAACCAGAACAAACCTTTAAAAATGCATAAGGTTAATATATATCAGTTTCCAATACTAAAACATTAGACTGACTGGTGCTGTGTAGAAAAACTAAGCTTAATATGAATACCATATCAATCTTAGGCAAGTATACAACATCACGTGTAAAATTAAGTGAAATATGTATTAATTTCTACTAATAAAAGAAGAACAATCAAAAAAGAGAGACCAAGTTTCGTATATCAAAATTTATTATGGCACAAAATACAATCTTCTTGTCAATTAGCACATTTATCGAATAAATTTTGTTATTATTATACCAAAAATTGAGTAGAAACTAGATGAAATATGTATATATTTAATATAAGTATTTTTTTTAATATACAGTAATGCATACAAATTGTTTTTGATCCGTAGCTTACTTTCTTCTTTATACTAAACATTGAACATTTTAATTGGATTGCCCAAAATGATCTCTACAAACATGAAATGAATATGGCATTTAATTTAGAATAGATCGAGTAGAGTAGACACTGTCAGGCTTAAAAACAAACACTTTTTCAACTTATAGGACCAGAATTTTAGCCTATTTAGACTTATCTTTTTCACACATCAGAACTTTCTTATACACCTTTTAGGGAAAAACTTGTATATCTCTCTCTATAACTATTTAATAAGAGTGTCTGTCAAACATTTCTGAACAATTCATGATTATTGCTTTCTATTATTTTTAAGAATGCTGTAATACAATACAATGAATCGAATGGAAAGCAATAATCAATCCTTCAGCTCAACCATTTGCACTTGTATGTATTTTAATTATGTGATAACTAGGTATACTTACAGGAATATATTACAAGCAAAAACACCATCCTAACAAGTGTTGCTAATATCAAAATATATGTCCGAATCAATAACAAATGTCTCAATCAATAAAAAATCTATATAATATATTCAAATAAATTCAATAGCATACTATATTTAGAGCTAATTAAATCACTAGTTTTAAATTCATTTCCAGTTGCGACTTATCTGGATAAAATGACTTTAAAACTATTATTATTAAATGATTAGTATGTATTCTAAAAAAGATCTAATTTATTTTTAATCAATTTGATGTAGACTATAAGTCTATAGTAGCTGTAATTATTTATATTATAATTATGTTACAATATTCGAACAAAGCCAAAACGGAAAAGATCACTTAAATTAATCTATAGAACTTACAGAAAGATCGAAGATTTACCATTAAACACCAAATAATTTTTTTAAAGCTAACCATGTTAGCATCATCAGAGGAGATGGTTTAATCTAATTTTAAAACTAGGATATGTTGTATTTAATAGAACATGTTCTATTTAATAGAATGTTCTATATATGTTTTATTTAATAGAACGTAGTTTAGTCTTAGAATTAGATTAAATCATTTCCTGATGATGCTAACATGGTTAACGAACCGCGCGTCAAGAAGTTTAAAAAAGTAATTTAGTACTTAGCTGTAAATTTCTTCAAGTGTAATGATCACATACCGAAGGTCTCAATAGAAGAATAGGGACAAATCGACATTATCATTTTAGATGATAAAATAATAAAAAAAATAATTTCATATTTTGTTATTGAAAATTTATTATTGAAAAAAACTTTCAAGAAATAATACATTGACAATGACCAAATGCAATAAGATAAACTTCATTCTGAAAGGACTAGGTGGCGCTGGAAAATTATCTATAAACCTGATGTGTATTGTCTTGCCTATTCTAAATCTGTATTGGAGATTCTAATAATACAAAGTAATATGTAAGAAATAATATGTTGTAAAATGATTTAAACTCCTCGCAAACTATAAAACCTGCCATAACTACCACCGTCTTGATATTTCACTTTGATTTTTTTGAAGTATTATGTAGGGACATTACTGAAAGTTGCATTCCTTGCAATAAAATAAGAAATAGGGCACACTTAAGTCATATTCGAATCGATGTTAGGTCTGAAAGCGACTTGTTTCCTAGACGATGGAAACCCTTTAATATCCAGTTATTTAGCATTTTAACATTTTGCATGATGTAAGTTAACGAAGTGCAAGGAAATAACGTTTTTTAATCGATGTTTAACACGCTAAAATTATCGTCACGAAACGCTAGACAACCTTTAGTATTTCGAATTGTGTGAGACTTACCGGCATTTTCCAGAGACCCGATTCAGTTTTCATCGTTTTCGCGTATAGTGGGTACCGTTTTACCGAATATTTTCACTCGTGAAACTTAAAAAAAACACTTGTACACTTAAAAGTGAACCGATTTAAATAAATAATAGGAACGCTTAAATATATACGACTAATATTCTGACAGTTCTATTGCAATTTTCAATTGTTTCTACTTGGGTAGCATGATAAAAGACATGAAAAGTAGGTATACCTGGTTGTATAATCTATATTGCGATAAGAGGTGCAAAAATGGTTTTGTTATTATTTACGTTTATTTATAAAGGCTTATTTAATAATGTATATAAACCGCTAACCATATAGTATTAAGAATGTTTTAGTGACATGAAACTCGTAGTGAACAAGGTAACTAAGATGTGATAAAAGCATCATCCATATACTGAAGAGAAAAATTGAATTTACACCACAGCATTTCCGATCAAAAACATTAATTTGTTGTTTCTTTTTTTAAGTGTTCATTTTCAATCGCACAAGCTGTATATTTAAATATGGTATTTTAAAATATTGTACGTAAAAATATTTACGATATATATATTATATATATGTAATTGTTTACTAAATGTATTAAAAAATTGTATCTTGTATACGAGATGATATAGTTTGAAGAACATTTATTGTGCTTGTATACAAGGTATTGGAAATTTATAAATGTGGGGTAAAATTAATTGTATTTTATTATTTTGTATATACAGGGTGAGTTATAGATAACAAAAATACTATATATGCACCAATAAAAGTCAATTTTTTTCACCTTACCCTGTAAGGTATAAACAATACCAAATAAAAATACTTTGTAAGGTTAAGTATTATTTAATTATTTATTAGTTTTATAAAGGAAAACAAATGCATTTTTCTAGTATAAACAAAAGGAAGCAAACGTGAAAAAAAACAAATGTTATATTGTAGATGTAAAGACAAGGTTATATTTACCACATTTCAGTCATATTATCTATTCGATGGTACTTAATCCCCAAAAATTTTTATCACTTACTTAATGATAATTAAAAAACTATGACATACATGGAATTAGTATTTTTTTCTATTTATTCTTGATAACACCCGGTACTGGTAACTGCTAAAGGGTGTTTCATATTGGTGGTTTTAGGTAACAATAAAATGTTCGTGCGGTTCTACATACAACTTACAGTCCGAGACTAAAAGATAGGACACCCCATATTTTTCTTTTCTTATATATTAAGACTGTTTTAACTAAACAAAAATAGCATCTTTGAGTTTGTTTACAATATACATTAATCCTTATGAACATTTGTTTATTTTGTAAATACAGCGTGCTTATCTTTCTTCAACCTACACGCATTACTTACACACCTCTTCTCTTACATCATTAAAAACATTAGAAGAATCCTACAATCAGCTTCACATGTTCAGAGGAAGAAAGTGAAGACCAGTAGCGGTTCGTTAGGGAGGGCATTGGGGCGCCACCCCTCCAGCATTTATCACAGTAAACAATTTTTCAGAGCAAAACACCATATTTTATTTCCGTTCAGTTTCATTCTTTTAACTCATTTTAAGAGATAATTATAAATTAAAATCTCCAGATGTAGAAGAACGTCTGTCGACCCATCACACCAAATAATGCGCATAAAAATTTAATCCTCTCGCCATAATTTTTACATCGTTGGTCGTACGTTTACCTCCAGCGATCGTCCGCCACCATCATCTTATCTCGTCGTTGGCGTTACATGTTTTGTTGGTTGTCAGAATTCGCGGTTTAACTGCTTTTTAAAACAAGCGATTTGGACGTAGATTCCCTGCGACCGAGCGTGTCGGTAATTAGTTTTAAACGCTGATTTGACGGGTACGGAGCGTTTGATATGTCTGTTTGATGATGTTTCGCGTCGAGTATTTCGTTTGCCTCGCGAATAGTTGTTTTGATTTGGGATTTGCTACGTGTGTACACACTGAGTCGTACTTTTTAAATAAAAATGATTAACTTTTAATTGCAAATATGAAGAGGTCTGATTTAAAACAGTTAATAATGACTAATATAAGTTTGGAGAAGAAAGTTGAATTAAAAACTAGCGGTGAAATGTTTCTTTGCGTTTACGTTATGGAAATCTTGGAAGCTGGCTAAATATGGTTTAAGACTGTTCTTGTAAAACCGTACGAACTTTTACCATTTACTAAATTATACCGTAGAGGCAAAAGTATTCATACAGTCTGGTGCCTATGTTAATTATGGTGTAGGCTTATACTTAAAAGTAAGACTACATCATAATTTCTTTTATTGGGAAGTGTGTAAAATGCAAGAGTGCCTGAGGGTAAAATCTAACAAGAAATCTCCTCTCGGTTCAATCAGTAATGAGGTTGGGTTGTTTTTGCCATTAACTCTTAAATAATTATATAACCCATCAATCAATATATTTGTAGGATCAAAGATTTCAAGAGTGATACATTGATTCCAATACTTCTATATTTCGATACCTTTTTTGTAGAACAATTAATCTTTGGCATCAAAACAGTCTTCAGTTTCGACAATCACTTCTTCATTGGAGCCAAATCTCTTTCTCTGGGGCTTACTTTTTAAGTCTGCAAAGATGTAGTAGTCGCTAGGAGAATACGGTTAACGCGGAAGCAATTCAAAGTGCAATTCATCCAATTTTGCCATTGTTGCGAGCGACTTATAACACGGCGCATTATCCTGATGAAAGAGCAGTTTTTTCTTCTTTATTTGGGGTCGTTTTTCCACAATTTTTTCTTTCAAACACATCAATAATGCCATATAATATTCGATAGATGGTTTTTCCTTTGTCAAGGTAATCAATGAATAAAATACCTTGCGCCTCCAAAAAAAAAAACGGACGCAAAAACCTTACCAGCTGACATTTGCGTGTTTGGTCGCTGTGGGCGGCTTTCGCCAGTTACTGACCACTCAGCTGACTGCCGATTTGACTGTGGAGTATAGTGGTGGATCTATGTTTCATCCATTGTCATATACCGCCTGAAGAAAACCTTTTATAAAAACAGCGCACTGAATCGTCGACGCGTTGCAACTGTGAGCAAACGCGGTATCCACTTCGAACAGAGCTTTCTCTGTTTTTATGTTTTCTGTTTTTATGTTTTTATGTTTTCTGGAATAACTGCTGAACTTGGGCGACCAGAGCATTCAGCATCATCGGTATTTGTACGGCGTCGTTTAAACTTCTCTGCCATTTTTCTCGATGAAGCAGAATCCGAATAATACTTGTCAAGCCATTCCTTTGCTTGAACGGTATTTCCCATTATAAACCAATGCTTTATTAACACACGAAACTAAGATATTTCCATTGTTTTCAAAATTAAGAGCAGCGTCACTAAAGCCACTGATACTTTGTCATGAAATTTTAACACGTATCATTTGAGGGCTAGTATTTTCTAAAAATCATAAGGATTTGTCAATAGTGGCGCCATCTATATGTCATTCTACGAACCTATTGAGTAATGTGTTATATACATATCATATGAAAGTCATGTCTCCTTACACAGTTGTATAATACTAATGCGGGTCAATCTCACTAATCACGGGCTGAATATATTGATCTTGAACTCAAAATAATGTTTATTCCTTTACCCAGCAGACTCTATTAAATAGATTCTATTAAGAACACCACAAAAGTTGTTTGTTTGCACGGTGTCAAATTACACCACTGTGTTGATCAATTGATGTCTATTTATGTGAGGGGACATATTGTGTAGGTGGGATGAACTTAGGCACTCCCTCTTTAATTACATTTCGTACTTATGAAAGAACATTACTTAGGATTTTATGCATATAAAGGGATGTGCAATATGAGACTCGGAATTTTAAAATGAGACACCATGTGGTAATCCGGTAATTTTTATTTTATCTCGAAGAACAAGTAATTGCATGTTTTGAAAATAATGTCGTTCCAATGATCCCCTTAGCTTCCTCTGGTGGAAGGCATTTTGGAGAGCCATGTTTCAATTACCCACATATCGCGTGGTACATTTTCAATGGTGGCCTAAGGTCAAAATTTGTTCGGGGTTTATTTCTATAAACTAGAGATTTAACATAATCTCCAAAAAAATAATCCAAGGGCGTGAGATCGCATGATCTTGATGGCTAGATTATATTCATTACTACTGCGGGAAATAATGCATTCAGGAAAGTTTTCTTGCAATAAATCGATTGCCTGACGAGATGTGTGAGGTGTTGAAAATGTGTTTTGAAAAACACTTTACCCTGTGTTATTCATGCATTCAGTATTTATTTGAAAGCATCTAACCTCAGCCCTGAAGTGCAAAGTTGCAGTCCCCATTAATTTATTTTTAATAGACTTGGCTACAGGTGGATCTGAGGCGTCATATTGATACTCAAAATATGGCACTTTTGATTGTATCATACACTTAATAAACTGATATCTTCAATAGGAACTTTCAGTGTGAAACACTAAACTCAAAGAGATTTACCAAAAACACTATATCACTTTTTAAATTGTTCGACGCGCTTTCGTTAACCATGTTAACATCATCATTCATTAGATAAAATCATTTCCTGAAAAGTGGAAAATCTCTTCGAGTTTACTTAATAAACTATCAAATAGGTCCACGCAATTAACTACAACACCATTTTTATGAATACTTTTTGTTATTCACTGTATATGAACTGCTTAAAGTGAAACACCCTATATATTTCAAATGTCTATAATATTAAAGTTGTATTTTTTAGATAATAATTATCTATTTGCTGCCTTTCTAACAGCTACCCTATACAGGGGTTATTGAATTAGTGCGTGAAATAATTTGGAAAAGATGTTTAGGCGACGTTAGCTGACAGGGATCCAGTATACCAGGACTAATCGAATAGTAGTCGCCTCTAGTCATGGGTAAGCAGAACAGTAAACTGAAGCCCGAAGTATTAGAAGATCTGAAACAAAACACGGAATTTTCGGGTGAGTTTTATTACGAAATTGTCATGGAAAAGAAACTTAAAATTAATTATTTTGTAAAGATGCTGAAATTCAAGAATGGTACAAAGGTTTTTTAAAAGACTGTCCGAGCGGTCATCTGTCCGTAGACGAATTTAAGAAGATTTATGGAAATTTCTTCCCTTACGGAGATGCTAGCAAATTTGCTGAACACGTATTTAGGTTAGTATCAAATATAATAATATTATTAATGGATTTATTGTCTAATAGCCATTATTCATTAGTTGGTAAAGCATTCCAGTATTGTGTCAACCGGACCTAGTAAAGTCCAGCTTTAAAATTAGTCATAAACTGGTTTACCGTATTATTAAATCAGCCAAATGTCTTTTCGCTAGGATAGTTTCGTAGAAGTCTTAACTTGTCCCACTGTGCCGACGCCCTATTGGCTTCTTGTGGAAGGACTTGGAAGCAGCTTTCTTAAATTGTCCTCCCTAAATTTTGATGAAATACACACTGGGTACTGATTAATTTCGTATAATTCGTATTCTAGACTGTTTAACACAAAATATTCATTGTGATCTTGATTCATATATAGGTTAATTATAATTATATATTTTAATTATAATATAATTATAATATTTTATTATCCATTTCGTTTTCTTCCTTTATCTCTTTTTTCCTCCTATTTTGCTGCCTCGACTGTCTATTCTATCATGTGCCTTAGGATTCTTAAAATATATCCCATCCACCTTATTATTTACACTTTTATGCCTCCCCTGAAGATCGAATCGTTGTACAGCTCTTCGTTTACGATATTTGTTCTCTTGCAGCCTCCTTCAACTTTTTTGTCATTAATGTTTCTATGAACTTCTAATGTTCCTATATTTCCAGTGGCTGCACATCTTTCTATCTCAATATCCATGTTTCCTAAATGTTACTACCATATATGCACGGAAATATTATTGGTTATTGTAGGGAGAACGTCTGTCCGAACCACCACGAGAATCCCAGAAAACCATAGCCATGATGTTTTCTGCATAATTTTTCTGGAATAATTTTTGCTTTCTTTTGCGCACTGTCACCTGGTCCTACCTACTGTTTGGACTGCTGCTACATATCCGAAGCGTAATAGTGAATCCGCATTTCATCTACTGTTATTAAACTCATCAGAATCGCGTTTAAATACCAGGTGTGGCGGTTAATAATTCTTAATTTTTTTAAGAGATGCTGGAGAGCGCTGAAAACAAGGGTCGGTTCACAGTCTAAACTCGTATGTCATTTGTTGCTACAACAGTACCTTTCAAAACACCATTGATGTTTAAACGATTTCGAGTTAGAGTCATATTTTTGTCGTGTGGTAAACATGTCGAGTTACAACAAAGAACATTTGCGCCATGTACTGCTTTTCTTGTTCAGTCAAAAGAAAAACGCGAGCGAAAGCTGTTATATACTTGCGGGAAATTACGCTGGCAATGTCCCAACGCAAAACGCTTATGAGCGTTGGTTTAGACGATTCAAAAGTGGTGATTTTGACTTGAACGATAAAGAACGCCCAGGCCAACCGAAAAAAAATAAAGATACCGAATTGCAAGCCTTGTTAAAAAATACGATATGCAAAGTCAACAACAAATGGCAGAGGGGTTAAATATTGGTCCCCAAATCATTAGTGATCGTCTACATGTCATGGAAAAGATCCAGAAGGCAGGAGAAGGTGCACCTCATCAGTTGAACGACAGTTAAATGGAAAACCGAAATACGGTTGACATGAAAGGAAGACTTTTTTACATCGCATCGTGACTGGAGACCAAAAATAGATATATTTTGAGAGCCCAAAACTCAGAAAATCATGGGTTGACCCAGAAGAACCATTAATATCAACTGCAAGACCGAATCGCTTTGGAAAGAAGACAGTACTGTGCTTTTGGTGGCCTTGGCTCATACAAGAGCTTCTGAAACCAGGTGAAACAGTTAATACCGTTCGCTACCGTCAACAAGTGATTAATCTGAACCTTGCTTTCATCAAAAAGTGATCAAAATGGGCTAAAGACACCTTTCCGTGTCTTTACAGCACGAGTACGACTCATCACACACAGCGAAAGCGGTCAGAGAAGCCATTTCGGCACTTGACTGGGAACTCTTGCCATACTCACCAGACTTGGCCCCTTCCAACTACCACTTGTGTCCATCGATGTCACGCGCACTTTCCATGAAACGCTTCAACAATTACGGAGATTTCGAAAAATGGCAGTCAACAGTCGAAAATGACGGAGAAGAATCCTTTAACAACTATCCTAATCTAACTATTTTTGTATCCACGGCAAGGTTAAATCCCTAAAACAATGTACTTTATAACAACTCGAACTTCAGTTTCATCCATTTTTCAAAAATAATGACAACTTATTTGCATTCCCCGATTGTTATGAATAAGCTATTAAACGCACTCATCTAAAACTTCGCATCTAACAAATTTTACTTGACATATATTACAGCCATTTGGTCATACTTGAGCCGTCTCTGTGCCATATTACTTTGAAAGTTAAATCTTGGTTTTTCATATTTAACCGAGACACTGTTTAATCAGCCCTTTGTAACCGTTTTAAGCAATCATTTATATTTAGCAAATCTTTTTGCCATATATATAACAAGCCAATTACGTTTTGTTGGGTGAGAAATATTATCATAATATTGGAAAAAGAAGAAGAAAAGACAACTTTTCACATTATTTAAAAACATAGTAAAAATAACAAGGAGGCTAAGTTACTGTCCTGCAGCACGCCGCTGTTGGTAATACATTTCCGGAAATGGAATCCTTTATGTTCAACGTAGTGCTCTCTGTCAGAAATATATGATATCAAGAGTGTCACCAACCATTTGTCCGATCCGTAAACAATAAGCCTACATAACAGAATAGAGAGATCAATTTTGTCGAAAGCTTTCGAGCAGTGGGTGTATATCATATCGACCTGTTTATGATTATCTAAAGTTGTAGCCTTTGGTTGACTTTTATATGTTTTACATTTTACCCCTTATTACTTGAAATAAACTCGTTTTAAATTTTACAATAACATAAAAGATGTTTTTGTTTCAATTTCAGAACCTTTGATGCAAATGGTGATGGCACCATAGATTTCCGGGAGTTTCTCTGCGCGCTCTCAGTAACTTCCAGAGGAAAATTAGAGCAGAAATTGAAATGGGCCTTCTCCATGTACGACCTAGACGGAAATGGTTACATATCGAGGCAAGAAATGCTGGAAATTGTTACGGTAAGAATTCTTTTAATACTAATGATGGTAATTGCTTTTAATTTTCTAAAACTGTCTGTAAAATTACGCAGGTTAACAAATTTAAACTTTTTTGAAGTAACATTGATGAAAATAGATGTATATGAAGTATTTGGTAATCCTAAATCCGAAAATGATAAGCTAGTTACTGTAACAGGTACAGTTTTTTTGTTGCAGGTGGTGAGGAAAAAAAGAAGACGACATATTTTTTCAATCCAATATTTATTTAATATAAACATGTAAAACGTGTTAAATTCATGCAAAGACATTACAGAGGATTATGTCAATAAAAAATATATTACATGAGATGTCATACAGCGACAAAAACTTTCGCTTTTTCCTATTGTGTTCTGTAGCATCTAGTTTTTAAAAACCAACAGTAGTCGCCCATCATAGATGGGTTCCAGCGTTCCTGGTATCTTGCTTCCATCGTCTTGATGTCCTTTCTTCTTGTTCGTGGCTTACTCCACCCAAATTTTCCGGAAAAAAGTCCAAATGGGAGTGTAAAAAATGTATTTTTAAGAACACGTGACACCCTAGTATTTCATAGGCTTTCAAGAGTTCATCTATGAGGTTTTTATAGTTTCCATCTTTCTTGTTGCCTAGAAATCCTTTCACTGCACTTACAAAACACTTCCGGTACCGGTAGTTCCTGGCTACGAGGAACTGGCCTAAGTGCTGAAGTTAAATGTGGCTACTGAATTTTGTCCCTTTGCTTTTTTAAAATCGCTTTTGTTTTAGTGATACAAAAGTAGCAATCACTTATATGGTCAGTAGGTTCTCTCCACTCCATAGGAACAGCAAAGGGCATAGAATTGTTCTTGCGATGCATTCACTGCACTAAATTTACGTTACAACTTACACAGCAAGCACGAGGAGCCCAACTTTTACCTTGGTCTCCAATTTGGTACTTAAAATTAAAATTTAGACATTTTTGACTTCCTCGGGTATAGATATAGCGTGTGACTTTAAAATATATCGTCCGCATATATAACAAAGCTTATCCGTTGGATTTTTGCAAAATTGAGTTCTAGAACTTGCCATTTTATATAAAATCGACTTAAAAACTTGACTGTACTGTGAACGAGACAGAAACAAACTAAACCATTGGAAACAATAAAACTCCCCTTAAAGTTTCATAGAATACAGTGGAAATACCCCATCTACGGACTTGTCTAGTCCAAAGTCACGTACAAAAAATGTCACTTATCCCATGATATAAAGGAGAAGCAGGTACTTGAAAACGTGTTTTAATGTAAATGAAACGCAAAAAGAGCACTCTCATCAATGTTACCAAAATCATGTCGACCTGTGTTATTATCAACGATGCTTATGCAAAATAAATTAAAACTTGTTTGTCTACCTTTAGAGTTAATTAATTTTTAATTTTCGTCTTAAACATTATTTTTAATAATTAATATATACGATTTTGAGCGATCTAAATATTCATGATCTGTTATCTTCTTTTTTAACACTCTTTCTATAGGGTAGCCTTAAAACTTCTTGAGAATGCATTATTTTCTCAAAAGGCTTCACTAATACTACAGCGTAAGTTTGCTCAATTCTTCTATTGGAACCTTTGGTGTGATGCACTAAACTTGAAGAGATTTACCATTAAACACCAAAACACTTTTTTGAACTGCTCGACGCACGTTTCGCTAACCATGTTAGCATCATCAGATGATTTAATCTGGATTAAATCAATGGAGAGATTAAATCATCTCCTGATGATGCTAACATGGTTAGCGAAACGTGCGTCGAGCAGTTCAAAAAAGTGTTTTGGTGTTTAGTGCTAAATCTCTTCAAGTT
Source organism: Cosmopolites sordidus (assembly GCA_031761425.1). Lineage (NCBI taxonomy): Eukaryota > Metazoa > Arthropoda > Insecta > Coleoptera > Curculionidae > Cosmopolites > Cosmopolites sordidus. The sequence continues at coordinate 1,859,996 of JARFXV010000086.1, read as the reverse complement.
TAAAGGTATTTGCGTTTACTCCTTATCAATTCTTCTATTGGAACCTTGTGAAATATTAAACCCTAAGAGATTGCCACTAAACACCACTAAAAAACCAAATCACTTTTAGAAAAATTCTCGACGCTCTTTTCACTAACCATGGAATATAATTCTAAAACTAAAACTATGGTCTATTTATATGCATTTGATATTTTTTACATTTTTGTATTTGACAGTTTTCATACGCATTCAAAGCCTTATTATTACTTAAGTTTTAACATGATTTAAATTACTATTATCTATATTGTGGTCATGCTCGAGTGTATGTTGGGCAACACAAGATTTATCATTTCTCCCATATCTAATGTAGGCAATGTGTTCTTTCTATTAATATGGATCGTTTAGTTTGCCCAATATACTTCCGATCACAATCTTGACAGCTAATTTCGTAAATCCCCGACTTTTCATGTTGATCTACTTTGGATTATCCAGGACTTTGTTATCCAGGACTTTTGTTAGTAGACAACCTTAATGTCCATGTTTTTCAAAATCTTGTCTAGCCCTCTTATTAACTGATCAACAAACGGTGTTACCATAACTTAAAACGAGTTGCGAGTTTAAGCAATTTTAAGATAGTATTTTAAAACAAGGCTTTCAAGAAACTGACGCCGGTTGAAAAACTATGCGCGTAATGCTTAACTGTGTTTGTTTTTCGCTTTTCTAAATAGTCAATGAAGATAATGAAAGTCTCCATGACCTTTCCGGCTGATTGAAGCGTATTTGACTTCTTCGGGCACGTTCGTCGAGCAAACCCAACTGTTTTGACTGTTCCTTCATTTCTGAGTGTAGTGATGAATAGAAATTTCATCAACAGGTACGAATCTCCATAGAAACTTCTTTCGATTAAGCTTATACATGTCTTAGCACCGTAGAGAAGTGATCATTCGATTCTATTTTTGGTTCGCGGTGAGACAGTGCAGCAACCATCGCGATAATAGTTTCCTCATTTGCGTTCGAGATGTTTATCATGTCAACACTCTCTCTAACCTTCATTCTACGATTGATCAATGTGATATCATGGCTTTTGTTGACCATTTCGTCAGTAGTGTCTTCAGTGGGACATGGATGAACTACACCGAAACTCTGTAACTCCCTTATGGACTATGAAATGTAAAGTAGTAATGAGTTCCAATTATGCTTTTTCAACTTTTATTCGATCTGCACGATGGTTTCTTGGCGCAAAAAGTAGTGTTTAGTCAACACACGAAATTAGCTTTTTTCCATAATAGCAAACATATTATACTTATCAGCTTTCAAAGACCGTTAAAACAAAACTAAATGTTATGTAGGCTTGAAGAACTAGAAACGAAACTACTTTTCGGAAATGCCTTTGCGATCGCACAGCCATCTGTTGGAAAAGTATCTGATTTTTCACTTTATTCTCGTATTATCGGTCCAATTTTATTAACTGTGGATAGCAAATGGACAATTCAATCGTTCGGCCTGGCCGTACCCTATGATCTTTTATGCGTTACATTGTAGAAAATCCAGTCTTTATATCCCGTAACTATTTACAACAAATTTGAGATCAGTCTGACACTGATAAGTCTTGGCTAGGATGTTTTATCTCTGTTCTCTATTCTTTTACGAACACAAAATTTATTTTTCAATTACTCCAAACCTCGTTTACTTTCCAGGTGGTGAGATAGAGCTTTAAAAAAGGTTTTATAAGATTTGCGTTAATACTTAAAGAAAATGTTTTTTAATAATTGTAATACTCCTCAAGAGACAAATTTACATATTTGGAAATCTAACATTTTCTCCGTACGGTAAAACTTGTGTTGAGCTTTTCTAAATCTGTTTTTTTCTGCTATCTTTTCATTTTGTGTTGAACTTCTTTTTGTTTGATTATTATTCTGGTAATGTATAAGTACTAACATATATGTTTTCAATTTTAGGCAATCTACAAAATGGTGGGAACCGTAATGAAAATGCCGGAAGATGAAAGCACACCGGAAAAGCGCACTGACAAAATTTTCCGACAAATGGACAAGAACAAAGATGGTAAACTTAGCCTGGAAGAGTTTATAGAGGGCGCCAAAAGCGATCCCTCTATCGTCAGGCTGTTACAGTGCGACCCACAAGCCCAGTAAAGTCCTTATAATCCCTTTACTTCCCTATTCCTGAAGATTATGGGGCTTATTGGGAAACAAACGTCTTGTCGTGTGTATTTACCAATTAAACAGACTTTTTTGCGTTGTGTTTTGAAAATAAACCAACCCTCCCGTCATTACCTTGTCCAATGACGTGTCGCAACCCTAACATTGACGTCCAACGATCAAATCCAACGCAGGTTTTAATCATGTGGGGAACTTGCGTTGGGTCCAGTTAATGAAAATGTTACGTTTGCCTTTTCCGATCAATTTCATTCAAATCACGTGATTTTTTAGTTGATTAAATTTGGTTCTGTTCAGGGTGTTTTTGAAATTAGTAGTTTTATGTTTGGATCTGTAAGACATATAATTATATCATCTAGGATCGTGGGTACAGCTTGTCTAATATTCACTGGCCTCGGATCATTACATTTTGGATTCTCATAACAATAACCCAGAAAATGGAAGATTAGAATGTTATTTGTTTTTAAAATTTTACCAAAGTTATCCAGAAGATTGAAATAAAGTGTTTTGTGTCTTGTTTAATATACTGAACAACGAAGAAAAAAATAAATAAACGCGCATTTATGATTAAATAATGATCATTGTCCAGAATATGGTTCAACCCATCCAATGCTGAAGGAGTAACAAATATCAATTTTATTTGTCATCCAGATGTTTCTATATATTTTTAAAAACACCCTGTGGAATTTACAATATATATTTTTCGGCCAATTTGTATATAAGTAGTAGCCACGTGATTTTGTTTGAATATCGTCATAATTTTATATAAAATTAAATATTTTTCAGTAATATATTTTGAAAAAATATTACTTTAAAATATACATTACTTCCCTCGCATTCTGTTTTGTCTGGATTTTTTTCAAAAAATCAGTTTAGGTTTTAATTTAAGTAAAAATGTAGGAACTAACGGTTAAGATAAACGAATATTCTGGAGTTGCCTTAGTAGGCTCTCTGTATGAAGTCGTTGCTAACATCTGATCATAGGCTTTGCAAAAGAACTAGAATGGCCAATTTTCCCCATTTATCTTGTACATTTTCAAATCGCACGCCACAAGATTAGAAACCTGGAGGATTTTTCTCAGGATTATATCCAAATGAACAAAACCAATGACTTGAAAAAATTCTTCCAATTATCATTTATCTTAACTTGTGGTACGATTTTTTCTGAGGTTTTCCACATTCTAGATCTTCTATGAAATCTATGTACCTGATATGGATGTAAAAAATTTTTAATAATTGCCGCTATGATTAATTAAAAAAAAATGAAAAGATATCGAATAAAATATTAAAACATACGAAATATCCCTTAAAAATTATAACATATTTACTCCATTAAAAATATATTTCCACGATATGCTATATATTCAATATATCATGTAAGTGTTAATGTTTTAAAATTTTTAAGTGTGATTCTGAGAAGAGAGAACGACTTTGGCAAAAAATTGAATTCGATTTTCAAAGATAGAAAATATGCTATTTTTAAGGTGTGTATTTGGAATTTGGTTTTTTAATTAAATCACTACATTATAACAAATTAATTTGTCATAATTATTGATGAATTAATTGATTGAATGGGAAAATGAACCATTGTTATATTTTGAACTCTATTTGGGTAAATTTTTCTATTGAAACCTTTAGTATAAAACATTAAATCTATTCTTCTGTTCTTCTGAACCTTTGGTGTGAGACATTAAACTCGAAGAGGTTTGCCACTAAACACCAAATCACTTTTTTAAACTTCTCGACGTACGTTTTGCTGACTATGTTAGCTATGTCATCACCAGGAGATGATTAAATGATTCAATCTGTATATACAGATTTAATCTCTATATTCGTTATAGAGATTTAATAATTCAATCTATATATACAGGTTCAATTTGTATATTCAATAGACAGATGCATGATTCAATTTGTATATTGAATCATCTCCTGATAATGTTAACGTGGGTGGGGAATTTAAAAAAACATTATTTGGTATTTATTGGTAAATCTCGAGTTTGGTAAAAAATCACTAGATTTACTTTCAAAATTCGAACTCAAATAGATTTACCACTAAACACTAAATAATGTTTTTATTTCTACACGCGCGTTTCCCTAAGCATGTTAGCACCATCAGACGATGATTCAATCCAGGTTGAATTTTCTAGATTTAATCTAGATTCAAGATCAATCTGGATTGAATCATCTCCTGATAATGCATGGTTAGTGAAACGCGCGCCGACGAATTAAATAAGTGATGTGGTGTTTGACGATTCCCCTCTTTGGGTTTACCATATGAGTAATTGAATACTATTTGCGGTTCTTGTGCTACAAATTAAATATATTTTCACTTTCTTTAATTTCTGATGATGATAACTACATTGAATTATTATTTTATTTTTACAGTTTGAAGATCCTGCCCACTCATGTACCTGTTTGGTATAAGTGAATCCTTGAATTTAATGTAATTCTTATTGTTGTCGGTTGTTTGATTCAAATTTTTGCCAAGTCTTAATCCATAATTTTAAAAGTAGATTCCTCTATTAGTATAAAGAAAAAAGATTAATGTTCCATAAGTCATTTTTAAATGAAGGTGTTGACTATACGACAGCTTGTGCTTACCAAAAGTAACCAGTCTCCCCTTTCGGTGAGTGGAAGCTTTTATATTGTACCTACGACGATAAACTGTATAAATACTTCGCCGTTTTCCTTTCTCTCTTATATATAATAATAATTGAGCTGCGAGTCAACGTTTATCTCCTGTTTGAGTTAATATTATTTTTTCGATTACGAAAATTTATTCGCAGCTCGTGGTCAGCTAAGTTTGATTTGATGAATGTTGAATATATTCTTAGGGATGTCCGTTCTTGAGACGTCTTTTTTACTCCTTTCCGTAGATATGTTCGCAAAAATTAACTGCGAATGTGTTAGAATGGCTAGAGGTGCCCAAGCTATATATACATGAACATTTCGTCCGAAAATCTACAAAATAAAACTTGGAACGAGTACAATTCTTGGATGGATGTGAAAGTTTGGCTTATGAAAGTTATTTTCTATCGCAGAGTGCAAATATCAAGGCCTAAATAATACGAAAATTCGCAATAGGTATTTTATAACAAGTTCAAACAGTACTAATTAGCAAACTGAACGTATTAGAGCATTTTTACAAATAGTTTAGCTTCATTTGCTGCAGGATGATGTTTCTAAGAGGAATAGAAAATGCAATTTTTGTTATTCGTAAAGCCTGTGAACATGTAGCTCATGCAACAAGGAATGAATATCAATGAAAATCAACAACAATTAAACAGGCTAGAACAATTATGATACTCAAAGGTAGTTTTATTTCTTTTTAGTTTGTTGATATTAAGCTGTGATTGTTTGAAATTTGTCTCTGAAATATTCAGGTTTTTTGAATTTTATTTTGATCTATCCCTGAAAATTGAATGATGTAGCGAACTAGAAAGGGATGAGTTAAAATAATTCATACTACATCAGAAATTCAAATTCAAAAGAGACCAACGAGAATTTTAATTCGGTGGCATAATGTAAAATTGCGTTTTGGCCTGGTGCACAACATGAGTGAACGTGGAAGAGTTTGTTTCCACGCGACAACCTGTATAATACTTAATGTATAATGTTGAGTTATGTAGTTCGAACATGTCTATATGATCTTCCCTTCTCAAATACTTGCGACATGTTTGGTTTTTTTACCTCTCCTACTCTTATTATTATATTTAAAAATACATGTAATAAAATCATTAATTCAAATAAACAATGCTGGTTATCTAAACTGCGATTTGTTTTTTATTTTCCCCATTATTTATAAGTACGTTATTGTTATATTAGGTTAGCAAAGTTCTTTATTTCTCTCTCTCTGTTCCTCCTCTCCAACTTATTCTCATTCTCCCCCTCTTTCTTCATTATTGCGGTGTGTATGTTAAAACTTGCTTTAGTATTCTCTCTTCCTTCATTCTCTCATATCATCCACTAAATTACGAGCGAGTCCCATTATTTCTGTAATTCTTTCGTTGGTGATTCTTTCTCCTCTCTATCTTCTTGCAGCGCGTCTCCAAAAGTCCATTTTTGTTGCCTTAAGTCTTCTTGGTGTTTGAATTTGGTTAATATTTTTAGCCTCGCTACTGCTGTTTATATATATAAATATATATATATATATATATATATATATATATATATATATATATATATATATATATATATATATATATATATATATATATATATCTTGGGCAGAGGATTTCCATGGAGGGGAATACCGCCCGGGAGGTGGAACGGAACGGCGTGTTAAATGTGGCTGGCAGGCATTTGGTAGGCTCAACATAGTGTTTAAGAGCAGACTCCCACTTTGCCTGAAAAGAAAAGTATTCGATCAGTGCGTTCTACCCGTTATGACATACGGAAGTGAAACCTGGACACTCACATCGCAATCAATTCAAAAACTTCGGGTGGCACAGAGGGGAATGGAAAGATGTATGCTTGGCATTACAAGACGAGACAGAAAGTCCTGCGCATGGATCAGGGAACAAACAAAAGTCTGTGACATCATTGGAAGAGTAAAACAGTTGAAATGGAGATGGGCAGGCCATATAGCGAGGCGATGGGACGACAGATGGACCAAGGCAATCCTGGAGTGGATACCGCTTGATCGCAAACGTCCGCGAAGAAGACCGAAAGTTAAGTATATTGGACCCGAGTGGCAGAGGAAAGCCCAGGACCGTGAAGGTTGGAAGCATGCTGAAGAGGCCTTCATCCTGCAGTGAATCGATACGGGCTGATGATGATGATGATATATATATATATATATATATATATATATATATATATATATATATATATATATATATATATATATATATTGTTCATCCAAGATGAAGGCCTCTTCAGCATGAGATTATTAAAAAAAAGGTTGATGGCCGCTGACGTTCGTGAAACTTCATGTTAACACAAATTCGATTGAAAAAACTGAATGTCTTCTTGAGTTACATAACATGTAGTACATGAGTACCCTCTTGCTAAAAGTAGTCGTCAGATACCTTAATATGATTCAGTTCTCGCCGTAAAGTCACTCAACATTAATTTGAGTTGCTCAGGATTCACAGTAGTCTTCGAAGGATTTATTAGCAAGATAATACACATCTCCATATTGAAAAGATTACATTAGATTTTTTTAGTCCACCTTTCATTTCGGCTAGGATCTCCAAATTTTACATTTACCGAGATTATTGGCATGCGGCATTTTTTATCTACCCAGTGAAAGACCAAATCGACGATCTCATTGGATCATTGTCTCAACAAGTTAATGGGCATGCAACGAATCGAGTTGGACTAATACATCATTAATATATATAGCCGTTAAGTTACTCCATTGCCTGAAGGTTTGTTATTTCTGATATATAAGGGTGGTTTAAGAAGTTCTCGGCTTGATGAGAAGCGGATGCAAATATGGCCAATTTAGTATATCTGTGAAGTGTGATTCGTTAGCTGGTATGCTGCGAAGTTTCAGGAGCTTGATTTTAGTTACTTGTTTGTGGTGATCAAGTAAAGCAAACAAGTTTTGACATTTTAGAAACATTGATAAAATTGAAGTTTGAGCTATGATAAAATACTTTGTATTAGGGCTTTTAACTCCCACCGGATATACACACAAATTAGATTGCACTTTAAAGATTCTTTTCGTTTGTTTTCGACGATAAAGAAACGAACTGTTCAGTATAACCGTGGTGGTACATTCACGGAAAATGATCGGAACGACCACAAACCGTTATGACTGATGATTAACGTAATGGTTGACGATTCTCCTGATGTTCGGGCCATGGAATGCAGGAAGTTATTCACAATGGTTGATGATGCATTTGCATTTTTCAAAAGAGCAATGGACGAATTGAAATCAGAAACGATAAAAGCATGCTAGAAGAATTTGTACAGTAGCTCGTAATTTTGAAGACGCTCCTGATATTAAATCACAGCTATTATTATTGTTGTTAATAATAAACACAGTATGGCAAATAGGTGGAGAGGTATTCACCAATATGACAGAAAAAGAATAATTATACCCTGAATGACATAAATGAGCAGTATGACATATGAGACACCGATGAGGAACTGGAAGGTCTTATCAAATCTTCTTCAGAAGAGAATGACGATGAATGTGAAAGTGAAAAATAACTGCCAACATGAACGTTTGACAAGTTTTCTACGATACTTTAAATGGCTTAAACGTTAAAGGAACGGATAATTGATTATGATCCAGTAATGAAACGCAGCATAAAAATTATTAGTAGTAATAAAACCCTTTACCTTTACAAAATCCGGTGCGCAGTATTCAGCAGCCGAGTATACAAGTTGGAGTGTAGCAGTTCGTAGTACGTCAGCGTTTGCGCCCCAATTTGTGCCGGCTATTATCTGGATTATATTGACTCTGGAGATAACTTTCTTAGCACTTTTTCTTAGATGATGTTTAAAGGTAAGGGCTCGATCCAGTGTTACTTAATGGCTTAAACGTTAAAGGAACAGATAATTGATTATGATCCAGTAATGAAACGCAGCATAAAAATTATTCGTAGTACAATAAAACCCTTGGAACCTTTACAAAATCTGTTTACTGAAGTGAAAAGACAAAAACTCGACAAAACCCTCAATGATGCCCAACTGAACATGGTTAAATACACAGTATGTCGGAACTAAATTTAAAGTAAATTACTAGAGCCATCTGTCGAGGTAATATATAATCTAAAAGCTGAATGTCTCCTCTATAAAACGAGACGGCTATCATTAGAATCGATCATTATCATCGATTGTCAAGTTATAGCGCTTAAAGTGACAGTACATTTTATCACCTCGTAACAAAAACACGCGATGGAACACAGAGCTACTATTTAATTTTAATTCAAGTTCGGTAAAACTTTTACAGAAACATTTAAATTGATGAACAAAGTTTATAATGGTGATTGCTTATCCCGTACACATGTGTTCGAGTGGTATTCCAGGTTATCCAAGACGGTTGTAATGATTTGGAAGACGACATAAAGGAAGGCAGACCAAAAAACAAAAATCGAGATGAGTTGGTGGAAAAAGTTTGTGAAATGTTCGCCTATGATGTGAATTCGATGGATAGCGGAGAAATTAAATACCACCAAAGACATTATCCACAAAATTTTGACGATCCACAAAAGTCTGAGTTCGATTTGTTTTTCACACCTTAAATGATGACCAAGAAATTGCTCATGTGAAACATTGCAAGAACCGTATTATTATTATTTCGTATGACATATCAAGAATGAATGCAAGATCGAGTATACAACAAACCAAATATAAAAACATAGAAATAAAACTATTACAACACTAAATCTAAACTAAGATTATATTGCACAGCTGAGGCAGATGCTCGGTATAGTTCGATGAGACCATCAACGAAAAGTCTTCGGGGACATTCGTTTACTATGTAGTTCGTGGTCTGCTGATCTGCGCCGCAGTCTCAGGAAGGAATCTTGGTTCTACGCCATCGGTACATTAAATGGTTACATCTGCCTTGGCCAGTTAGGAAACAATTAAGCTGGACCCATTCTCGACGAGGCAGTTCGAAGCCGGGGACACGTTCTGATGGATCGTGTCTAAGGTATCCATTATGGGGAACCGTACCAGACGACACCACCCTCCACTTCTATTCCAGGTGGAAATCTTCTTCTGTTATTGTTGTGTTCATAGTTGACTGGGGTTTTCTGGTTCGTAGCCTTAGGTTGGGGAGATTTTGTAGTTCATCATCAAGTATTGAGTTAGCATGAGTCTGGCAGTTACTAAATTCCCTCACTGCTGCTGTTTGCCTTCTTATTTGAGATGGGATAATATTGGCTAGAATTGGAAGCCACTGGAGCGGTGTGGGTCTCAGAGTGCCGGTAATAATACGTAAAGCACTATTTAGTTGTGTGTTTTCTAGGGATACTTATGCGCTATTAAACCATACCGGGGCGCAGTATTCAGCAGTCGAGTATACAAGTTGGAGTGGACAGTGGAGTGTAGCAGTATTGACTCTGGAGGCAACTTTCTTAGCACTTTTTTTAGATGATGTTTATAGGTAAGGGCTCGATTCAGTGTTACTTCGAGATATTTAGGTTGCTCGTTATGCATCAGCTGTGTGTCGTCGACGCTTACTTGACTTTTACTCTTACTCTTACTTACTTAATCTTATTAGGGCTTGGACATCCTGCTGCAGTGCCATCTAGCAGTTTACGAGGCTGTTTCTTTCATAAACTAGTGCCAGATCATCCGTGTATTGGAAGATCTTTGATTGCGTTACTGAAATATCCGCTACATAGAGATTAAAGAGCACCGGGGCTAGGACACTGCCTTGGAACAGGCCATTCCTGACTCTACGCCATCTACTCTTTTTATCGCCCAAGAATACCTGGAGGAACCTATTACAGAGTATGATATTTAGGAGTTTCGTCAGTTTAGAGCAGAGGACAGCCTTCACAAATTACTTCAGGAGACCTTCGCGCCAAACGGTGTCATAGGCCGTCGTCACGTCAGCGAACATTACACTAGTTTTTGGCTTATGTTGGAAGTCAGCTTCTATGTGTGTGGTAAGTGCCATCACCTGATCCGTGCAGCTTCGATTTTTCCTGAATCCAGCCATATACTTTGGTGTAATTCTGTCTATGTAGGGCTATAATTCGTAATTATATCATCCTCACAAACAGTTTGTAACTTAATAAGAATATAGGCCTATAGTGAGCCACTTCGCTACCATCCTCAGCAGGTTTCAGAATGGCTGTTACTTTCGTTCTTTTAAACAGTTTTGGGATATGGCATGTGGTCTGCATTTGGTTAAACATTGCGATTAGCCATTCGTTAACTTTCGGGCCCGCATATATATATATATATATATATATATATATATATATATATATATATATATATATATATATATATATATATATATATATATATATATATATGTAATGTAAGACTTCTTTGGACAGCGTCCAAGGAGACAACAGTAGTTGAGTGTCACATATACTGTTGTCTCCTTGGACGCTGTCCAAAGAGACTTGGACAGCTGTCTTACATTACATATATACGCCGTCCGACGGGAAGTCGGCGAACGTATGGGTGGTTGGCTGTGGATAGGGTCTCCCTATTCTTGACAAGAGAGCATATGTCGGTACCCTGAAGAGCCTAAACATCGAGAGGCGAAACATATGCCCTCCAATTGAAACGGTGGGTGGGGCTCGTCCCCAGTCAAGCACCTAATAAAATGTTCATATATATATATATATATATATATATATATATATATATATATATATATATATATATATATATATATGCAGCCTTCCCAGCCTTTAACTTTTTTAGTGCATCCTCTAATTTATCCACCGTGAAAGGCTTAGATAGGTCCGGGTGAGGCGACCTTTTGCTTTTTTCGCGAAGTTTCTTTCTTGTATCTTGGAGAATACTTTTGCTTAAGTTTATTTTAGCCACTTGTTTTAAGGGGGTCGCTACGACTTTTGGGGTTATAAGTGTGTGGGTGGTGGCGGGGGTTGCGTCAGCTCCTAAGTTACATAGGAGTTGCCAGGCTTTTCGGCTGGAATGGGTAAAGTCAGTTTTTCAACTGCCCCATGCCATTTTTTCTTACGTTGTTCGTCAAGTTGTTGTAAAAGCCTGTTTGCCACTTCATGGTCTTGTGTTTGATTGAATTCTCCATAAAGCTCCTCACAGGACTCATCCCATTTGGGTATATATTCACGGTAATACCCCCTGATAGCAGCAATGACATTTCTTCTGGTAGCAGCAATGACAACGTGAGCCAAACTTTTATAGGCTTCAGGTTGGGTTGGTATGAACTGCATCACATGGTCCCGGTCATTACCATATGATTCCCAGTCGGCTCTCTGAAAATTTCATCTTGGTTTGGGCAGCGATGTTGCGAGTTGGATTTACATGCTATAGATGATCAGCATGGGCCGATGTTGGCTGTGTGGTAAATGTTTCAGAATGTCACGTTTTGAATGTATATCTTCATTATAAGGTTCCTGAGATATTATAGGCAGATCCGGGGTGTATTCTCTGTTCCATCTGACTGATTTAACAGTTTCCTTATTTTTGGAGAATAAATGACCTTATTAAAATAGCCAGATGGAACTGTAGATTCCTGGAATCGATTGTAACTGGTGATGAAACTTGGTGATTCGAGTACGATGTTCAAACAAAGCTCCAAAGTGCCAGGCTCCGAAATCGAAAAATTCCAGAAGTTACGAGCGTTTCCAGAAGTTACGGGAAGACAATGTTGATCTGTTCTACGATTCTAACGGTATTATACTTCGGAAATTCGTTTTCAGTGGATCAAAATATCACTGGGGAATATTATTTAGATGCTATGGGCGTTTGTGAAAGATAATTGTTCGAGTGCGGGGGAGTTGGTTTTTGTTGCATGATGGTGCACCTCATTGCATGATAATGCATCTCACAGGACCGTCACTGTTCGTGAATTTTTGATGAGAAAACAAATCTATGTGCTTCAACATCCTCCGTATTAACCTGATTTATCTTGGTGTGACTATTTCCTGTTCCCGAAACTCCAATTAGACAGGAAAAGCTATGCTAGCATTTGGCTTTGCTAACTTTGGCAAAAAAAATTATTTGTTTTTAAACAAAATAACTAATTGTTTTTTTATTTAAAAAGTTCTCTTATATTTCTAACATACTGTGTATGTAGCTCAAAAGATAACGAGGTATTTTGATCCCAGTTGATCCCTTCTAATAAGAATTCAAATATTAAGATTTTATTAATGGTCGTATTTTCATTGGTATAATTTTGTACTACAGTTAATTATATAGTACATAACAATAATTATGTAAGTTAAATATAATTTTTAATAGCATAAAAATAATTGTTTTAGGATGTACATGTGATTTTAAATAAATAATTTGTAGTATTGTTTTAATTTCACTTAATAAATACGAAAATAGGAGGTCCACAAGTGGTTTGCTATTATCCATGTAAGAAGTTGGAACCATGGCAGAGATCGACAGTCTTATTTTAATAATGCATGAGATTGATCGAACCAACTGTTTTTTTACGTGGATAATGAGACTTGGCAACGGTATCCACAAGATTAATTGATACATTGAAACTGAATGAAAAACATAAAGATTACGGAATAATTTTTCAAATTTATTTGGGGACAAAAATTATGGAAAACAGTAATGAAATTAAGCAGTTTCGAAACTTTATCCGTTACAAAAGGAGGAAAGATTTACAATTTTAAATATCTTTTATTAAAACTCTCACTGGCGAAATGGCTGTATAGTCTTCCGCTCACTTCTGATCTTGTTACCAATTTTACATCTTCAAGGTACCTATCAAAGGTTTCTAGCTTGTAGAATGGATCGCTATATGTTCTTAAAACCCTTTCAGCCCAAGTTTGAGGTCTGGGAAGGTTTGTTCTGTAACCTGTAACGTTATAAACATTAGATTAAATTAAATTTTAATATATTGAAACGGTGGATATATTAACGAATATTATTATAGAACTGTTTAATATCATATCACTATTATTTGGTAGAGTTTATCAGAGGATGGAATTAAAATATCATAAAATGTTGCAATGTGATGATTCAGAGCATCGAATTCTTGGTTGTGTTGATGGGGTAGCAAGGGCTAAAACTACACTACTTCCTTCTGTTGCGTACGATCACCATCCAGTTCTTAATAATGTCTATATCTTGGAGCTCTTCATGTATTATATGGTTTCATAAGTAGAAATAGGGAGAAAGAAAAAATAGGTTTATTCAAAGTATGCGCCATCGCTAGCTGTACGTTTTTCACATCTCTCCGGCAATTTGTGGATATCCTCCCAGAAAAACCGTACATCTTCATAATTGTTGTAGTGTTTCATGGAAAGTGCGAGAGATATCGATGAAAACAATTGGTAGTCGGAAGGGGCCAAATCTGGTAAGTATGGCAAGTGGTACAAGAGTTCCCAGCAAAGTGCAGAAATGGTATCTCTGACCATTTTTGCTTTGTGTGATGGGGCGTTGTCATTCTGTCATGCGCCTTTCCGTGTCTTGTAGCCCATTTTGTTTCCTTTCAACGCATGATTCAAATGGATCATTTCTTAACGGTAATGAACGATATTAACTATTTCATCTGGTTTCAGAAGCTCATGGTACACGACACCCTTCTGATCTCACCAAATGCCCAGCATTGTCTTCTTTCTCAAGACCGAATCGCTTGAGGTCGATATTTATGGTTGTCCTGGGTCAACCCAACATTTTCTGCGTTTTGGGTTATCGAAATATATCCATTTTTCATTTTCAGTCACAATCCGATACAAAAAAAGAGTTCTTTTATGCCGAGAAAGCAAACTTTTGCACACCGTTTTTCGCTTTTCCATCTGTCTGCCTTTCAGCTGAAATATACATGTCCTATGCTGAAATATAGCTGAAATATATATACTTTAATCTGATATACTCAATTAGAAGTAATGACCTCCTAATTCGATGAAAATGTCTATCCTCCCAGTGAAACTTTGAGCCTAAAAAAGAGGAAAATGTCGCTGGAGGCCAGATCTGGTGAATACGGTGGGCAGTCAATCAATTCGAAACCCAATTCGTGAATTTTTACCATGGCGGCCATTGAAGTGTGAGATGGTGCGTTGTTTTCGTGGAACAAAACTTTCTTTTTCTTCAAATGCGGCCGTTTTTTCGCAATTTATGGCTTCAGCTTGTCAAGTAATGACGCTTAGTATGATTCTGTTATCGTTTCCCTTTCCCTTTTAAGATAGTAGATTAACACAACTCCATGACTATGCCAAAGAACAGTTGCCATTACTTTCTTGGTCGCACTCTCGGACCCTTCGCAAGTCCACTGTTTCGACTGTGTCTTGGTTTCAGGAGTGTAATGGTGTATTCAAGTTTCATCTGCGTTTTTAGCCCTGAGTAAGCAATCGCGGCACCCAACGCGCGGTTACCTTTTTCATGCCCAAATCTTCAGTCAACATATGGCACACACGTTCTTTCGTGATGCCCACAGCCTTTACTATCTCTCTAACCTTAATTTCTCGGTCGTCTAGCACCATTTAGTGTACTTTTCCAATGTTATCGGTAGTGGTTACAGTTTTTAGCTGTACCGAACCTTCATCGTCAACCAAGCTGGTACGACCACGTTTAAATTCAGCTGTCCAAAACTTCACGGTGGCAAATGATGGTGCAGAGCCCCCGTAAATGCAAGAATGTCATGACTGCTCGATATTCGATTTCTTCCATCTTTACAGAAACACTAACATCGATTGACATAAATGACTATTAAACAACTACTCAGCATCTAATATAATTGACATTTTTAAGGTTATATTTTTCAACGCCTACGCAGTTATATTACCAGAATGTTTTGAAGAGTAACGCAATCTTCATGTTGGGGCTGGAAACTTCTCAGATTACCCTTGTAAGATCTATGAAATCACAAAACGTCGAGGCAGCAGTAAATTTGGAAAAAAGAACAATGAAAGGAACAGAACCTAAAATAATGGCAAAACAGAAATAAACGGTCTATATTTGTATACGTTTACATGAATGAGCTCTAATAGCACTTTTCCCAGCGATGTTCAATAGCTTCGATTCCCTATTTATAGTGAGTCCCTGTTTAGAGTAGTGTAGGCTCCACCTCTTTATTATTGGCAAATCTTTTATTACCGAGCCATTTTTTCAAATTTGGAAACAGACAATAATTCGAGGGGGCTAAATCTGGCGCATACTGTGCGTGAGGAAGCAATTCGAAGTTTAACTCATAGATTTTAGTCATTGCGATGACGGTTGTGTGAACTGGTGCATTGTCTTGAAGCAACAAAACTTTCTTCTTCGCTAAATGTAGCCGTTTTTTCTTGATTTCATCACTCAAATGCTGCAATAAGTTCCTATGGATTGTTGTTGGATTGTTTTTCCTTTCTGAAGATAATCAATGAACATTATCCCACGCAAATTTCAAAAACTGATGCCTGTAGATGGAAAAGTCTTCGCCTTCTTTGGAGTTGATTATCTCCTTTTAGTCCGTTGTTTTGACTGTTCCTTCATCTCAGGTGTGAAATAATGGACTCATGTTTCATCTATGAACCGACGCAAAAACTCAGCTTTATTCCTGTAAAACTTCAATAAATACGCGATTGAAATATCCTCACGTAGTTCGCGCACTTTCAATCAATGATCATCCAATACCATTTTGTGGGTTTTCTTCACCATTTCTGGCGTAATCACTTCATTTGGTCGACCACTGCGATGTTCGTCTTGGCAGCTCGTACGACCTCGTTTAAACACTGCCGCTTAATATTTTACTGTTGTAAACGAAGGAGCAGACTCCCCCAGAGTAGAATTTATCTCCGCTTTGATATCGATTGGACTGAAACCTTTCAAATGAAAGTATTGTATCACATAACCATGACCATTTTTTTCCATGTTTACAAATTCACTGAGAGCTTTTACTACTAATGGGTGCCAAACAAACACTAAATAACGTAGCGTTGTTAATCTTCAAACTTAAGCTTTATAAGGTTGGTATTTTCTACCACAGTCATTCTTTTCAAACAACTTCTGGGACTATCCTCGTATATCATCTAATTCAGTCCATTTCTCGCAGAGTTACGGAGTTTTATAACAACCTTGGTGAACCTACTCATTATAATTTTTTCTATCAACCATTAGTGGGAATTGCACATGAAGGTGCACATAAAAATTACTTAATTAATATGATAAGATATATTTTTCATGTCGTTCTTTTTTGTTCTCCAGTATATTTTCTTTAGAACTCAATATATTACCTTTTCTACGGCTCTCAATTGCTGCCAGGACGTTGTCGTAATAACTACGTCTGTAGTCGTAGATGTATTTGTACTGAAGATATCTGGGTCTGAAAATATCATAAATCTGTTATTTGTTATTCAACAGTAGCCATATGGATTTAGAAAATAAAAATACCATCTAGCAATTAACTTAATTGTATGTATTAAACGCAATCTCTATTACAAATACATTCCTCATTATTTCCTACTCAAAAAACATTTCTTGGTATATGATACATGTCATCACTAACATCACATTTAAGAGTGTTGAGTGTGTTCAAGGAGATTCAATTCAAAAGAAATCTAAAATAAGATATTGGAGTATCTCTTGCTGATGTAGCTCTTGCTGTGGTGAAGTTGGAACTTGCCGCTAAATGTCGTTTCGCTGACCAGCTTGATATCGGCCACTTTCCTTCTAAATGTTTCCACTTGGTTTGATTTTTTGTTGTAGGTGCGCAAAGCTCTCTCCGCCCAAGTTTGCGCCACAGGTATGTCTCTGCATATGCCTTTGTTTCGTTTGTCTAAGTAGTCGATGACGTCATCGTAGTAGCTGTATCTGTAGTCTGTCAAATATTTGTACGGTAAGAACTTCGGTCTGAAAGAAAAAGAAACATTGATAACATAAGTTATGCGAAAAACAATTTCTATTTTATTTAATGTCAAAAATAAATGCATTCATGTCTGGTGTTAAAAGAAAGTAGTAGATATGCAAGGGTCGATCAAAAAGTTCTCGTCTTGTCACAAAGATTGCGAAAATGTGACCAAAAGGCTATGATAAAGTATGATCCGTTAGATAGCGGGCTGCGAAGTTTCAGTTGCTTGCATGTAGTTTTTTTGTTTGTGGGAATTAAGTAAAGCAAGCAAAAAGGCAAAGTTATGATATTTTCTGATAAAATTAATAAAATCAAAGTTCTAGTTAATATAAAGTATTTGTTTAAGGGAGCTAACTCCCGACAGACATAAAAAGTGTTAGATTCTACAGTAAGGCATTATTCTACTTTGTTTTCGATGGTAATAAATGGGTTGTTAAAATTAAACGCAATTGTCCCTCCATTGAAGATGGCGAATGCTCGGGAGGCCCAAAATCGCTACGAACGACAAAATCGTCACCAAATCCCATAAAGTCGTATTAACTGTTCGCGAATTGAAGGTATACGAACTTGCTGACATTGTAAACAACCCGATAGACCATGTCCACTACATTTTATAAGAATTTTTTTTATGAAAAAGCCTTCACCTCGTTAACAGTCAATCAATCAAATACGCATTTAAATGAACCGTTTCTAAAAGTGAACTTGACTTGCCAATTGAAAATGCCATTCTGCTAGGTCTCTTCGATGTGAATAGTAAAGTTTCAATTCCAAATTTTAAAAGTTGTCCAATAAGAGTGTCAGATTTAAAAATGACGTACAATGATAACTACAAGTGAAAATGCGGTAATTTTTATTTTATCTTGAAGAACAAATAATGGCATTATGTAAATCAGAGGTTTAATATAACCCCACAAAAAATAATATAAAGGTGTGAGATGGTATGATCTTGCAGGCCAGTTGACATTACCATTTCGCGAAATAACACATCCAGGAAGCTTTTCTGACAATAAATCGATTGTCTGGCGAGACAAATTGTCTGGCGGTCTGGTATGACAAGTCGCATGGTCTTGTTGAAAGAAAACATTGTTTATATTCACATTAATCAATTCAGTTCAAAGATATTCTGTTAACATATTCTTATAGTGTTTACCTGCAACATTAATACGATTTCCATCATCATCTGTAAAAAAATAAGGTGCAATTGAATCGTGTATTTTTTCACACAATGTACCGAACACAGCAGTCTATGAGTGACATTTACATTTCAAACAGTGATGCCGCTATTGCGTTTCGAAGTTCCGACACTATTATTGAAAAATTATTTAGGGTGAAACACAGATTCGTTAAACAAACGCCTGGTAACAAATTGAAAAATAATTCAAATAATGAGTGGAAGGAGATGAAACTACGGTACAAAAGATACTTGGAAAACTTGGAAAAAGGTAGGACCACCACGGGAAGTATTGCGCTTTCCTACTGGAATAATTGAAGGGTGCTATTCAGAGTAAACATCTAAATCTAGACAAAACGAAAGTGATCTTTCCCCACGACAATACTCGTGTAAACACGTCTTGCATTATTGTTGCAAATTTGCATGAACTACGTTTCTTATGTAGTGTTTCTACAGTATCCCAGATTTAGCTCCCTGCGATTACCAGTTTTTCACAACAAAGGTTCCAATAGAACATTTGGTTGTAAAATGTTGTTTACACGCTTATTATGTCGTGTGAAACATGAATTAATGTCAACAAAACATAAATAAGACTTTAATTTTTTTAGTTATATTTTGGATAACCTAATAATTGATATTCGCTTGGCACTACTGAATTATTTTTTTGTTCATTATGTTTTTTTTTGTTTGTAGGTAAAAGAAAATATGCAGGCCAAAAACCTTCATATTATTTAATGGCTAAACTTTTAAAATTCAACGTATTATTGATGAGCCGCAAGTGTCCTAAAATCTATCGCAGAATTTTGTTTGAAAATGATGATGACTTCGCAACCATTTGACCTAACCATTGCTCCTGTATTGATGAAATCTTCACATACATTGGATACATAAATATAAGTAATTGCTCAATAATTTCGATGTCTTATTTACTAAGTACCATATATTCGAGTAACTCTCCGTTCTCTGTCTCTGTTAGACAGTGATCCTCTCACTTTTTCTTTTGCGCATTTCAAAGGCCAAGCTATGTTGGTTGAGCTGTCCGTAGTCAACGATTTTCCACGCCAGAAGAAGCGGTTGATGAGATCAAATGTTTTGGAGATACCTCAAAACGTATTCAAAAGTGTATGGATTAGCACGGAGAATGTTTTGAAAAACAATAAAACCATTTTCAATGATAAATATTTGTTTTTTTTTATTGTTCCGGATACATTGATAGCAACTCTCATACCAAGGAGAATCATGGAGGGGTGAATAGAGGGTAACAGAAAGAGAGGTAGACTAAAGACTTGGTGGTAAGACAATATAAGAAAAGAGGCTGAAAAACTGCTGCACCTCAAGAATTGACTGTTGGAGATCGATCCGAATGAACTGAATGTTTAAAGAAGTCAAGATTCATTGACAGGCTGTAGCACCATAGGAAGAAGAAGAAAGAACATGGAATAGATAGAAACAAAAGGCCCACATTATACAAATTTAATTTTTCTGTTTATTTACTCAAGATTTAATATATTTAGATAAAAAGGAAATATATACTGTTGAAATTCAACTTTCTTGTAAAGGATATTGCAAATATTGATAGACAGGGGGTAATGGAGATGACTCATAAATTTTACTAAAGGTTCTTCACATCATTCTCTACTAAAAAATTGCAAGGTTATTAAATCGCCAATCGAAAAGATATGATAAGAATTAACATTTTAAACAAAAATATGTAAAAGCCTATTTGACAAATAATAATTGCTTATTATTTATCGAATAAACCAGAAATAGACCAATAAATATTGTTTAAACATTTTTTCTTTAATTATGAATCACGCCATATATCAGGCAAAAGGGCTGACTCTCCAGGATAAAGAATGTTATTTCAAAATGACGACAAAAATATTGCAATGTATGTCAGTGCGTGTAAGTTAGTTCCATTTAAAACCAAAAATGTATCACAATATGCTTCTTATTTACGGAGAAGCTGGTATCTTTGCTGCTGTCAACCAGATTAGAATTATGCTAGGACTTTTTCAACGAGTTCGGGAACATTGGTTAAAATGGCCCGAGGTTTGCATAGACTCAAATGGTGGACATTTTGAACATTACATTTAATAAAACAATTAATCATGTGTTTCTTAATGTGATGTGAATCGTTTAAAACGCGCTATGGTATGAAAAATTAGTGCCGGTAATTTCAACTTTGACATTCAACGACAATAATGTGTAAGTGTCCCTTTTTTTCGTAACAAAACAAAAATCAAATTAATGCTGAAATGTATAGAAAACTTACTTTAAAAATATTATATTTTATTTTAAGTAACACCTTAAGATAAACACGACGATGTGATGTTGCCAACTGTTTAGAAAACTAAAAAAAATATGACCTGCTTTCGGCGGAAAAGCATCCATTTTGGATACATATTATAAGGAAACTTATCGTTAAACACGATATAAAAAAATTGTTGGTTAAATTAACGAATGTTAATGTATATGTATATACATGTAACTGTATATTTCATATTTGTTTGATTGGTCTATAAAGTGAAAGAATGCTACAAACGTAGTGAGTGAATATACTGCGGCGCAATATATTAAAATAAATTCGAGTATCCAAGGAATTAAGATTAAATATATAGTTCTTTATTTACTTGTTAAATTCAAGAACTTCGTACGCCGCTATAAAACTTTCTGCAATCGGGGAATCCTGATAGTTTAAACGTGTCATTAACTTGTCCTTTGAAAAACATTGAATGATTTGTATATAAATAGTACAGAAGAATGAAAAAGGATGCCAAGTAGTTTCTATTACATAACGCTATTCCATTTCCGCTACAAATTGAATTATTCCATGATTTAATCTTGTCAAATTTAACAAAGTTATGTCGAATTCTGCTTTTGATGATAAAGCATCATGTAATAGCAGTGTTTATCGTTGATTTGTAGAATTTAAGCGTGTGGTCATTCACAAATTTCTTGAAGTTTATTTGTAAAAAGTTATTCGCTTATACATTGTTTCGAAAAAATTGATTACATTTATTTTTGGTTATTCTGATGGCACTGAGACTTTAGGAAGTCGTAGGACTATCAATGCTAAAAATGTTTAATGAAAGACTGTTTTGTCTGTGTTTCCACTTTATTATTTGACGCGTTTCGCTAACACTGTAGCTTTTTTAGAACGATGTTAAAATAGGTATAAATACAAAAAGTTTCTACAATAAAAATATAAATTTTTTAAGAAGTCCATACAGATACTATTTATCGTCTGTACAAATTCAGTAAATGGTATTTGTTCAGGTCTATTTGGTCATTTAGAAGGGTTTTCACATCTTTGACACGGTTTATTTCTAAACTTTCCAGATGGTTGTTTTTGCCTTCGTACATGTAGTATTTTAAATTCACTATTAAAAAGATGGTTCTCATTTAACAGATGTGAGGCATAGTTCAAATTATGTTTATGACTGAGAAAGCTTCTTAGGTGTTCTTTAATTCTTTTCTTGAAAGATCTGCCTGTTTGTCCTATATAAGTTTTTGGGTACGACCCACAATACAGTTGATATATCCCAAGTTATTGGGATATATATTGATATATATCTAAGTTATATTTTTTGTTTGTTTTTGCTTTGCAATTGTTGATATGTTTTCCAAGAGTGTTATTGGTTTTAAAGGCTACTTTTGTATTGTTTTTGTATAAGAATGTTTCAATATTTTCCGACGATTTACCAAAGTATAGTATTAATATGAATAAATGGTCTTTTTTCATTCTTCTGCGAATATATTTCAGAGGCAGCCTTTTTGTACAATTTTCTTTATAGAATGTTATCTATTGTTCTCTCTGAATACCCGTTGTTTAGGTGTGTTTGATGGTGTTTAGTTCCTTATTAAGCTCTGCGTCTGATAAAGAAATATTGACCAGTCTATGTACAAGGCTATGATTAACTGCTAATTTATTTTGTACTGGGTGTAATGATTGTATTGTATATTTTGTATTGGATATTATGTATTGTTGTATCTGTTTGAAAGGTGAAAATGGTTATATCCAGGAAGTTTATACTGTTGTTTTCTTCTAATTCGACTGTAAATTTTATATTTTTGTGGATTGCATTAATATATTCTAGGAATATATTTAATTGTCTGTTGGTACCTATTAGTAATTGTTTACTTAGTCCAGTGTGGTGGATTATCGGAAATAATTATTTGGACAATATTGTAGAAACTTTTGTACCTATTTTAATATCGAAAATAGCCAGTTCTGAAGAAGCTATAGTGTTAGCGAAAAGCATCAAATATTAAAAATAAAGTGGAAATATAGACAAAACAGTCCTTCATTAAACATAAAAAACTATCAATGCGAATCTATATATAACAATTAGCCTTCAGTGCTTTTCCAAAAAGAACTTAGATGCATATAAGCATTTACACATTTTTCGGCATCCAAATGCGTCTACCCATCCGCTTTCAGATCTTCCCCTTGGTTTTGCCCCCTGCATTCTACTGTTCATTTTTTTTATGTATTTGTGTTTCTCCCATTCTAACTACACGCCCTGCCCACTGTAATCTTTGAATTTGTTCGCTATATCGTCCAGATTAATCGTCTTTACTTCCTTTGTACTCTCGAAAATCATATAACTAGATTTATGATAAAATTTCTCCATAATAATCTATTGGAACTAAAATAAATAATTTTAGATCGCAACATTATAAGATCAGGCATAATAACATTATGAAGGATGATCCAATAATAGTGTCAGAACTTTAACGTGAGGCACTAAGATAACGACAAGTGCTAATCCGGTAATTTTTATTTCATCTTAAAGAACAATTATTATTATGTTTTGAAAATAATGTTGTTCAAATGTCCCTCTCGGCTTCCCTTGGAGGAATGAATTTTGAAGACTCAATATTCGATTGCTCTTTCACACATATCGCGTGATATATTTTCAATGGTGACCTAAATATTTCATTTAAAGTCAAGAATTGTTCGGGGTTTATTTGTGTAGACCAGAGATTTAACATAATTTCACAAAACAGAATCCAAGCTCATGAGCTCGCATGATTTTTATGGCCAGTTGAAATTACTATTTCGCGAAATAACTGGCATAATGCCCAGGAAACTTTTCTTGTGATAAATCGATTGTCTGGTAACATGTATGATAAGTTGCACTGTCTTGTTGGAAGAAAACATTGTTTATATCCACATCTATCAGTTCAGGCCAAAGATATTCTGTTAGCATATTCCTACAGCATTCACCATTAACATTAACATGAGTTCCATCATCGTCTTTAAAAAAATAAGGTTAGGTTAGGTTATCACTCCTTCAACCCCCTTCACTTTCTGATGATGAAGAGGTAACTTCAGAATCACTTGACAATTTCTATCGGTCCAAATCCTGCAGTTATGTTTGTTCACAAACCTATTAAGCCAGAAGCGTGCTCCGTCGAAAAAGATCAAATGTTCTCCAAAATGGGGGTCGCCTTCCAATGTACAATTTCTACGCGCTGCTAAATCGTTTATTTTTCCATAGTGAATTGACACAGTATACTGAACACAGCAATCCACGAGTGACACAAACAGTGTTGCCGCTATTATATTTCAAAGTTCTGACCCTCTTGTTGGAAAACTCTTTTGTTTAGAGGAATATACCTTTATAGTTTAAGGAACAATACAGTAAAATTATTGATATTGGATATAGAAGCGAATAGAACGTACCACATATATAATTCAGGTCAGCAAATATCACAACAAATAGGAAATTTAAGATTATAAAATAATAATTCAATTCATGTTAAAGATAATGAATGACTGAAGAGATCTCAACTAATAAAGTACAAATATTTTAGAAAACGTGTTGGTAAATGCATGGTCGTATTATGTATGGAAACCGGTCAAATATCTAGAGAACGTTTTGCGATATCTTATGAAATTTTGTACACAAACATTAGGAAATGTTAGCCAGTTTTTGAGTATATTTTTTCTTTTTTGTTGCATATTTGAAATCCAAGATTAACTTGATTTTTTTTATGATAACAGTACTTGAATTTGTTGGAAAAAGTATTTTTTTCTGAATTCAACGATGTAAATATTGTATGGCATAATGCTTCCTAATGTTTTTCAAAATGGATTTAAAAAAATGCCTAAAAGGTGTTTCGGTCTGTTTTAGGGTAAACATATTTTTCATGTAGTAGGCTATGAAACTATGGATGACAGATGAAGTCAATTGTTACTCTAAATTTGCGAATTTCAAATTTCTTTCAGTTTTTATATGGAATTAATATGTATTTAGCTGAGAGTGAAAAAACTGGCATACTAATAATTGTGTATACGGTGACAGAAAGCCCCCAATTATGCTGAAGTTTGTCGAGTATTTATTTAATGAAGTACATCTGAATAAAAACGTCACTAAATCATCAGTTTCAAAAAAGGTGATTAAATGTGGTTCAAAATTAAGACAAAAAACAAAAACTAACATGTTTTAATTGATGTAGATAATGATAACCTTTCCGTGCAACAATTAGATTAAAATCATAACATGTGCAGACGCTTAGTCAAAAAAATATTAAAAAAAGATTTTTATCCTTACAAAATTTTACAAAACATACTACAAAAATTACTACAAGAATTAAGTGAAGATGATTTTGATGGAAGAGTTGAGTTTTGCGAAGTTATGATGGAAACAATAAATACCAATCCAAATTTTGTTTCAAAATCAAGGATGAAGCAACATTCTGTTTCGAGGGTCATGTTAACAGACTCTACCGTAGGTACTGGGCTGATACTAATCTCCACTGGATGGAGCAGGTTCATACATAGCACCCTCAAAAGTTAAATATTTGGATGGGATTTAGTGGCAAGAATACTATAGGACCGTTTTTTCATTGATGGCAAATTGACAGTAGATAAGTATTTACATCAATTAAAGGAAGATAGAATCCCCCAACTTTTGCGTCTGTTTCCATATGAAATGAACCAAAACCAGGAAATGTGGTTACAGTAAGATGGTGCATCAGCGCACTATAGAATTAATGTTACAAATTTTCCTAATACTACAAGATATACCACAAGAAAAAAAAATGAAAATATACCCAAGAAGTGGTAAACACTTCCTGATGTCATTAAGAAATCTCAAAGCGTTCTCGAGATATTTGACCGTTTCTACAGCACCGACATAACAGCGACCCTGTATAGAACAGACAGATCAAAGAATGGGCCGCTGCATAGCATCAATGGTAATTTTAAATGCATAGAAATGTGTTGGGGTAGTACATTGCACATTTACGACATGGACGTCTACCACATTTTGCACTAACAATTTCAATGAACCGATTTAGTTGCTATTGGACAAGATCGATGCCCCGTGTAATATTTGTAAGACAAAAGTTTTGGTTCCTCTTAGACAACCTGGATATTATGATTTAAAGATTCAATTCCAAATTTATGTAATAGATTTTTTCAACAACGTTGTGTTGTATAATCGTTTATTTAATGTTATTAGCTTATTAATTAGAAAACAAAATAAATTAGCAGTTAAAGGCTGATTTTATTTTTAAAAGTCAAAGAAACAGTAGGATTTAGTGTATAAGAAACAAATTAAATGTTAAGTAGCAAGAAAAAAAGCTAAAGAACGAAGTAAAAATAATGTTTTAAATTATACTTACCTCGTATTAGTCACACTTACCTAAATTCTACATTTCTTTGACATTGGTTGTTACTAACTGACGTTTTTGCATATAAACTTTTGGCAGGCTTTAACATCATAAAGTACCTTGTAAAATTTCAACCAAACTTACTATTTGTAAGTTATTTTATGTATATTTAAATTCCAGGCAATTTGCATTATATTTTTGTTGGTGTTAGTATAGTTACTTATCATCAAGTTGGCTATAGGAGAGAGAAGTGTTTTCACATTATTGGGAACTGACCTGTAGGTAGGGCTTAAAAAACATGTTGGAAACTAGCTGGGTCCAAACCAATAAAATTGTGCGTGTGTGTTGAATATACTGGAACAATATGTTTGAATTATCTGACGGACAACAGATAGTTCGTGTGATTGCTGTGCAGCGACAATATTCGTGTGTGACTTTGTGTATCAGGGCGTCTACATTGCCGCGCAGGCACACTACATACAACACATACAGCCCGCACAACGCAAATTTGTATTGATGTGGACCCAACGTTACAGTTTTAAAAATAGTTAGTAGTGTTGACGAATAAAATGTGATTAAACTTGTGAAATAATATCTTGGATTGATAATAACTTAAATTAAAAAAAAATATACGCGATGCAGACCGATTTTTTCTGTCGGTCATTTAATTTAATATGGACTAAAAGGTGATGTAAGTCATAATAATGTGACAGATATTACCGGCTTTCTATACAAAAGTCTCATATGAAATAACAACCTTATAAAGTAAATGTAATAACATCTAACAGTGGAAACATTATTTCAATAATTTGTTCTTGTAAAGCAGGGTTGGAAGTAAATTGTAAAGATGCAGTAGTGCAACATTATTTAATTGTTATGGGTGCGTCAAAAATTTCTAACCTCAAATTCTTATATATCGATATACCTTATGCATGTGCATGTGTGTTATGTAAATTAAAAATATAAACATTTTTCAATTCATTGCTTTCAATTTAGCGTGTTTTTCCACATTACCAAAAAAAAATCTATGCCAACATAACGATCGCGAGGCTTTGGAAAATTATGAAAAATAACATTTAAATCTTTACTAGCTTTACTTTGATAACTTCCATTTTTCCATTATTCCAACTTTCATTTTTTAATAACCAATTAATTAAGATTTGATGATATTGATCAACTCCATATACTACTCGGCTGACTCAATCTTCAGTTCCCAATAGGCTGTGGTAGGCATGTTGAATGAAGAAGGATTACACAACTTATTAGATGTGACGAAGGTTAGTTTGGTTTAAAGCCATAACTTCGTCATTTTGTGTCGTGTTTATACATTTTAAAACCTATCACAGTAATCGAAGATAAATGGATCGACAACCATACAAATGGTGGTTTTGAAAAATTATTACGTTCGATCACCACTGGAAGCATCTGGCCTCATCCGGCCTGGTTACCGACGTGACGGTAGGTCGAAAATTGTTAAACAATGCTTAACGTCAGAAATGTATTTTTTCGAAATTGACAGGAAATCTACGGACTACCTAACCTAAATACTACTTTAATGGCTCGCGCCGCTACTTTCTCTTATTAAAATCCATCCAAAAAAATTAAAAGTATTAAGAGATATCAGAATGCCCATGGACACAGCAATTGCCATCTCATAGCCGAATTCGCATGGTAGGCGATCATTTCACGCACGTTTTCCACCAACCTTTCGCGATTTTTGTTTTTCAGCCGGCCTGACTTTCGGTCGTCTTCCAACGCATCACGACCGTCCTGAAACCGCTTATACCACTTGAACACACGTGTACGGGATAACCAATCATCACCATAATTTTTTTTATTTGTTCATCAAATGTTTCTGTAAAAATTTTGCCGAGCTTGAAACGAAATTTAATATTACAGCTTATTTATTGAAGACCAAACATATTCACGCATATTGCACTTGATCGTTACAGGACTGCATTAAGAAGTGTCCTCTTTTTGGGCAGGCTATAGCTAATATCGACAACTCCATCAGCTGTGTCCCTATCAGACATTTTATGGAAACAAAATACAATTATTAATAAATCTATTGCAATTCAATAAATGAAAAAAAACTCAGGGCAGTGTATGAGTTACTGCCGCCAACTCTGTGTTTTTGTCGACCGGCAACCAGCCTATCATCTGGGTTTTCATTGGTGGTTTAAATCGGCTCGACCGATTTCCGCCAATAGCAGGGGCGCTCAGCATTTCTGTCTAAAATATCACGTGCTGATCACGCGTTGGTCATTGTTTATGTCGACTGTCTTTCTTCGGTGAATAGATTTTACTTCTTTATTCCATCGTGTTTTTGTAACGAGGTGACAAAAGTTACTGTGACTTTAAGCGCTGTAACTTGACAATCCGTTGATCGATTCAAATAATTTCAGATTATGTATTGTTTCAATAGATGGCGCTAGTAGTTTTCCTTAAATTTAAAAGTTCTATTATTTTTGTGACATACTGTTTGTTGTTCTACCCTGTTCCTTGGTGTTTTTCGATGTATTTGCCTGATGATTATCATTTCTGCAATATTTTTTGTCAAGTTAGGTAAATCCCATAAAACAAAGTACTTTAAAATAACTCGAAGGTCAATTTTATCAATTTTGTGTCAAAAATGTCAAAACTTATTTGCTAAACTTGATCGTCACAAACAAGGAATCATTGGCGGCTCGTGAGGGAGGGCGTTTGGGCGCCGCCATCCAGTATTTAACGCAGTAAACAATTTTTCAGAGCAAAACACCATATTTTATTTTCGTTCAGTTTCTTTCATTTAACTGATTTTCCTGGTTCGCCTCCTGTATAGGGTTTCAATAACACGAAAAGTAAAAAGGAGGAAGGGGAAAGAAAAAAAATCTTCAGCACCATTATTTTCTTCTACGCCCTCCCACTTTAAAAACCCACGAGCCGCCACTGCAACTTTGCAGCATGCCATTTAACGAATCAAAAGTGACAAACAAATCATTTGGACATACGTAGGCGAGATTAACCACCACTTAATACCTATGTCGAGAACATTTTGAACTTCTCTAGTATATATCGTAAATTAATTTTGATATTATAATTTACTGGTAAATTTGGCAGCTGGCAAATTAATTTGAAAACGTACCAGTCCAATTTGTTATGGAATCCGTGTAATGCATCATAAAATTGGAATAATTAAGTCAACATCAATTTATTAACGTATGTGTTTAGGTTCCAAATAACGTTTATTTATGATATCATCGCTTAGTATACAATTTTTTTCACTATTCGACGTGAAATAATTTTAGGGAATGAATGCGCGGTGAGAAATGTTGGCAGATTAACAATTCTTGTGCCTGCATCACATTCATTCTCTTCTAGTGGTAGAGTAACTTTATATGTTTTATGCATACTATATATTGCAATAAAATATAATTTACCTAAATACAAAATAAACTGAGTAAATTATACTGTGGTGGTGCCACTTTAATTCCAGAAATAAAGGGCCTTTCAAATTGAACGTTTTTTTTTAATTCTTGAATAAATCTCAGAATTTGCGTTGATTTCAAACAACTTTTTATTGATAATTGAAGCATAGTGTATGACATTTAAACACGAAACATAATATATGCCAAATGATCACCTCTTGCAGCTCCACAGGCGTCCACTCTTTTGACAAAATTTTGGATGACATTTTGGCATAACTGTGGGTAACCCTTATCTCATTAATGACTCGAATAATTTCATATTTTAGTTCAGGAATCGATTATAGATTGTTCTTATAGACCTCGCTTTTCACGTAACCCTAAAGAAAATAGTCAAACAGTGTCAAATCACATGATCTTGGTGACCAGTTAACATCACCGTTTCTTTCCAGGAAATTTTTCTCTCCTATATATCTAGAGATATATTGCAGATTAATATTATTCAATTCAGCCCCAAAAATCCAGTTTTCATCTTATGATATCGAACACCATTCACAGTTACAGCTTCACCAGCAGCATTCTGAAAGAAATACGGCTCAGTTACACCTCCTGACCATAATGCACACCAAACAGTGACTCTTTTAGGATGTAAAGGTTTCTCATCAATCAATCGTGGATTTTCCTCATCCTAAATGCTGCAATTTTGTTTATATAAACACCAATTTTTGAATGAATTTTGAGAAAAATTATCTGTTTATCATACCATATCGGACATCATTCACAGTTATAACTTCTTCAGAGCTTCTTCTCAGCTCTTCAGAGCTAAATTAGCGAACCTGTTTTTTTCAAATTTTTCCTTGAAATTTTTTGTTTCTATCAATTTCAATTGATAGTGCTTTCAGATGGACGATTGTGCAAATCATAAATATCACGTAATTTTTTAATATTTTTCATTGAACGCCCATTTTCACAAAATAATTCAACAATGTTAACGCGTTGTTGTATTATGTACAACTCCACTTTTATAAATGTCCTACATTACACTTCTGAAATGAGAGTAGACCTAGGCAAAGTCCAGTGGCGGCTCGTGAGGAAGGGCGTTGTGGCACCGCACCTCCAGTTTTTCAATTTTTACATGATTGGTCGGACGTTTATCCCCAGCGACCGTGCGCCAACGTCAACTTATCTCGTTGCGTTACATGTTTTGTTGGTTGTCAGAATTCGGGGGTTGAACTGCTTTCTAAAACATGCGATTTGGGGTATCGAATTAGTTTTAAACGCTGATTTGACGGGTACGGAGCGTTTGAGATGTATGTTTGATGATGTTTTGCTTCGCGTATTTTGTTCGCCTCGCGAATACTAGTATTGATTTGGGATTTGCAACATGTGTACACACTGAGTAGTACTTTTTAGATAAAAATAATCAACTTTTAATTGCAAACATGAAGATGTTTGCTAACAATGTAAACTAATTAAGTTTTTTCTCCAACTTTTTCGAAATTTGATTGCAGTTACAATAAACTGATTGATTTCATCTTTTGATTTGCAGTTACAATAAACTGCTTTATTATTTGAGTGGTTTACTGTTTGGGAAACGGTAACTACTTACTTATTCATTCTTTTATCTGCGCAACAACCAATAACCTAATTTATTATATTATCTAATATATATACATAACTAATACTAACTAATATAATAATACTAACTAATATTAACTAATATATACATAATTTATTCCTTTATCTGTGCAACAAGCAACAACCCTTCAATGTCCTTGTAAGTAGTAACAATTCAAAATTTTAATGTTTTTCTGGTTCAGCTCTTGTATAGGGTTTCAGTAGCACGAAAAGTAAAAAGAAGGAAAGGGAAGGCAAAAATAACCTTAAGCACTATTTTTTTCTACGCCCTTACACTTTAAAAACTCACGAGCCATTACATCGTTTTCTTCGTAACAGCGTAAAAAAGTATTTTAGATAGATAGCAGGTTGTGAACGCTTTTTCAATTTGCGTGAAAAAAGGAAAATAAACGAAGGTTGACTGCAAATATTCATGGAGTTGGGGAAATCTTGGGGAAATTTAAAGCTGATTCTATAACCATGTCAGTCAACAATGATTACAGCTAATATCCTTGTTTTGTTAACATCACATTTTCTCTAAATAGCCTTAAGCTGGGTCCACACCAATAAAAATTTGCGTGTGTGTTGAATTTACTGTGCGGCGAAAATATTTACGATGCAAAATTACCAAACACAGTCAATAAATATTCATTAATAGTAAATTCAATACACACGCAAAATTTTATTGGTGTGGACCCAGCTTAAGAAAATAATGTTGTTTTTGTCTACGAAAAGTTTTCAAAAATAAAACATTAATTTAATAGGACTAATTATCATTTCTCCATATCGTTACACAAATGTTTTTCTTTAAAAAATCATTAGCGAGGTTTTAAATAGATAATCAAATTAATAGTAGCTGGAATAGATCCAATTGAGTAATGTATATAAGTGGAAAGAAATGAACAAGAACTTTGTTGAGACGTTAAAGAATATTACTTAAAAAATCATTAATCAATTCAGTTTGAATAAATAATATTTCTATATTTTTTATTACGAATTTAGTATTAGATTAATGCAGAAATATAGTCTGATTAGTTTTAACATTCTACTCTATAGTTTAAATATTATTGGGCTATTTGTTTTTGAACTTTTCAAATTCAATTAAAAATAAACTATTGAATATATATTTTTATTAAAAGTCATTTTAGCTCTAAGGTCGAGCTGCATCGCGTCGAGCATCATTTCTCAATAACTGAAGTTAAGCGACGTCGATGGCGGTCGAGATTTGGATGGCTCGTAATATAAGTATCCCAAGAAACCTAGCGACACTTAAGAGATATAACAGATATCCGATTAAAAAAAAAGGAAAGTTTTTAAGCTATAGGCCTCATGGGATACTACTTAGTAACTGGATTGATAGCTGAATGTGGGCTTCGAACCATGTTCATCAACTATCAATTAACCACATGGATTGTCAACTCGTGCTTTGTGCTTAACTTTTAGTACTTCTCGAAAGTCTATCGACTGCCCAGTGTCCAGCGTGGTAGATCTCAGAGGGCATCTGACCTTACCCAACCTAGAACCGGCCTGGTTGAGGGTCGATTTCTTGTCGGATTTTACACTCTTCCGTAAAAAACATACACAAAATTCACATCGATAAGAGGAGTTGAACTTGCACTACATTTTTAAGCGCCGTAGCTTCGGACCATTGACGTAACGAATTTCTTTTTGAAACGTAGCATCAATAAAATAAAAAATGTTTAAGTCACGTGCTTACATAGTCGTCTAAAGCGGTCCTTAATAATTCATTATATTGTTTCTTCTGTTCAAACACCGAAAACAATACACTTTCACCAATATCAGAGAAATTTTTTTCCGCGTTAACAAGTTTGACAAGTCATCTCGCCTTGCCTTGAAAAAAATTGATCGAATTGCTCTAAACCAAGGGATATTTGGCACTAATCAAATGTGTTAAAGAACACCAAAGAGTTTTGAAAAATTTGAACATGTACGTATAAAATAACTCAGCAAGCAAGTTGTAGAGGACAGAAAGTTTTAGAATAATATAAAATACATAAAACAATTTCTCCAATGACACCACTGGTTTATTGAAAGTATAGCAGACAATGAGGAATGCAGACATTCTTTTGGACAGGGTAGAGTACTTTAAGCTTTGCAAGGTTATAAGGAAACGCATATGACAGAAGATGTGACGGTTCGACATGCAGCTAGTTCAAAAAGCACTAGAAGAAAACAGGGGAATAAACAAAGCTAATTACAAGCTGGAAAATAAAAGAAAGCAAATTTTAGCCTTAATGTGTGAGGATGGCACAATTTCCCTCAGTCTCAAAGCAAACCATAATTGATGGCTTGCTTAACCAAGATATAGACATAGGCTATGTAAACCTACTGGGATACATGTATGATGAAGCTACAGTGACGGTTCACATTAATGATCGTGAAGTTAAAGTCAATGTAGAACGAAGCGTATGGCTTGGTGATGCAATATCTTCTGCATATTTTCTTATCCTGCCTTGAAGAGGTATTCCGTAATCTGGATGAGAAATGATGGATTCCGTAATCTGGATGAGAAAAGGACTGCGCGAGTTGGAAACATGATGAAGATGTCTTCATCCTGCACTGATGGATGAGGTCCTGTCCACTGGATGGATACTTGCTGATTTTTCTTTCTATTTTATGTGTGATCGACCTACTTTATTTATTCCAGTGTTAAAATTCCTTATACTGCGTCCAATGAGGCAATAGTAGTGCAATCTCATGTGGAACACACAGTAACCTGCGTCTCCTACATATATATCTATATATATATATATATATATATATATATATATATATATATATATATATATATATATATATATATATATATATCTTATCTTATTTTATTTTCCTTATCTTTCCTATCTTATCTTATTTTCCCCAGAAATGATACGAATATGACCTTAGCCATGGCTCAAATAACGCAGCTTAGATCAGCGCGGTCCCCATGCGGAGCATTTAAGGTCAGGAGGATACAGAATTGGTATACACGATCCAGTCTGTTTGACTTTTTGCGCCTGTCTATTGGCTACGGCTTTTTGAGGATTATTTTCCTCATGGAGCTTCTCAGCCCGGTATGTCTCCTCACTCCATTTGGTTCTGTCGTTTGCCGTCTTTTCCCATTGATGATTTAATAACTTCTGTGAATCCTCTTTTTGGACCTCCCAGATTTCGTTTCTTGTTATGATAGTCTTGCCATTTTATTCTTTGGATTTTACGGAGGCTGCCTGGATGAATCGATACAGGACCCAGGATTCAGCCCCATACATAACAGTGGGAATTATGCTGTCATTAGAAACACAAATTATGTGTAGTTTACATTATGTATTAGTGTGTTCCTTTAAGTCTCTAACACCATTTATTCTATATAAAACCTCTTCCTGCATGTCGGTAGAGCAGGAATTTTTAACATCGCAGTTTGTTGCAATATTTAAATTTTTTGCAATGCATATTTTCATTCAAGCCCTGACGCACCGTAGGCCGCACTAAATATGTCCAGCACCATTTGCAACGGTGACATGAACAAAGGTGACATGACGCCGCATTCTGCATCTGACATGATGCAGGGCAGCGGCAACTAACACAGAGAAAAACGTCGGCGCGATTACACAGCCGTGCTCAACACCGGTCTTCATCTCAAACGCCTCAAGGCCTCTTTCGCCCATTTGTGTCAGAACGTTTACATTCATGCTATTGTGCAGAAGTGTAGCCATGTGCACCAGCCTAGGTAGGCAATCTATGATGTTTGAGAGCTTCCACATTATGTTTTTGTCAACGGAGTCAAAAACCTTTGTCAAATCGACACGAATTTCCACAGAAATGTATTCTTAAGTATATGGTACATTCTCTAGCCTTGTATATTCATTAATCTACTTCTTCATTATTCCTCTATTCTCTTTCTCTATTACTGTGCCTAAATAATTGAAAACTGTTAACCTGTTCCAATGTTTTATCATCTAGTTCTATTTTTGTTTCATTTTTTTTTTTGACTGATATGATCATGATTTTAGTTTTATAGGTATTAATTTCTATTTTTATCTTCTTAAGATCTGTTTGGTATATAATATGTTTATTTTCTTTTTTTAGTTTTTCTTTTCTTCTACAATACAAGTGTATAAAACAAAAAGGAGCAATTGAATAATGTTATATTAATTTTTAATTTACGTTATTTTAACAGTATATTTTGACGGTATAAAATATTTTCCTAAGTAAAAAAAAATCATTTCAAATATATTTTTTTTTGTTGTCGGGCAATTAATGTGTCGTTGGCATTGAGGTTCGTTTCAAAATTAGTCTTCCAGCTTGCCAGTCGTACGCACGCAAAACCTATTGTATTCTGGCTAAAAATAAACGGTAATTTGGAATGTTATCTACCTGGTTCACTAATTATTTTCGACAACGAAGCTATTGAAACGGTGATCGAGAGTCTGCCAAAAGGGACGGTTCCATTGTGGATTCTTTGAATATGCTATAACTCAAAATTTCGTGTCAGAATAAAGAAATTGATTAAGAGAAATATAACACTGTCGGGATTGTTCTTTGAATAATTATCGTTTTGAAACTGGTACAAAATGGGAGGTTCTTGCTACTGTTATCTGACAAAGAATAAGTTGATACGAGGTTCAAAATGGGCCTTTTTATTATTGTTAAAAACAGATAATTCAAATTGTGCAGCAATGGATTCTGGATTGCAGAAGAGTCGGAAAAACAGAGGCAAATTGCTGTATCATCGTTCTGCTGTAACCAATAAACGTCAGCGAAACTTCTCAAGCAGAAGCTTATCTAATATATAAATATATATATATATATATATATATATATATATATATATATATATATATATATATATATATATATATATATATATATATATATCTATTTGAAAGTTAGAAGTTTGAAAGTTGAACGTCAGCGAAGCTTCTCAAGCAGAAGCTTATCACCATCAATATTAACGATTTCTGCTCGACCTTTATTCTAAAAAAAAACCAATATATATTTGTGCGGACATTTGACGTTACATTGTGAGACTTCTCACTATAGAAAGGCCTTTCATGAATCAATTTTTATGTACCTCTGAAATGTGAATTTTCTTTATTATATTTATTTAGGGGAAAATGTTTTCTTTATTATATTCAATTAGGGGAAAATGTAAATCAGCAAGATTTTAAATGGCACGACTGAATTCTAATCGTAGCTGGAAATCATTGAAGATTAAGCCATTGTATTAGTAGGTTTTCGTGTGGATGCATATGGAGATCTGTAGGGAACGTCGTTTTATTCCCAATTGATCGGATATTCATTATTATTGATGCTTCGTAAACACTTCCCTTTACACGTTAGATATTTTCAGCTTATCTTGTTGTTCGTGGTCCGCCTTCTTCCCGCTTCACTCACAGACTCAGTCCCCAAAAATTTGGCTATCAATATGCGTAATGTTGCGCTTGAAAGGAGCATCTCTAACGTTAACTATTAGGCGAAAATAACGCATAGTTGAAATAATGTTTCTTCTATTTTCAAAGAAAATTGTAACAAGTAAATTCTACTTTATTTTCAAAACTTTCTGACTTTTTGGCTTAGTTCTAAATGAAAAACGGAAATAGGAGTTAAGTTAAAAGTAAAATATTTCAATTATAACTGGGGAACCTTCCTATACACTACCCTGTATAAAGCATTTATATATTTCCAAATTGTGCCGTTAAATACGAAATGATTCAGCCGGTCACCATCTATATTGAACACGTTCTATATACAGTGCTTTGATTTCAAAAGTAGCCATCCTCATTATTTCTTTTGGCAATGAAAATTAGCTCTAGACAAAAACACGTCAATTTAGATATTGAAGGGTTCAAAGCTAATGTCTGTTATATTTTATGTTTCACCTCCTTACCACCAGTCACCTCTACCTACCAGATTGAAATTTTACGCCACCAACCACTTCAATTCCAAAAGTCGCTAAGTTAACAAATAATTCCATTGGTTCCATACAAAAAATTGTAAAACAAAACACGTTCTTTTAAAATTTAGTATTCTTCAGCAGCTCAACGAAGATGATTGTGACAGAAGGATTCAGTTGGGTGAAACAAAACAAAATGATCCGAACTTAATAAAGAACATTTATTTCAGTGATGAAGAAACATTTTTCCTTAATGGTTTTGCAAATAAACATAACTGTAGATACTGGGATAATAACAATCCATATGTGTTTCGAGAGGGCCATACGCAGTTTCCCCAAAAGATTAACATTTGGGTTGGAATTTTGGGAAATGAAATAATATGTCCAATTTTTATTGAAGAACATTTAACCGGTGAATTTTACTTAAACTTATCGGAAAACGAAATTGATCCATTCATAAGACAGTGCTTAGATAATCAAACCTATGAAGAAGAAAACCAACTGTAGAAAAAGAAAACCCAACAAAATTTATACCTTCAATATGACGGCGCACCACTTTACTACACATTACATGTTTGACAATGACTTGATCAAAGGTTGCTTGACAAATGGGTATCCAGAAAGGGCGCTGTAGAATTGCCAGCGAGATCTCCAGATATAACGCCACTGGATTTTTTTCTTTGGGGTTATCTAAAGACAGTTTTATATAAAACTGCGCCGCGGGTTATTCAGAACCTAAGAAATAGAATTAGGCATACATGCAGCTTAATTAATAAGGACATTTTTCAAAACGTTCGTAAATAATTCGAGAACAGATTATATTATTGTTTAGCTAACAGTGGTAGACATTTTGTGCACTTAATATAGTAAATGTTTAAATTGTGTTTTTAAAAGTACATTTATTTAATTAATTTATTTTTGTGTTTTAATTAAAAAAAATCACTCGCACATGCAATGCTGTTTTCAGTTATCGATAGTAAGTAATATACTATTATTTTTCCTTCTATTACGAGAACAACCGAAACAACCGATTTCAGTTTTGCAAATGCAGTTTAATTAGGATTTTTAAGCCCTTTAAAATGATATATTACAAGATAGGGGTTGCCATTTAAAATGTTTAGGTAGATGTAGCTGAAGATAAGGAGGTAAGGGGCAGTTCTCAATTTCCCCTCGATATCTAAATTGACGTGTTTTTTATTTAGTGCTAATTTTCATTGAAATGAAAGCACTGTATAAATTGTTTTTAGTGATAAGTATAATTGGGTAAATTTTAGATTAATCTGCAAAGGTGGTTAAAACAAATCGTCATATTACGTACCTTATCCAATGTTTGAACAATAATAACTTGTCTGGATCTAAATAATCTGGTTCAGGATCGGCACCTGGCAATTCTTCTGTGGCAGCATCATCGGCAGGTGCATCGTCACCTGCGGGGGCTTCTACACCGACACTTTTAGAAGCACCGGCGGCTTTTGGGGCTGGAGTTGGTTCTGGTTCGGGTTCGTCGGCAGCGGATAACCAGTCTGCGTTATCATCATCCATGATTTAGCCTATAAAAATATTTAACAGTATAACAACACATATATTATTCATAGTAATGATTTATTTATATATTAAATGATATCTAAATAACTATTAAATATAATAATTGGCTGTTTAAAACTAATTTCGAACATTTATTGTATTTTGAAGAATTTTATTCTTAATCAAAACATACTAGAAGTGAAATTTCAAACAGGACAACTTTTTTCCTTGACAGTTCGTTGAAAACTCATGGATTCTAGAGCTGTATACAAATTAAGGAAGATCTTTGTTTAAGTATCCCTGCACATCTTTGAAACAATTTTCATTCATTCCGATTGAGGTATCTCCAAAACGTGCATTTTGAACGCATTAGCCGCTTTTTCTGGCATCGAAATTCATTGACCACGTAGTTTATTCTTCACAGATGGGCACAAAAAGAAATCATTGGGTTCCAAATCAAGACTGTAGGACGGATGACCCATCAATTCGATGTCTTGACTGGTCAAATATTGAATTGTTCGATCCTATGTGTGAGTGCTCGCGTTGTCATGTCGAGGAATGATCCTGCGTCGCTGGTTGTTTTTTCTTATTTCTTCAAAGACTTCTGACAAACAATTGATTGCGTACCGTTCAGAATTGACCTTTCTATGACTCTCTACTAGCACTGTAACCATATGCCCATTTATCCCAAAAAAAGAGACGACCATTTGGTTCAAAGTACTCCTTACACGAACAACTTTTGTTGGGGTTGGCTTATTTTGAATGAATTTTGAAACAGTCGACTGGTGTTTACTTTCGGGCTCATAGGCACAGATTCAAGATTCGTCACTTTTGTACATGTTATACACGCCTTGTGACGCACCACGATTGTATTTTTTGAGTATTTCTTTGCACCAATCGACACGAACATTTTTTTAAGCAATTGTGAAATTATGTGGGATCCAATGCGCACAAATCTTTTGCATATATGTTTGTCATACTAATGCCCAGGGATGCATTTTCTTACGGTATGCCATATGGCGATCTTGCTTTATCACAATAACCGATTTTGGACGACCTATAAATCCGTTCGTGAGCGAATTATGGCCACGATTGAATTCGCAAAACCATATATATGTATATATATATATATATATATATATATATATATATATATATATATATATATATATATATATATATATATATATATACATATATATATATATATATATATATATATATATATATATATATATATATATATATATATATATATATATATATATATATATATATATACAGTGGTTTTAGATGATGCTTCATCGCTACAACACGAAGTGAGTTGATCTATACACTGTTGTTGAGATAATCCACGTCGACAGCCATAGTAAACCATCGCATGAAAATTCTCACGAGTTAATTCCATTTTTTGCCTGAGATGAAATTTTTAAGTCACTAAACAACACCAATAGTGTCCGTATGGTAAAACGTTCTGAGCACGTATAAATCAACAATATCAAACTTTACGATGTATATTTCAGATGGCGTCTAGCAACGCCATTGTTGCCAATTCCGGATTCATAAATAGCAACCCTTGTAGTACCTTTAGAATTTCTTTGTTTTGTGATCTCATATATAATGGGGAACAAAATGGTGCAACACTGATACCCATGTTTGAAATAATTGACAGTATACTCACTCTGTAGCATATTCTGAACACAAAAACTGATGCGAGAGAGATTGTAATAGAGATGCAAATGGCATTCCAAAAAAAAAACGTGGCAAAGTAAATGGTTTAATTTTTTTTTATTAATTATGTTATAAGGTATTTT
The DNA here is from genome assembly GCA_031761425.1 of Cosmopolites sordidus. NCBI lineage: Eukaryota > Metazoa > Arthropoda > Insecta > Coleoptera > Curculionidae > Cosmopolites > Cosmopolites sordidus. Next base: position 1,819,370 of record JARFXV010000086.1, on the reverse strand, counting down.
TAATATGCTTCTAAGTTAAGTTTAAGTTAAAAGCAATGGGGCACGTGATGTTGGGCATTTTTCTTGGAAACTTTACTCCACACTGAGAAATATAACAACGAATAGGAGTTCAATTGGGTTGATTGGGTTGACAATTGGGTTAGTCTGGCAAAACATAATGGAACGTTTAACATCAGAGCAATGCTTGCAAATGATCGAAATTTATTATCAAAATTAGTGTTCTGTGCGTCAAAGTTATAGAGCACTTCAATGAATGTGAACTTTGTAAATTTTAGTGAGCGAGTGAATTTTATGGAGCACAGAATCACCAAACTGATCGATGTATTCGCTGAATTATCGACTAATACCGAAAACATTTCATGCTGCTCGATATTAAAACAAAACCAACACAAAAAACTATGCGTTTCGAAGAATACATCGCCCTATTGCTGGCAGTGTCTAGGAAGATCCAAATCTATCAATTCGTCGGCAAGTTAAGCTTTGTGGACATGGAAAATATTTACGTCGACATCTTGGTCTGCTGCCGCAAGACTATCGTTTGCGTCGTACGTTCGGTGAGTGGGTTCAACATCAATTGCAACTTGACCCAAAATTTAACATCAAAATATTGTTTGTTCAGTGAGAAAACTAAATTTTGGCTAAATGATTACGTTAATAAACAAAATTGTCACATTTTGAGCGAAAATAATCCGCAAATGGTCCAACAATTATCGTCGTATCTAGAAAAATGCACCGTATGGTGCAGATTGTATGCCGGTGGCATCATTGGGCTGTATTTCTTTAGAAATCAATCTGGAAAGCATTTTATAGTTAATGGGGATCGTTACAGAGCAGTGATCGATGATTATTTAATTCCGAATTTAAATGGTAATGGAAGAAATGTAGTTCCATCAGGATGGCCCCATATGCCATACAGCCAACTCAACAGTAGATTTATTGAGGGAACAATTCCCTGAGAGAATTATTTCGAGGAATAGACCTGTTAATTGACTACCAAGGTAATGTGATTTAACGCCCTTAGATTATTTTCTTCGGGGTTATGTTAAATCTTTGGTCTATGCCGATAAACTAATAACTAATGACGCCTTGGAAGCCAGCATAACTCCATCTCTTACTCTTACATTATTATACAGAACCAATTTTTCCATCACCTATAATCATCGGCTTTAAAGATGGCTCGATTTCATTGAGCTTCAGGTCATTACGGTATATTACATTTTTCTCCGTTAGTTCATATGCTACCCATACATCGGCTTTGCGAACCATTCCAAGTTGACGTAATCGCCTTGACTCATTGATTTCAAGAATGTTTTCGATCTCTCAAGTTTTCTCAATATTTCATTGCCATCACCTTCCCCCAATCGTCAATGCTATCTAGCGCTAAAAACAGGACGAATTTTTGCATCAACCCAACAGATGCAGTTGACAAGATAATAAATTGAATTAGGTCGGACATGTCACCAAAACGACGATAGGTGTACGAGAGGACTATTGGAATGAAGACCAACTCAACAAGATGGGTGGATACTGGGACTTAAATACTGCCAAGGAAACTGGATGCATCGAACTGAAACACATGAAATGGATGAGGGAGATCGACGTCCAGCAGTGGTCTGATGATGATGTTAAACTATATTGTGTGTGATTCTGTTGAAAGTGCTAAAATGTCATAAATTTGTATATAATGTCGTTTCAGATAATTATCCGAATTTGAAGAGATCAGTTATTGAAATGATTGGACCATTGCTGCTGGAACAAATATGACGACATTGATTTGGGTTGGTTTGAGAATCAGGGTTATGCATAAGTACAAGGTTCTGTTGGTTCTAGAAGTATTTAAAAACGCGATGAACGATATTAAAGACTTTTTGCTTTTTGCTACTATAGGTGAGATTGTTTCAAGAATGATTTTTAATCGACATTTATGTACGATGAAAATGCACGCTCGTCGCCTTATTGGGTAGTTTCTTCTTATTGCTAGTTTTCTAAATATAGCAGTAAATGAAACATGGAGTCATTATTACATGCCATAGACGAAACAGCATTCTAAACAGTGGATGGCAGTAAAAGTGAAGATGCGCCAAAAAAATAACGAAAACGGTTTCATCTACAGCAAAAGTCATGCTGTACTACGGTTTTCCGGGATTCTCGTGGTTTTCATAGACTACCTATAGCCTATTTATTGAAAAAAGAAACTAAACTTAAATATATTCACGCATATTGAATGGGATCGTTACAGGCTCGCACTAAGAACTGTCCACTTTTTGGGCGGTGTATAGCTAATATCGACAACTTCATCAGCTGTGTCCGTATCAGATATTTTATGGAAACAAAATACAATTATTAATAAATCGAATGCAACTCAATAAATGAAAAAAACTCACAGCAGTGTGTGAGTTACCTACCGCCAACCCTGTGTTTCTGTCGAATAGCAGGGGCGTTCGACGCTCAGCGTTTCTGCCAAAAATATCACGTGCTGATCACGCGTTGGTCATTGTTTTTGTCGACTGTCTTTCTTCGGTAAATAGATTTTAGCAAAAGAAAGTATTATTATCGAGGAGTATAGCGCTTCACTACTGTATGAGTATACTGTATTTACCGTATTTGATTCTCAGCGATTACTTCCTCTTACCAAACCTAAAAGAGTGATTCGCTGGATGAAGATTTATTTCAAATGATGAGCGCAAATGCTCAAAGATCAATTCTTTTCAATAAGCATACAAAAAGTAAACCAAAGCAGTACCAAGAAGTCACGACTTTTTGGAAACCAACGAAGAGTTGCTTTTTTTTTTAATTATCAATTCACCTAATTTTTGCCATAAAGTCAGTCACAGCAGCAGATGAGTACAATTTTGTTGGAATATCATAACATTCTAATCAACTCCATTCAATTTTGACCAGGTTAAGTTGATTTTAACCGCATTTTCGCTTCTTCTAGTACCTCACATAGTGAGTTTTTATGGATTAAAACATTTTTTTTAATCAGCTTTTCTTACTCTTCCATCAAAGATCGAAATTCATCTTATTTTCAAGGCTGTGTATCCAAAAGTGCGGTTCATCCAAAAATATGTTTTGTTTGATATTTTTTTTTGGTTAAAATCATGATCAATTTCCAGTTGATATAGATCTCTGTCAATAAAGACATGACCCTTATGTTGGTCAAGTGGCTTCAGTCCTTGTACTAAAACCTATCTTATAAGTGTGGTATATGTTAATGGTATATGGATAAACATATGGTATATATTTTCATAATTTGCAACACTTTAGTTTCATTTAGTAACAATAGTTTTATCCTCTATGGCATTTTGCTGTTTTATTGGTTTACAATTTGATGAATTGCAAACACAATAAGTTAATTATGCCGATCATAATTTTTACATTGTCACTTATATATTACGTATTAACAAAGGAACGCTTATTTTTGAATAATTATCAAACATTGTTGAAACGTGCGTTTTGCTATTATGACTTGTCAGAGCGTACTAAAGGCAATTGACAGCTTGCATCATTAATCACATTTTAAATATGGTCGTAACATTCCAACATGTCTATCCTTGAAAAATCCTTTGCTATACATTTAATTGTATAAATCGTATTAGTAAAGTAATAATGTGTAAATATTGTGTCAATAAAACAAATGTATTGAATAATGAGAAATATAAAAAAATAAAACATTAAAGTAGATGATTTTAAAATTATCTTGACTTGAGACAAGGTCTCATTATTTTCCTTACTTCATTCATTTGAACTATTTTGGGCTAACGCCAAAACAATTAAACACACTTGTATGATAATTATCAACAATTGTTAATATTGTCTGAATGATTGTGGTGTGTTCATATTTTTTATTCTTTTTTTTGGGTTTTTCGCCAAATTCTAAAACTGAAAAAAAATATCAAAAATATCTGTTCTTATGTAAATAAAGAAACACTGGGTAAAAAACCAAACAGAGATAAATTTCTCAGTAATTCTTTTTTTGTAATAAATTTGCCTAACAAAACAAAATTTTTTAAAAAAATCTAAAATAAATACAAACTTTTAAACGTTAACGTTTCGGGAGGTCTTCTCCCGTTTTCAAAACGAATCTAAAAAATAAATTATATTAATTTCTATATATATTGAAAAGATCGAAAGTAAATATATTTTGTGTATATGTCAATGATACTTATTTACATTATTATTGTCATTATTGTACATTATTGTCAATGTAAGTATCATTGACATATACACTAAATATATTTACTTTTTATCTATTCAATATTTATAGAAATTAATAAAATTTACTTTTTAGATTAGTTTTGAAAACGGGAGGAGAAGACCTCTCGAAACGTGAACCTTCAAAAGTTTGTATTTATTTTAGAAAATGTTTGTATTTTTTAAAATTTTGTTCGTTAGACAAATTTATTACAGAAAAATAATCACTGAGAAATTTGTCTCCGTTTGGTTTTTGTTTTTTACCCAGTGATTCCTTATTTACATATGAACAGATATTTTTGATATTTTTTTTAGTTTTAGATCGTGGCGACAATCCCGCCCCCCCCAAAAAAAAAGAAAAACATCTATCAACAATTGTTATTCTCCTTTAACAAATGGTAGCTGTAGACTGCGCTTTTTGTATAGTAATGTTACGTTTTTTAATTCTTATTATTCTAATGTTATTAACTTTGATCAATTTTTTTCTTTTTTAATTCGTATTAAGTTTCGAAATTCCTTTCTATATACTCTCCATTTATTCAGTTATTGCTTCTTTTATTCAAGGTGGAAGGGAAATAATTTTTGTAAATTTAACTAACGATTCTTTAAATCATTTTGAGCAAAAACTTTTCTTAAAATATGAATCTAAAATGCAACCCTGTCAATGAAAAACAGGTCAGACCTTTTTGAAATTTTTCAATTTGAAAAATTCAGTTTTTTGTTTCATTGGTTGTTAATTAATGATAAGTTTTTTTGTTTTTCTAAAACTTAAAATAGTTTCAGAAATTCCCAATTTTGATTTATACCACTAAAACAAACTTTACAATAATTATTTATAAAATTAAATTAATTATTATTTATAAAATAAATTAATTATTTATAAAAACTCACGAATTGACTTCCCTATTATTAACACGCGATTCGACAAAAAAGATGTTGCATCAGTATATATATATATATATATATATATATATATATATATATATATATATATATATATATATATATATATATATATATATATATATATATATATATATATAGTGTATATTATTTATATCTATGCGAATTTTTACGCTACAAGATAGAAAATTTATACTAAAGAAATTTGTAACATTTTTAACCTCAAATTCAGAAATACATACATAGTAATTTCTCTTTTTTTTCCAGATGTTACCAGACTTTTGATCGAGTGTTTGGTTATTAATAACCGAAAGTTGAAAAAAAAGTTTGACTTCAATTATTTAAATAATTAGATCGATATCCCGATAATATTCATATATAATAACATTTTGCAAACATTAAACTTTATTATGTGATGTTTTTTATTCTGTAAAGGGGGAAGAATAATAGTGAACAAATAGAAAAGTCTGTGATGGAAATCATTCTACCATAAGAGACTGTGCAAAAGAATGGTTGAAAATATAATTTTTCTAAAAAACTAGACGGTTAATAATCTTAAAATTTGGAGCATAGTTCAATTACATATCGTTTGCCACAATTACCGAATTTCAAGTCTTAGATTTGGAAACTCGTTTTCCCTCATAGATTCGCTCGAACTTCCTTAAGTGTTTATTGGAAAATAAAATGTAATATTTCTATATGAATTTACCCCATACGTTTCAGCAAAAATGTGGTTTATTTTGTAACAAAAAAAGAAAGACTTACACATTATTGTCCTTAATATCAAAGTTGAAATTACTACCACTAATTTTTCACACCATAACCCGTTTTAAACGATTCACTGTCACCTTAAGAAACACATGATTAATTGTTTTATTAAATTAAATGTTGAAAATATCCACAACTTGAGTTTATTTAAGCCTGGAACTGTTTTAACCTATTTTCCGGAACCTAATTTCTACCTAATTTCTTGCATCGATATCCAGGAATATTTAGCGACCAGAAACTTTGACTTATGAGTTTGGAACTCATGTGAAAAAAAAAAGACGGAAATTGGAAACAACTAATAAATGTCATAGATTACTAGTATCACAGATCGGTTCTATCACAGATGGATTTTATGGCAGGATCAGCTATCACAGGTGTGTTAACAAGTTTGTTTTTGTTTAAAATAGCTGGCACTGGAGCGAATTGTCGTTAGCAGCTGATTAGGTTTTAGTAAATTTTTTTTTTTCAGATATGCAAAGATTTTAAACATGTTGACTGAGCAAAGGTTTTGAAAGAGGTCCTGATTCAGGTCAAAAATGAATATGAGAGGGTATAATGCGGTGCATTCGGTAAGAATGTGCAGATAGATAGGGGATCGTTGCAAAATTCGCAGAGCGGAGGACCTTCTCGTTTTAGTAAATACTCATGTGTAAATCTGCAGTGACCAATCATGAGTCTCCTCCATTTTACTGTATTTTTTCTGCTTACCAGATGTTCTGCGGGAGATTGGAAGAATAATGATTTAATGTATCTCAGTTTATTGGGTCTCTCTGGATCATCCCAATTGGATTCCATTAAAGATTACGAGAATAAAAGCAGCGCATATAAGGTTGACCATGTTGAATAGAGTATTTTGCGAGTAAGTCTGCTTCCTCATTACCTTTAATGGCCTTGTGAGCGGGACATCAGACGAAAAAAAGGGAAGAATCCTGAGCTATATCTTCTATAAGATCGGTAATTAGCACTATAACTGGATGGGAAACGAGGCGATCCTGCATCATAGATAAGACATTCCTAGAATCAGAGAATATGAGCCTGGAATTTGCAGGCTTTAGTTGAGGGATCTTTCAATGTACACTAGCTCCTCAGTAAGTACACTTATTGTGGCTGGCAATTTAAAGTTTGAGGAGGATCTGTTGTAAACAAAGCCACAACCGCGTCCGTGTTCTGACTTGAATCTATCTCTATAGATTGTTTGGTATGGAGAGTGGGACTGGATTATGATGTTTATATTAGATTTGTAGATAGAAGGGCACGTAAATTCCTTATCGTATTTTAGTAAAGAAAAGTCAACCTGAATGGGATGTAGTAACCACGGAGGAGCAGAAGTAGTGCTAATTGGGAGAGGAACATGCAATTGGTAAATAAAAAGAGCCAATTACGTGTAACACAAGATAATCGAACCAGTTATGAATTTTAACTACCTCGAGGTAGAAACATCATGCAATAGAAACCCAACTAACAAAGTGCGCTTACAGGCTTACAAAGCGGATATTATCGGGCATTAGCCACATACTACCATGATGGGAAAAGAAAGGTGATGATACGTATCGATACAACCATTTATTTTTTAAGTTGGTATGACTGTCATTGACATCTGACAGAAGTTTTATATAACTTCGTTTGTTAAGTTAAAACCGCCTAAAAGTTTGTCGACGACTGTTTAAAATGGATAAATTTATTGAGCAAATAATTTATACGGCCAGTGTTACGATGGTTATGCAATGTAAAAAAAATGTTGTTTACAAGGGATACAAGTACTTTAATGATGGTAGGGAAGCAGTTGAAGATGAACCTCGTTCAAATTTAAGCGTTATACTTGTATGAATCTAGGGAAAAAAAAGTTCAGATTTCCACCAAAATAATGCATGGTTTTTGCATCACAATTATTCGTCAATTTTTACAAAAATAAAACAAACACCATTCCACATGCACCAAATTCACTCCATATGACACCGTGTGATATTTTCCTCTTCCCTCGATTGAAGAAGATCACTTCGTGGAGTCCTTTTTGAGTTCATTCAAGGGAGTTCACTGGGTGCTTTGAAGAAAGTACCAGAATTTGCATACAAAAACTGTCCGGAAAAAAGACACAAAGACCGGAAAAAAAAAACATTGGAATAAGTGTGTTACAGTGTGACCAGATTACTTTGAAGGAGATAAAATAAATTGGGATGAACAAATAAATAGTGAATCATTTATTTAAGAAGTCACCTTACTTTTTGATCATTGGAGAATGTGCTCTCAACAGTACTCACATATCACAACAAGCGAGAGTCGATATCTCAATAATGAACAGAATATTGAGAACATCAAATATCAAAGGAGTAACACTAAGAGACAGAATAACAAGCCAATCAACCAGACAGGGAATTGGAGTACACGACGTTATTAGATGGGTCAGAACATGGCGGAGAAAGTGGAGGGATCACTCAGAATGAATGAATTCAGAATGCATAAACAGAAAAGTCAAACATTCGTCTTCCAATCGGCAGATCACCAAAGAGATGGCAAGAATGCTAGACATCTGCATCTTAAAAAAGCTAAGGCAAAAACAGAAATAAGAGGACGTAGTCCTAATAAAAGAAAAAGAATTTAACTACAAGGATGTGAATTTGGTACCAGGTCTAATTGTTATTAAAAAGATGTAACATTAAAATGTGAAGGAGAAAATGTATATCAAATTAAACTGATAAAAATTATGAAAAATTAAACAAAGTAAACAAAAGTATAGAAAACAATAATTAAAAGATAAATAAAATATTAAAATAAATAAACTTAGAGTTGTAAATTATGGCATATTATATAAGTACTTTTATGCCAAGTGCACTGTTTAAATAGAAGAAAAATTAAGTTGATGACCCAAATATTCAACATAAACATCAATGTTTTTGGTTTACTTTAATATTAAATGAAATAATTTGAGAAAATAACAACTGAATTGAGAGGAATTGCGAACATTAAGATTTTACATAATAGAACGAGCCGAGACTAATTACATTCTAAAATTACAAGCACTCACCTACTACAAAAATAATTGTAGCACTTAGTCCACTGCCGAACAATTGAATGCCGAAAGCAAGCTTGAATTATGGTCAGGTACCCGGGTCTCCCCTACCACCCTGTATACATTTTGCCAACGGCCAAGGCTATTTTCATTTTCGTAACTAGCCACCGTACGCGTTCACCTTTTAGAAAAAATTGTGTTTTCCAACTCTGTGAGAAAACTATTTCTATTTATTAATTATACGTTGAGAGATTTTTGTTTTTGCTAACACACGCGCATAGTGGCAAAACGGTTTGGATTTGAAGAAAAGGTAACTTTTAAATTCTCGATGTGTTATGTAAACATATGATTCTCACTTAATTTTTAATCTGGAACTGTGTAAATTTGTCTCTTTGTTAAAAATGCCACGGTGTTTAACGTTTTTCGAGAGGAGCTAATTTAAACTGTCTGCGTCAACCATATTGAAAAAGCGGCATTTGAAGATGGATAGGATTTCTTTGATATTTATCCAAAATTTCATGTTATTACATTAAATAGTTCATAAATGAATGTTTGCTATTGTAGGTGGAAAAAAACCTGTAGGTGAGTTTTCGAAATCTTAAAAATATCGACTATATTATTTCCATAGAATTATTAAAATTTAATATCAACGGTTTTTGTCGAAAAATCAATATTTTATGAAATATTTGCAGCGCTTTAACAAGAGGTGCAATTGATGCGAACATTTTTATCCGTATTAATAGGGACAAGAATTAGATGTAAGTAAAATTCCGGTTTTCTGGTAATTTATCATTAGACAACTTTCAACTTTATTGAGTTGCATGTAAAAGGTAATTTTTTTAATATGTCCGAACTTCCGATAGGGGTCGCTGTCAAATTATCATGTTAATTTGCAATCATCATGATACATCAAATGTCTGGCATATCATCAAGGAAGAGCATCTTCAGAGCAACGCTTGCAAATTATCGAAATTTCTCCTCTTTCTTCTGTCCGCCAAACTTATAGAGCAATTTCTTGAATTCTATGGTGGATTTAATCGCCCAACCGAGCGATGTATTCGCCGAATTATCGATAAGTTCCGAACCCATTTTACCGCCTCGATATTAAAACAAAAACAAGACAAACATTTGTGCGTTCCGAAGAAAATATCGTCGCTGTTGCTGGCAGTGTTGATGAAGATCCAAATTTATCAATTTGTTAATGGAGATCATTACAGAATGATGATGAATGATTATTTAATTCCGAATTTGGACGGTATTGATTTGGAGGAAATGTGATTCAACAGGACGGCTCCACATGTCATTCAGCCAACGAAAAAAAATCGATTTATTGAGGGAACAATTCGGTAAGAAAATTATTTCGAGAAACGGACCTGTTAATAGGCCACAAGAGCATATGATTTATTTTCTTTTTTTTATATAGTCAAAGCTCCTTATTCACGGGGGATACATTCCGCAAATACAGAAATCGTGAATCCGGAATGGTAATCTGTACGGGATTATATGGGATATGTTCCAAGGTTACAAAATAAAAAGAAAAAATATATAATAAAACCAATTTGATGAGAGATTCTTAAACAATATTAATAATTATTAATCAGGCTAGGCAAAAAATTATTTTCATAGACGGATGGATTTTTATGTAGAAATTACAAAGCTCATTTGTCATGAGTAAACCTTCACTCAGGCTGTTTAAGTTTAATGTCACCTTTTCGGTGCTCGTTGAGGCTTCCTCTTCAATGGAATGGGGATTAATCATTTCCTCCAGGTCGGTTTCAGTCCAGTCTTCATCCTGCGATTCAAGCAATTCTTGAATATCATTTCATTCTGTCTGTTCGAAACTCTCTCGTCCTATGCTATTCGCAACTTGACCAATGTTTTGGGTTAATGTTTGAATTTGCACGGCTTCATTATCATTACCGACAGTTAGATTAGGCCACAGATTTTCTAGCATGATTTCAATATATGATTTCTGCTCTTGCAATGATTCTTTTATGTTAACAATGCGCTTTGCTATTTCAATTTTTTCATCATTGCATGATATCCAGTAGGATTTTAATGGTCTGTCTAATGTAATAGAGCTTAAATGCCTGGATTATTTCTTGCTCTATAGGTTAGAGTAAGGTCGTCATGTTAGGAGGCAAAATATCACCTTTAGGGTGACCTAGAGCATTGTCCAAAACTAGAACTGCCCTGAAATGTAAATTATTTTTCTTTAAATAAGTTTCAACTTCAGGAACAAAACAATCCCGGAACCAGTCTCAGAAAATGACACTTGTAATCCACGCTTTCTTGTTTGAACACCAAAACACTGGTAGGTTATCCTTGTTTTGATTTTTCAAAGCACGAGGATTTAGCGATCTGTAAAGTATAATTGGCTTAGTTAAACAATCTCCTGATGATCAATTCTTATATTGGAATCTTAAATTGGAATCACTAAACACCGAATCACTTTTTTTGAACTGCTCGACGCACGTTTCGCTAACCATGTTAGCATCATCAGGAGAGCAGTTTCGTCTGCATTAAACACTTGTTGAGGTTTGTATCCTCTATCAGCAATTAAGATTGAAAATTCTTCTGGATATGTTGCTGCTGCTGAAATGCCTGCAGATACAGCTTCTCCAACAATTTTGATGTTATGCAGTGATTTCGCACCTTGAATTTATTGAACCAGCCTTCCGATGATTGAAATCCCTCATCTGTATAATCATCACCAGGTTCTTTAAAATGTGTGTAAAACAGAAAGCTTTCTCACGGATTATAGCGGCACTTAAAGACACTCACTGGATCACGAACAATTTATGCTGATAATGAGGTTGAGGCTGTAGAATTCCTTATTTTGTCTTCTGATTTCTTGATTGATCGTACAGTGGATTCATTGACATGATGACAAAAAACTGCAAACGACTCGCCAAGGACTAAACACTCAAGCATTTTTATTTTTACTTTAAGCAGTAATACGACTTTTTTCCGTGTAGGGACTAATTTTCTTTAGCTTTTTCTCGACATTATAAAATGCAGAAGAAAACAAAGCAGAAGAGACACGTGCTATTCACTCGAATATTGTAACGAATGACAAGTTGAAGTAATAAAACAAAATATGCGGCACAGATCGTGCGAAGACGGCTTTTATTTTAAAAAGCCATAGCGTCGCGCGTAACTCGGCGGTGCGTACGGCGGTTGCGACTTATTTGTCAAAGGACTTTCGGCCAAGCGGAAATAAGAGTTGTTTGTTTATAAATACTTTGATAATTGATTGTTTTGAAAGGTAACTGGTAAATAAATAGTATTATTCTAAAAATACAATATGTATCATTAGTTTTGGATCCGAGAATAAAGATATTTTCAGCCGCGAATACAAAAAGTGATCATAATTTTTTAATCCGCGAATACTGAAAACGTGAATAACGGAACCATAAATAAGAAGCTTTGACTGTACTCAGCTACGCCAGCCACCTTGTTCTTCAATTAAAAGTTATCACATGGGTGGTTTGGTCCCTGATGAGATTTTCTTCTGCGAATCATTGAAGTATGTTTATTTTGATTTCTGCACATTTCAGAGTAGATTTTGAAAATATTAAGACAACGTTGTGAATGGATGTTTTTTTAATTGTTTCGCACTTTTCGGTAGCGTTTGCTAACCTTGCCAATAGGCTGTAGATGTTGCGACGCACTTCGTTAGTGTGTAGAAAGAAAAAGAAAATAAATTTATTATAATTCAAAAGGGGTTGTGACTTACAATGACGTTTACAATTATATTCGGCCATGAGCGGGTGCTCGTCAGAGCGGACTATTGAGCATGCGTGCAAATTATGCTCTCCTCAGCCCAGATCAATCGGAGAGTAGAGCCAGGAAATCCCCACGATGTTCCAGCACTTTATTTGAATACCCTGCTCACTGTTATAGCGGCAAAATTTATCATAAGTATACTACCTATTTTATAGTACTACGTAAGTTATAAATACAAACCACATAAATAACATATCGATAATAATATTGGTGTTCAGCTATGTCACCACTGCGGCCTAAAATAAAAAATAAAACAAAAAAGTAGAAGTAAAATAAAAAGGCTGACACAAAAGTTATTTCACAGCAGAAAGATCGATCTCCACACTCTCTGAGATAAAGGTAAATAAGGTAAAATATGATAATATAATAATAAGGGCGAGATAAGGAAAAAAAAAAGAAAATACGTGGATATCGGAGTCAGGTTTCCTACTAGAGTGATGGGGAAGTGGGGTGTGTATGCCCAACTAAATTCGGCTCCGTTCAATGACCCTGTAAAAGGGTTACAATGCTGCTTAGGTGTAGTGGGCACTTTGATAGGGTGATAGTGACCTTCCCACGAGTTAGGTGTTTCAAATCCTCATTCAAAAATGGAATTAATCACATGCCCAATAATTGGTTGGAACAAAATTGATACCTGTCTCGGTCAAACGCACTCCAAGACACAACAACAGTCTGCCCAGTAACACTTCAATGAATGAAAAGGAACGGAGCTTGGAAACGGAAAAGGAAGGCTCCATGATCTGATGCTATACGAGGGTGGTGTTAGACGTTTAAAGTAATAAAATGTTATATAGTCTATAAAATGTAGCTGTCTCTTCTAATGATTCAAAAAAAAATCAAATAAAGCCTATTAAGGTTACTGTGTACCCATTTCAGCGTTGTGCCATTGATTACTGTACTGTAGAATAAGGGTTTATAATTAACACTAATAAATCGACCCCATCGTGTCTTTTCTCAGAATTTTTTCAAAGGAGATTTTAAAACAATATTCTTTGACCTCCTTTACATTGTCCTTTTTTGAACCATTTTTCTGACTGATTGATATTCCTGCTATTATACTTAGGAGGGACACAAAAAAGGAATATTGAGAGAGTTAAAATCAAAACAAGTCTAAATACATTACTTTTGAAATACTAGAGATGTCTGCAATGTTCTCGTAAGAAGAAGAAATTATATTACGAATTTCAGATAAACCGAGGGAAAATGTTATATAGCTGGGAGTGTCACTAAGATAACGAATGGACAGGAAGGAATAAATGAATAACAAAATCTATAAGTGTAAGAGATTCAGTGTTTTATACTACTTATGTGAAGAAACCTCACAACACATAGCACAATTAGATATATGAAGAAATTTGCTTTTAAAAATTAGAGAAAATAAAATATGTCAAAAAGATCTAAGATTGAATCTAATATCTATCAAAATAAGCCTGACAAGTAAATCTATTTAGTTACATCTACGAAGTATATTTTCAATCGTGCAAGCCAATATAGAAATAGAAATAAATATAGTTTAATAACAAACAACAATCGATCGATAGGTAAACATAATAAATGTCAAAATATCCAACCAATGTAACGATTACAACTTGGTTTTATTTTGTTTTAATGTCAATTACGTCTTTATTTGTGGGAGCTATTATAAATAACTTGTGTATTTGCCAATAAGTTAACAAGATAATATTAAATCAATGATGTGTCGGTGAAGTCACCACGGTATAATTTCATTTCTACGTACGATGTTTTAATATAACTAATGTAACATTTCAAAAACTATAGTAGATCTTCAAGCATTATTTTACTCTCTTCTCATTTAAACATTTTTTTAGGTAATAGTAGTAAAAGTCATAAACTGAAAATTTATTACTGCTGTCACTGTTACTTTTAAAGCCTTTTAATCCTACCATAAGGGGAAGAAAAACTATTAGAAACTCTTGTACTTCTGCTTAACTAACGTTTAGCGAAAGGTACAATAGCTTCTCATTGGAATAATGCGATTAAAGTCGATACTAACTTGTATTAAAGGTGATAACACACATCTTGGAAACTAACTACAAACATATTAACTTATTGTTACATTTATACAAGATGGTTCGCGTTCACTCCCTTCTTCCACCCGAGATTATTTTCTAAAATAATCCCGAAACTGCATTGCTGGTACATGGGATAAGGTTTCCGTAGTCGAAAGCTATTCACAAAACCGTCATCTTCTCTTCCTTGGTATTTCCGCTGCTTGACGGCCAAGCAGACGGAGTGGGTCAAGTGCTTCGCACCACTCCCCTTTTGGGGACAAGTGTTAGAGGGGGATGAAATCTTAAGATATTATTTGACCATCTCATTTGCCGAACGCACTGAAGGTGCTTTGGCGCTATTCAAAAGTTACTTACGCTTTCATCTACAGTGTTGACTATTCTTAAAAATAAAATAACCTAACTTCACTGTACACTTTTCTTCCTTTTTTCAAACATAGGATATGGAGTCTCATGTGGTAAATTCCCACGTCGGAAGAGCAGTCTGGTTCCCTCGTTAGACATCAGTTGACCTAATCCTCCAAAAGTTGGAGTTTCGGTCTTCTGTGCCTTCTGCCACCTAAATCTGCGATGTGGTTCGACGGTAGTCCGTCAACATCAGCATTTATACAAGATCTTCTCTAACATGATTAGAAATAGAGTAAGCCCCAAACTAGATTTGGATCAACAAAATGAATGATTGGGAGATCGATTATGTTACGGCAGAGGTTCCCAACTTTTTCTGGACCACTATACATTACAAAAAAAAATCCAACTTTTCCGTAATAGTTAATTATACTAAATATTAAAATATCGTTGCACATTACCTATACCTATTTTATCTATCTATTAAGTATAACAAAATATTAATTAATTTAAAATACCATTAAATGTAATAAAAATTAATGAGATGGTTGAGGTTGGTGGAGTTTTAACAATTTATTAATATCGTGTTCCAATTTCATTAACATCATTCGCAAATCGCCACGCTTAGTGATGAGCAGTCTGTTTCTTTTCTTAACGGAGCGATGTATGCAGGCGTTCATTCAGATTTTTTGCAACCAAACGCTGACGATGAAAAACACAATGTACTGCAATTATATTTGGAACTGCTTAGAAGTGCTTCGTTATTTGACATCGAGTTGAATTGAAAATTTACAACTAATTGCGTAATGATACTTCAACCCCTTTACCCATTTCATCTATTCTTCTTTGCACTCCGTTATTACTCAGAAGAATTTTCCTGATGATACCTGACGGTGTCTTATGGCGAACAGTTTTTATTACCGCTTTGACTGTCGGCAAGATTAATTCCACGTCAATTGTGTGTGGTTTTCTCGCTTTTGCGATTAACAATGAAATATTATATGAAGCTTGTAGTCTATCATCTCCTTGTTTAAAAGACGACGCAAAAAGGCTCGATATAGTTGACTGTTTTAACTATTTCTTTTCCAGTCCTTGAAAATAGGATAAATCTTTGTCCTCTTGTAGCCTAGAAGGGTTCATGGCTTTATTTGAAAAAACTTTTTGCGATTTCTTCTGAGATTCAGACATTTTGAAATACACAATATGCCACGGTTTCAATAAATTAACTTTTCAACAGATTTATAGATAGTTATAAAAATACTGACTTTATTGATTTATCACTAACTAATCACTTAACACTCACGAATATGGATTACTGACGAAGCACACAAAAATAATAAGACATTCCTAGAGCTATCTCTGCTTTTTATAGATTTGATTTCGTGCACGCATCAACTTGTATATATTTGCTTATTTGCTATGTCGGTGCACTTCCTCTATAAACAAGCCATAACAAGGTTCCATATTTTTGTCGAAATATGTTTGATTGCGTGAATCGCGTCTTTGCTTACCAACTTACAAAGACTTGCCACCGACAATATTAAACCGAATTAGGTATACGTGCGCTTATGCTTGTTTACGCGAGAACAATAAAGGTAAAAGGTAAAGTGTTAGAGTTAGAGCCGCATCAGCAATTAGGCTATTTAGCGACTGGACCTACAGCTTAACGTGGGTTCCGAACCACGGTCATCAGCTTCCGACAAACCCCTCGGCCTATAAACCCTTAGTTATGTGCCTACCCATAAGTCTATCAGGAAACCTACCGACTGGCGAGTGACCAACGTAGAACACTTCTCAGAAGGCATCCGGCCTTACCCAGCCTTTAACTGGCATGACTGAGGGGTAATTCGTAGTCTCTTCGTGAGGGGTCTTCGTAGTAGTAGATTTTACACTCTTGCCTAGAAACAATCACAAACATTTAGAAAGTAAACAGACAGAAGAAAGAAAGAAAAACAACCATCCGAGCACTGGAATCGAACCAACTACCGCTCCAGTGCGGTTTCGACCCAGCAGTGGCAGGCCGCTGCTCTTACCGTCCGCACCAACGCGACCGGCAGAGAACAATAAGATAAACATTTTAGATGGCTAGAAAAAATATCAATTCATAAAAGCAGTACGTATTTTCAAAGTATTTTATTATATCAATTTCCTTAATAGGTAAGTCTGCCATCACCGTCCCCTTGAATGTCTGCCACCGCCGTCACCCATTTGCCTCTGCATCCGCTACCGCCCCCATGGGTTTTTCGCCACGAACTAAAACTCAAAAAACATATCAAGAATATCTGTTCTTATGTAAATAAAAGAATCACTGGGTAAAAAAACAATACGGAGACTAATTTCTCAGTGATTCTTTTTCTGTAATAAATTTGCCTAACGAACAAAACATTTTAAAAATACAAAATTTTCTAAAATAAATACAAACTTTTGAACGTTAACGTTTCGGGAGGTCTTTTCTTCCGTTTTCAAAACTAATCTAAAAATAATGTATATTAATTTCTATATAATACTCTAAAATATAAAAAGGTAAAGTGTTAGGGTTAGAGGCACATCAGCAACTAGGCTATTTAGCGACTGGACCTACAGCTTAACGTGGGTTCCGAACCACGGTCATCAGCTTCCGACAAACCCAGGCCGACACCCCTTTCGGGCTATAAACCCTTGGTTATGTGCCTACCCATAAGTCTATCAGGAAACCTACCGACTGGCGAGTGACAAACGTAGAACACTTCTCAGAAGGCATCCGGCCTTACCCAGCCTTAAACTGGCGTGACTGAGGGGTAATTCGTAGTCGGATTTTACACTCTTGCCTAGAAACAATCACAAACATTTAGGAAAGACAAACGGGCAGAAGAAAGAAAAATAACCATCCGAGCGCTGGAATCGACCAGCTACCGCTCCAGCGCGGATTGGCATAGCAGCGGCGGGCCGCTGCTCTTACCGCCGCACCAACGCGACCGGCATCTCCAAAATATAGTAAGTAAATATATTTTGTATATGTCAATGATACTAACATTGACAATAATATTTTTCACTGCCAGTAACATATCCAGTAACTACCAAAAAATTATATAGGTGAGGTTTACTGTGTGATTATTGTGTATTGAAATAATTAAACGTTACCGTTACTAAATTACCGAACGCATAGTAATACAGTTATTTTTATTTAAATTCAAAGCTTTCTTTTAATCTTCTGTATTTAGTTACCGATTTTTTTAATACCGAAAAAAAATCTTGAACATGCCACAATCATTTAGACAATCTGGTATATTGTCTAAATGATTGTGAGTGTCCCATTAAGGATGAATCGTGGCCGTATCTTGAAAACTATTTATCCCACAGCTTTGGGGGAAAAAATTGTACTAAAAATGATCACGAGAAATTCACCAAAAATATGTTTAAGCTTCTAAAACGACCGCAAGAGGGCGTGGCGAACTAAACATTTTTAAAAATCTTTTTTTTTTGTGTATTTTCAAGTGTTAACCGAGTAGGAAAAATTCTCAGTTACAATTAGCAAACTGTCTCCTACAACTTTGTTTTATGACATTTTGTCGTAATTTCACGGATAGTGGGGTGGGGTTGGAGGGGTTTTTGGCTAGTTTTACCTATTGAGATAAAAAGTCGTCTAATGTCCGTTTGCCTTAACCGATTTTCCTCAATTTGGATTCATTTAAAAGGCAATTGCTGGGACAATCAGATAATCTGGGAGATAAATTATTTAGTTTATAAATGAAACCGCGAGGTGGCGTTACATTCAATAATAGTTTTTTTGAAGTTTTGTTCAGTTTTTTCAAATGGAATGGTACAGCTTTTACTACATGGCAAGAAAGGTAATTTAAAGAGGAATCGTCCAGTGAAAACCCGAAATCGATATCTCTGACATGTCAAGAGATATTTCGATACCCTGGACTTATGCTGATAGCCGGTCACTATTGACGCCTTAGAAGCCAACATCAAACATTAGGACAGTGGAACAAGTGGTATATATATATATATATATATATATATATATATATATATATATATATATATATATATATATATATATATATATGTATATATATATTAGGGTAGTACACAGGGGAATGGAAATATGTATGCTTGGCATTACAAGACGAGACCGAAAGTTGTGCGCATGGATCAGGGAACAAACGAAAGTCTGTGACATCATTGGAAGAGTGAAGCAAGTGAAATGGAGATGGGAGGGCATTATGGCGAGACGATGGGATGACAGATGAACCAAGGCAATCCTAGAGTGGATACCGCTTGATTGCAAACATCCGCGAAGAAGACCGAAAGCACGATGGATTGATGACATCGTTAAGTGTATTGGACCCGAGTGGCAGAGGGAAGCCCACGATCGTGAAAGTTGGAAACATGCTGCAGATGCCTTCATCCTGCAGTGGATCGACACGGGCTGATGATGCAGCAACCAGCGTCTCCGCCCAAATGAACATTTTTGTTAGATGCTTGACTGGGAATGAGCCCCACCCATATGTTTCGCCTCTCGATGTTCAGGCTCGTCAGGGTACCGACACAAGCTCTCCCGTCAAGAATAGGGAGAATATTAGATTGTTGTAGAGTATTAGATGTTGTGTATGTATTAGATGTTGTCTCATTGGACGCTGTCCAAAAAAATCTAATATTACATATATACGCCATCCGACGGAAAGTCGGCGACGGTATAGGTTGCTGACTGTAGATGGGGTCTCCCTATTCTTGACGGAAGAGCATGTGTCGGTACCCTGACGAGCCCGAACATCGAGAGGCGAAACATGTGCCTTCCAATTGCAGGGATGAGTGGGGCTCTTTCCCGGTCAAGCACCTAACAAAAATGTACATATATATATATATATATATATATATATATATATATATATATATATATATATATATATATATATATGAACTCGTATATAGGTATGCTCACAAGAGAGCTTAACGGGGCCGTGGAGGGAAATATTACAGAAATCTTTCATCCTTTCTCTACGTGGTGCCAACAGCTCTCCCAACTGCTTTCCTTGCGTTCATCTGGAGCTCGGCTGATGACGGCTGAAAGGCTAGAAACTGGTCCCGATAGGTATGTGATGGTGCATGGTGGCAGTGTGGCGAAGGCGATCGGTGGCACCACGTGGAGTATATATACTGGATGGGTGAGGCACCTCCCCAGTCAAACAAGCAACAAAATGTTCTTTTAGGCGGAGACGCAGGTTGTTGACTGTTGAGAGAGACCACATGAGATTGTAGAACCCAGCAGTTGGGTGTCCGATGACACTCAGCACTGTTGTCTCATTGGACGCA
Source organism: Cosmopolites sordidus (assembly GCA_031761425.1). Classification (NCBI taxonomy): domain Eukaryota; kingdom Metazoa; phylum Arthropoda; class Insecta; order Coleoptera; family Curculionidae; genus Cosmopolites; species Cosmopolites sordidus. The sequence goes on along the minus strand of JARFXV010000086.1, from coordinate 1,799,036 downwards.
GTCCAAAGAATTCTAACACCGCATATATACGCCATCCGACGGGAAGTCTGCGAAAAATATGGGTTATTGATTGTGGATGGGATCTTCCTATTCTTGACGAGGTACCCTGAAGAGTCTAAACATCAAGAGACGAAAGATGTGCCCTCCAATTGAAGGGATGGGTGGGGCCCGTATGCATTTTTTTGATTCCTTTGGATTGCGTCCAATGAGACAACAGTAGTCAGGAGTTATACACTCCCGACCGTTGGGTTCCACAATCTCATGTGGAACGCTCAACAACCTGCGTCTCCGCCAAAATGAACATTCCTTAGTTACTTGAACGGGAGGAAGTCCCACCATCCCTCACATTGGAGGACACATGTTTCGTCTGTTGGTGGTTAGACTCATCAGGGTATCGACATATGCTCTCTCGTCAGGAACAGGGAGTTCTCCTCCTGTTGAGCGTTCCATATGAGATTGTGGAACCCAACGGTCGGGAGTGTATAACTTCTGACTACTGTTGTCTCATTGGACGCAATCCAAAAAAATTAAAAAATTGCAATTATAAACCATCCGACGAGAAGTCGGCGAAAGCGTGGGTTGGTTGATTGTGGAGTGGGAATACCTATTCTTGACGAGAGAGCATATGTCGGTACCCTGATGAGTCTAACCACCAACAAACGAAACATGTGTCCTTCAATGTGAGGGATGGGTGGGGCTTCCTCCCAGTCAAGCAACTAACTTCACTATGTTCATATATATATATATATATATATATATATATATATATATATATATATATATATATATATATATATATATATATATATATATATATATATATATATATATATATATATATATATATATATATATATATATATATATATATATATATGTATATATATATATATATATATATATATATATATATATATATATATATATATATATATATATATATATATATATATATATATATATATATGCAGGTCTCGGGTGGAGTGTTTTAAATGTGTAAAATCTCGACGTTTCGACTTCTAGTTTCAAGAGAATCTAGTTTATTTACTTTTTTGATATTGATTTGCTTTACGTTGATTTATTTTTTGATATCTTTTTTCTAGTTGTGAACTCTGGGGAGTAAGCAGGTTGAGGCCTCGGGCTAAATCAACTAGATTCTCTTCATAATGGCTGCAGAGTGGAAGCCGAATCGTCTAGTTTTTACAAATTTAAAACGCGGTTCCACCCGAGAATCTAGTAATTCTAATTTTACTGACCGCGATAGCCTTTCCTATATATATTATATATATATATATATATATATATATATATATATATATATATATATATATATATATATATATATATATATATATATATATATATTCTACTTGACTAAAAATATTTTACATTAAACACCAAAATGAAGAACGAACATTCTGGGGCCAATACTGTACAACTTATAAAGGCCTGATTTACTTACAACAAACAAAACATATATAGTATATATGCGTACTCAAATAATAATTCTGCGTCAAGAGATCTACAATATGAATTACATAACGTCGAAGTCTGGTTCAAGAAATGGATGTTGAAAGTGAACATAAAGAAGTCTATACAAGTAACGTAAGTTTTCAAGGTCAAATGACCAATTTGGATATATGACATATAACTGAGGAGTACCGCAAGTACATTGAAATTGAAGCATTGAAATTATTCAAACTTTTCTTAATAAAGTAGAGAAGACCATCGTATGTTCCAAATAGTGCCATCGAAAGGGACTTCTGCAAAAGAAGCTATAGAACAACGAATTGTCACGTATATAGTTAAATGCATATCCAATTCGAACCAAGGAGATAAATTCTTTGAAAGTACGAATAGTCTTAGTTTTAGTTTTAAATATCATGTCTCAAAATTACCCTCTGGTAAGCTGATAAAGTAGAATCTCATAGGAGGTGCCTATTACATTCGTCCTTCAGTTTCATAATCAAATTTATTGTTCTTTTATAAGACTGTATAGAAATTAAAAACAAACTGCTGAACTTTGTGATATATATTATTTTCCAATAAAACAATACATAATAATTATAATACACAGTATGTACTGATAAATAACACTGATAAAATTGAATACAAAACAATCTCAAAAGTACTGTACTACCAAAAAAAGTAAATAATAACTACAAAATTATAAAAGCTTGAAATTGCAAACGATCAAATGCACACTTTTTAAAAGGAGGATAAAGAAAATGGTAAATATATTGGTGTAACATGAAATGACACGAGTTTCAATGAGCAAATAAACCAAATTTGTGTTGAGAATAAGTCACTTCAACGGACTTAGTACATTAAAAGTACAGTTTTGTATCTATTAAATCTACTCTACATGAAAATTTCATTGTTAAAGACAGTAATTTTTCATTAAAATTCTACGTTTCTTTTTTCCTTTCTCTCGGTAATGGCCAAAGTGCTGGAGTGACCGCTATCGTCCACTATTTCAGAATCACATTCTGCCACTAACTGCTTCAATCTGGCGACTCTTCGTTCCCTATAAAAATATATATATATTTATAATAATAAATTATAATTTCAAAAATTCGTTTCAATATATCGTGACAACCAAATTTAGACTCAATGCTAAAACAGAGTTCCATTTAATGTCCCATTCAATTCTAGCTAGATATACATTTAAAAGGCGCCTTTTGTGATGCTTTTTAAGTGATTTTATGTAGCAAGAAATCCAAAATGTCCCACATGTGTCTAATTCTGATCCTCAAGCGATCTTATCCATGTTATTATAAATGATAGAAGATGCAATATTCGTCCAATCGGTTTGCTACCTCATCAAAATTTAAACATGTTTCTTCCATATCAGCAGCCAGCCCTTTTTTTAATTCGAAATACTGATGGCAATTTAGCCTTTTTATCAGCACAATAATATTGTCTAGCTTAGTAACATTTGAAATATACCTCACAATATAAAACAACCATTTTTAACCATTTACTTTGCCACACTTTTAATATTCGCATACAGAAATATATAGATAAACAAGCAAGTCGTGCGTCAATGTGTGAGTTCAAGATGTGCTGTAAAGGGAGTAAATTTTGTATGCTCACTGAATTGAAATAAATGCAACAGAATTACATTATACGATATAATTAGAAGCGAGGACCATCGACAAGAAATTGCGATAAAAGATATATGAAGATAGATAAGACAGCGAAGAAAATACCGGGATAAACATGGTCGTGATAAACATGGCCCGGATAAACATGGTGGTCGAAAAAAGAACTTAGGGTAGATCGTTGACACTCTGGAGAGAATGTGGGACATCTTCATCAGAAGAAGCATAGGAAAATTAAAATAGGCAGTGGCTTGGTATCCATATTAGTGAGAAAAAAGTTAATCTCGGGGGGACTGGGAGACTGCGAATAATTCAGCAATCAAAAGTGCCAGATCATTCCAAAGTGCTAGCATCTTATACTTTTCCCTTTGATTTTCCAATATAATTCAAATTGTCGACATTTAGAAGAACAGAATACCAGTGTTCTGGACGACAAACTTATAGAGAATGTTTTTATTTTTTTGGGTTTTTCGCCATGGTCTAAAACTCAAAAAATATCAAAAATATCTGTTCTTAACGTTAACGTTCAAAAGTTTGTATTTATTTTAGAAAATGTTGTATTTTTTAAATTTGTTGGTTAGGCAAATTTATTACAGAGCACTGATAAATTAGTCTCCGTTTTGTTTTTTATCCAGTTATTTTTTTATTTATATAACAACAGATATTATTGATAGTTTTTGAGTTTTGGACTCAAAAACTATCGAAAATTTATTATCGAGGAAAAACTCGAAAAAAGAAAAAATGTATGAACACGCCACAACCATTTAGACAAAGCTTATAGTCTTTTATCGTGCACGTAATCGCCCAACAGAGCGATATATTCGCCGAATTATCAACAATTTCCTAACGCTGCCCGATATTAAAACAAAAACAAGAGAAAAACCTGTGCGTTCCAAAAAAATATATCGCCGCTGTTGCTGGATGTGCGGTGATCAATGATTATTTAATTTGGAATTTGAATGGTATTGATATGAGGTTTTCCTCCACAGTCAGCTTCTATTTTGGCAAAGTTGACACCACGATCGAATTCGAATAATACTGTCTAGTGAACTAGTTGATGAGATTTGCTATACACAAGAGGATTAATTTCTGTTATTTCTATAATTAATGGGTCTGACTGTGGATTCTGAAAAAACACTCTTTCGATTCATTGATTCATTATCATAATTAATCACTTAATAGTTTCTGTTGCATTTTTTTTTGTTGCATTTAAAACACAATTTTATGTAAGCACGTTGCTCAATTTTTCTTTTGACCAATATTTAAAAAGGCATTGTTACTTTTATGGCATTAACAAGAAATACTAGCGCTTTGAAATATTTGGTACTGAAAGCTTAAATGTATCATTACTTTAAGTGGGTATTCACTCACTGATGATGATGCCGGTTAAAATAAAATTCAAGCAGATACCTTTGCCATTGGAGAGGCTGGGTATTAGATTTTAATCTACATCTCCATCATGGTTGAAAATCGTCCCCTATTTCTCTGACAACCTTTCTATTCTGTTTTTGTAAAATTAGGGTAATTTTGAAGTAAAATATTGTAAAGTAGTAAAATATGTAATATAAAGTAGTAAAATATGTAATAAAGTATAAAAATCCCGTGTGGGGATTTGCCAGTTACCTCCATTGGGTGCGTCCCCATTGGAATTGGGGGAAGCTCGCCGGTTCTGCAAACCAGCAGTATCGGAGGGTAGTGGGGAAATAAAATACCCACCGTGAAACAAAAACTGGACGGCCCTCCAAGCATGGGGGTTGAGTCGTAAGGCCAGCAACCTTACATTCGGAAAACACAAAAAAAAAAGCTAAAACACCCAGTAGAAATACGCCTCGGATGTCGGACGGATATAACAGTAAACGAAAACAGCAACGGAAATGGACAGTGAATTTAGGTATATGGAATATACAAGGTATAAGAAATAAACAGAAGGAAGTTATCATGGAATTCATCCAACGTCACATTGATATAGCAATCCTCTCGGAAACAAAGAAGAAGGGAAGCGGAATCGAAAACATCAACGATTTTATACATTTATACACTGGAGTGGAAAAACACGAAAGAGCACGTGCTGGAGTATCTATTCTAATCCACAAAAAATTGAAAAAATACATTAAATCTTGGGAACCAATGAACGAACGCATAATTAAACTGACGATCCAAATAAGGGGAAGAACTATGACAATTCTCGGTGTGTATGCTCCTAATAACGATGCTACAGCTCACGTTAAAGATATGTTTGAAGATACCCTCAGAGATATAATCGATCAAATTCCACGCAGTCATGAAGTCATCATAGGAGGAGACCTAAATGGTCGGGTCGGAAAACAGAGACATAGTAGAGTAGTAGGCAGACACGGGGAAGAAACCATAAATGACAATGGTGAAAGATTAGTGAATCTTTGTGAGCAGTTCGATTTGAGAATAACTAACACCTTTTACGCTCACAAAGATATACATAAATACACTTGGTACCAACAGACAAGAGGACTAAAATCGATTATTGACTATCTCATTGCCCGACAAGACTCCCAAATCAAGATACAAGACGTTAGGGTAAAGAGAGGTGCCGAGTGTGGATCTGATCACCGCTTACTGGTGGCAAAGATACACATTCCCTTTTTAACATCTTTTCAATCGACCACCAGCAGTCTCACTGAGAATAGATTGACAACGACAAAATATAACTTACAAAGTTTTGAACATGAAAGTACTAAATATTTATATCTTAGAAGACTGGATCAAAAACTAATCGAAACTCAACGAACAATAGAAGAAGAGTACGAACATATAAAAGCTTGTATTCTTGAGGCTGCGGACGAATCTGTCGGAAAAATACGGATGAATAACAAACCTGACTGGTGGGATGATAAAATAGAACAACAAATTAAAGAAAAGAAACAACTCTACCAGAAACTTCTTCAAAAGAACGATGATGTGACGAGACAAAAATACAAAAGAGCAAATAGGGAGGTTAAAAACGAAGTCCTAAAGAGAAAGAATCAGTCTTGGGAGAAAAAATGTGAGTACATAGAACAACAATTAGGAGGAACCCGAAGTTCAGAAGCCTGGAAGACCATAAAGTCGGTAAAAACATCAAAAAAACAAATACCTAACTTAGGGGGCATAACAAATGAAGACTGGGTACATCACTTTAAAGACCTTTTGGAAGAGAGACGTGAAAATTTTCTAGGAAAACAACACCAAATAAATAATCTAACTCCTATAGATCTCCAACTAAAAGAAGTGCAACAAGCTGTGAAAGACACAAAAATAAAAAAATCCCCTGGACCTGGAGGGATCCACCCGGAATTCATAAGGTATGGACCCGAAAAACTTTTAAGAATGTTGAAGAATATGTTTCAACGATGCCTGAATGGGGAAGAAACGCCGATCGAATGGAGAACATCATATATATCAACCATTCACAAAAAAGGCTCAAAAAATGATCCTAAGAATTATCGAGGTATAGCGGTAATCCCAACAATAGGAAGAATATATTCCCGAATCCTTAGAAATGAAATAGAAGAAGACACCAAGGATAAACAAGCGGAAGAACAAGCCGGTTTCCGGGCAGGGAGATCCACCACAGACAACCTTTTCACTCTAAAAATAGCCCTAGAAAAACGAACCCAGCGAAACAGGGAGACGCATATAGCTTTCATAGACCTAGAAAAAGCTTATGACAGTGTACCAGTATCGAAATTATCGGAAGCAATGGAAACTCTCAAGATTAGACCAACATTGATTCGGGCCGTCCAACTTTACTATGAACAGAATTCTGCGGTTATTAAAATTGGAACATCACTATCTGAATCATTCAATACAACAAAGGGGCTAAGACAAGGATGTTGTCTATCTCCCACCTTATTCAAACTATACGTAGACCAATCCATGAAAGGCTGGGCACGGAAGTGTTGGAACATGGGCCTTCGGGTGGGGGATGACACCCTATATACTCTTTATTTCGCCGACGATCAGATAGTGGTTGCAGAAGACCAACAGGATTTGAGCTATATGGTGAGGAAACTAAATGAAGAGTACACACTAGCTGGTCTCACAATTAACTTAAATAAATGTGAATACTTAGCGGTGAGTAGTAATGACAACGACGATTTACCCTTGGAAAACGGAACAATAAAAAACGTTGACAAGGCTAAGTACTTAGGGGTGATCTTCAACAGGCAAGGTAATAGTAATGATGAAATTCAAACAAGAATAATAAGAGGTAGACAAATCATTGGAGCACTCAACTCTGTCCTGTGGGAAAGAAAAATTAGGCGAGAAACAAAACTTCGCATATATAGCTCAATCGTAAAGAGTGTTTTGACTTATGGTTCAGAAGTGTGGGATTTAAATAATACTAATAGAAGAAAACTACTGGCCACGGAGATGGATTTTTTGAGAAGGAGCTGTCGGAGATCGAGACTTGAGAGAATAAGAAATATAAACATTAAAAGGGACATGAACATCGAGAGAGATATTGTGGACGACATAGAGAGAAAACAATTGACTTGGTTCGGACATGCAAAAAGAATGAATGAGACAAGATGGCCACGAAAAGTGTTGGAATGGATACCTCCAGAAAGAAGAAAGAGAGGACGACCAAGAAGAAGTTGGAGAGACGGCGTTGACGAAGCCATGGAAGCAAGAGATTTGCAAGAGGACATGTGTCACGACAGAACGAACTGGAAACTGGGGACGGAGAGGCGGCGACAGCCGTAGATAATCCGAGAATGAATGAAAATATTGTAATAATATCTATTTATAATATTTTATCATCACCATCCTTATCGCTCAGCCATTACCGATCCACTGCAGGATGAAGGCCTCTTCAGCATGCTTCGTACTCGTGCGGACCTCTGCCACTCAGGTTCAATATACTTGATGATGTCATCAGTCCATCGTGGTTTGTTCGTGGAAATTTATGATCCAACGGTATCATCAAAGGATTACTTTTGTACATTTGTCGTCACATCAACTCACTAGATGGCCTGTTCACATCCATCTCAATTCCTTTACTCTTCCAATAATGTCATGCACTTTCGTTTGTGCTCCTATCCATGTGTACGTCTTTCTATCCCATTTTGTAATGCCAAGCATATATCTTTCCATTTCCGTCTGTGTTACCCGAAGTTGTTTCACTTCCGCATGTCAGGACGGGGAAGACGCACTGATCGAAGACTTTTCTCTTCAGACAAAGTGGGATGTTGTTCTTAAACACTATGTTGAGACTCCTAAATGCCTGTTAGCCACACTTAACCGTCTTTCCATCTTTCGAGCGGTTTGAAATCCTCTGCTCCAAATATATATAGTGATACACAATATCCAAATCGGTCCTGACGTGTGTGTGATTCATTTGATTTAAACATGGTGTATTTATCAGAGAGTCATAAAATAACTATCTTAATGATGATAGGTTATGGAGATAGGACGCGAACTCAAGCCGAAGTTATTCGTCTCTTTAGGAAAAAATATCCTGGCTTACCACCCATATCCCAAGGTACAGTAAGTAAAGTTGAAAAACAATTTAGAGAACTGGGACACGTGAGACAAATTAAGAAGGAAGCAGTGTCGTTGACAGATAACAAAAAATTGGATGTAATGCTTGCATTCCAAGACAATCCGCATACCTCAACTCGATTAGTTGCCTTGGAAAACAATGTTGGTCGCTCTTCGGTTGCCCGAATATTGAAAGAGAATAAAATGCATCCGTATAAGCTACAGCCTACTCAAGAGCTTAGTGAAGACGACTTCGACAGGAGAATGGAGTTTTGCGAACAAATGATGCACAGAATAGACAACAGCCTTCTGACAGTGGAAAACGTTTTATTTTCTGATGAATCTACTTTTACTCTTCATGGACATGTCAGTCGCCAGAACTGTTGTTATTAGTCGAGAGAAAATCCTCACTGGATGCGGGAAATTCACACACAAAGACCTGAAAAGATTAATATCTAGGCAGGTATTATAGGAGATGAAATAATTGGTCCAATATTTTTCGATCAAAATTTAAATGGGGTAAATTACTTAGACTTTCTCCAAAATCAGCTCATTCCAAATCTTATAAATTTGTACCCTAATAGAAGAAATCCTCAATTGCTAGCCGACACAATTTGGTTCCAACAAGATGGAGCACCCCCCCCATTATCAAGTTAATGTGCGGCAGTACCTCGATAATGTGTTTCCAAATCGATGGATTGGGAGGAGAGGGCCACTAGAATGGCCACCAAGGTCCCCGGACCTCACTCCGTTGGATTTTTTTTATGGGGATATTTCAAAAGCGTCGTATACAAAACCAAGCCACAAGATCTGAATGATTTAAGAGGACGCATTACCGACAGCATTAGGTCAATTACGCCACAAACATTAAATAATGTCAAGAATCAGTTTTACTTGAGGTTGGGGTGTTGCCAGGACGTCCAGGGTTCACAATTCGAGCATTTGTTACATTAAATGTTTTAAATAAAAAAATTATTTAAAAACTAAATATTCTTGAAATTTCCAGAATTTTGTTTACAGTGTTAAAAAAAAGTGTAGTTGCGCATTTTTTCCAACGAAAACCTTTTATACAGGGTGTGTCATGTAACAGAGGCCAATACCATCTTTCAAATTGTGTTGTAGCGAATTTCTGTAATGAAATAATTTTCAAAAAAAAAATCAGTTAATTTTTGCAATAAATCTGAAAACACTTAATATTTCCGAAACAGTTGAAGATAAGTCTAGGATATTTTACATGTCAAATATGTCTAGAATTTCATGAAGAATTCAAAAATTAAATAATAAATGCAGGGTGTTGTATTTAAAATAAGAAAGTTGGTATTGGCCACTGTTACATGACACACACTGTATAAAAAAATTTTGTTGAAAAAAATGCGCATCTAAAAATACCAATCGACATGTTCGAGCGTTTTTTCGAACACGCCCCCATTTATTCCTTAACGAATTTATTCCATTTGGCTGGGACACACGGTATATATATATATATATATATATATATATATATATATATATATATATATATATATATATATATATATATATATATATATATATATATATATATATATATATATATATATATATATATATATATATATATATATATATATATATATATATATATATATATATATATATATATATATATATATATATATATATATATATATATATATATATATATATATTTAATGTGTCAGGGACTATGAAGTTTTTAAGCTTTTTAAGCCTTTAATTTCAGAAAACAACAGATGCTTGTCAAAACTGAACACGTCTTTCAGATTTGAAGAACGATCACATGTTAATGCCATCTATGGCATTTTTATGCGTGATAAAGCATCAAATGTCTAACATGGAGCTTACTCGCATTTTTCAAAATTCAAAATTTAACTGTAAGCATACAAAATATTAATATATTATATAGCTAGGATATAAGTTATGTTATATTGTCAGTAGATCGCAATGTTTTTGAAATTTGTAAAAAATCTACATTACCTACTTATTATAACAAAGTTAAATGAAAACAATTGTGGGATCAAGACCACAAACCACAAATATTGGCACCAAGGGAGTCTAATTTATTTTAGATATTACTGTGCCGGTTGTAAGAACTCTCTGCCGTAAAACGAACTATAGTGTTTAGAACAAACATCTTTTCTCAATTTTTTCAACACCGGGTCCCTGCTGCGTTGCGTTGTGCCGACTGTATGTGTTGTATGTGGTGTGCCTGCGTGGTAATGTAGACGCTATGACACACAAAGTCACACACAAATATTGCCGTTGCACAGTACGCACACGAACCATCTGTTGTTCACCAAATAATTCAAACAAATTATTCCAGTAAATTCAACACACACGCAAAATTTTATTGGTGTGAATCCAGCTTAAGAGAGACTACTATGATCGGCACGGATCCCTTGAGCTGGGTTCACATCAGTACAAATTTACGTTGTGCGGGCTGTATGTAGTGTACCTGCGTGGCAATGTAGACGCTCTGGCACATAAAGTCACACACACATATTGTCGCCACACAACACGTACACGAACCATCTGTTGTCCACGAGATAATTCAAACAAATTGTTCCAGAAAAATCCATACACAGGCAAAATCTTATTGGCGTTAGTCCAGCTTAATAATAAAAACAACAACAATGACTCGACCATGCAACTATCTATGCTTCCGTAATTTTTACTTTTATTTTTATTTGTATATTTGGATCGGAATAATTAATTTACCTTTTGTTTAGTAGTAGCTTTTTGTAAAAACGAACTAAAAATACTCTTATAATTACTAATAATAACTAACCCTTAAATCTCACCTGGCTGCTTGTTTTTCTTGGATTGCGGCCATTTCATCATCAATATCATCTATTCTAGCGCGAGACTGACGAGCACGTAAAACAGCTGAGCTGGTTGATTCTCCATTTTCCACAGGCGCCCATTTAGTCAAGTTATCACCTTCCGTATCATAAGTTACCTAAAAAACACACCAATCTCGAATTTCTTGGTCAAACAGGGTTATTTGTTATTACTTTAAGAGCCTTCTTTTGATAAATGGTTTGATAATCGTTATCCAAAGCTCTTCTGCTGGCTGAACTTTCATTGAGCCCGATGCTATCCAAGATCTTCTCAGATCTATCCAATAATCTTTGTGTTTTGAGATTGCTGGATGTCGATTCCAGATCAACATCATCTACGATTGACACTTTCTTGGAAGCTCTGATTCTTTTTAAGGTGGCGGAAGTCTAAATAGAAAACCAAAATATTTAGAGTCTTTCAAAGAGGAACTTCATTTTACTCGACCTTAAAGTCAAAATACATATAACAATCGTTTTCATAGTAAAGTTGAAAAAAATATAGATGTTTTTCAGTATAGTACAAAGTATTTTTGTGAGAGGAAACTATGAGCTAATTAAATAATTGGAGTAAAGGGTTATTAAGTATCAAATGTCCTTAGAGAATATTTTTAGAATAAATTCTAAAAGATAGATTGAAATTTATTCTAGATTGAAATTGATTGAAAAATTTTAGATTGAAATAGATAAAATAAGAGATAAAAAGGCTGCACTGAGAAACCGTGTGTTTCGAGTGTTGATTGAACTTTTTGCGTGGAAATACAATCACGCTGAGAGTGGATTGTGAGAATAATCACACATAATCACACAATATTGAGTGTCTAGGAAGAGCTACATAATAAAAAAATATTCATTAAGATTCAGAAAAAAAAAGAGAGACTCATCAAACGTATAAGAATATAAACGTAAATTAGGACTATTTGAGAGAAAAAGGCATGTTTTCTTAAAAATAGAAAATTCTTGCAATATATTTATCAAAAAGAACAAATATAATACTTACTTCGTCATTGATGCCGTCATCTTCTAATAATTGAGATGCTCTATTGGCTCTAGCTGATTTCGAATCAAAAAGGTTACTCTCTCTAATTCTTTGGCTGGCACGTCTTCTTGAATCATCTATATCATCTTCCGCAAATACTCTGGAAATACATAACATGTAGATCATTTTTTTTTAAATAATATTTCTATAACCAAATCCAAAATAAACTTTTCGCTATTTTGCTATTTTGAAGTAAATGGAAGGTTCATGGAGAATAAATGCATTTACTAATAACATTTTGTTCGGCTTTTAATTATCGTTTTTAATTAACTCATACGAGGGTTGCAATTTATGAATCCGGTATTGGCCGCAAAATTGTCGCTAAGCGTCATCTGGCCATATACTTAAGTTCGACATTGCTGACTGTATACGTCTCAGAACGTTTTGTCATATGGACGCTATTTGTGTTGTTTAGTGATGAAAATTTCATCTCAGTCAAAAAATTCAATTAAGTCGTGAGAATTTTCGTGCGATAATTTAATTTCTTTGTTTTTTCCATGACTTTCGACATGGATTCTCCCAACAACGGTGCCTCGCTTAACTCACTTCGGCTTTGATGATGAAGCACCATCTAAAATCACTCTATAATACTGGTTTAGTGAATTTAATCGTGACCGAATTCTCTGGCGCACTCCAAAATTGCTTGTGCCAGAGAACGTCGATACTGTGCGCGAACTGATAAAGCAAGATCGTGATGTGACATACCATGAGATTAAGGTATCTCTGGGTATTAGTATTACAAGCATCACAAATTTAATATGAATATTTATCCGTAAAAAATAGTTGTGCGCGTTGGATTCTGCATAATTTGACAATCGCTAAAAAAGAGGCTCGTATCGATTGGTGCAAAGAAATGCTCAAAAAAATATAATCATTCTACGTCAAAAGCCGTGTATAACATTTACACAGAGGACGAATCTTGAATATATGCGTATGAGCCCCAAAGTAAACAGCTATCAACTATATGTCAACTCAATGTCTTTCAAAATGAGTCAAACCCGACAAAAATTGTTCGCGCAAGGATCACTCCGAAGCAAATAGTCGCCTGTTTTTTTTTTGTGATACATGGGCATATAGCTACAGTACCACTAGCGAATCATAGAACGGTCAATTCTGAATGGACACAATCATTTGTTTGCCAGAAGTCTTTGAAGAAATAAAACTTCACCATGACAACGCGAACTCTCACATATCGAACCAAACAACTGAATATTTGACCGGTCAAAACATCGAATTGATAGATACAGTACAGTCCTGATTTGGCACCCAATGCTTTCTTTTTGTTCCCGTCCGTGAAGAATAAACTACATGGTCAACGATTCTCGATGCCAGGAGAGGCGACTAATGCATTCAAAATGCATGTTTTGAATATACTTCAATCGGAACGCAAAAAGTGCTACGAAAATTGATTCAAACGTATGCACAAGTATATCGATCATCGCGGAGAATATTTTGAAAAACAATTAAACCATTTTTAATGATAAATATTTGTTTTTATTATTCTAAATACATAAATAGCAGCCTTCGTGAACATTTAAACAATATTACGCCAAAATAATTACTACTAAAAATATTTCAACAAAAGATTTGTGTATATTCCTCAAAACAAAATTAAACTGTTTAAAATGAACAAACTAACTAAAATGTCGGGGAAGTCCGGGCATAGCGAATACCTTTCACTATTTCAAAATGGCGTCTTGCAAACGCCTCTCGCATGCCACAAGGACCGTCCCCCACCCCTCAGTCTTAAATAAACAAATCTAGCGCAAGGTCACGCGTCGTTTGAGAAAAAACAAATAAAAATAAAAAAAGTGTTAGTTTGTTACAATATTTCAAGGTACGTATTTTCATAATTACTCATGTACATGTGGTGTTACTTTTTTGGTTTGCGTGTATCCTTAAAATGCATGCTTTCTTGTTGAAATACTGTAAGTTTTATTGAGATGATATTTCTGGATTTCACTGTAGGTTAGGTTAAGTTCAACAGGTTCTTATTGTGTAAAGTATTGTATAGTGCCCATTTGTATTCAATTTACCCGGTAGGCAATTTGATTAATGATTTTTATTTATATTGTTATAGATGTTTTACAAATATAACAGAAAAACAAATCAAGCCGAATGGAGTGATGATGTTATGATGCTTGCAATAACAGACTGCAACGTTGGTATTCCTGGGAAAACGACGGCAAGAAAATATGACCTACCTTATGCTATTTTGTATAGGCATTGGAAAAGAGGTAGTTCGACTACTCAGCTTGGACGTGTTCATAAAGTTTTCATTGACCAACAGGAGAGCGATCTTGAAACGTATTTGCACGAGATAGACAACATTTTTTGTGGTTTAACTCGAGATGATTTTAAAGCATTAGTTTACGTTTGCGTAAAAAAAACAGTCTCACATATCGACAAAGCTGGGACAAAAATGAAAAGGCTGGTGATGATTGGCTTGCAGATTTGTGAAGAGAAATCCGCAAATCACTCTAAGAGTGCCAGAAGCAACGTCGATTGCTAGACTTAAAGGCGTCAACCATCCGCAAGTGGAAAGAATCTACGAGTTCTTGAATTACCAACGGAAAAACATTGTATTGATGTTCCAGGATCTACAATGTTGACGAAATTGGCATCCAAACTTCAACAAAGAAACCACCCAAAATTCTTTTCGTCAAGGGTAAGAAGCAAGTTGGAGTCATTTCCAGCACAGAACGTGGACAAACCACAACTATTGTTTGTTGCTGCAATGCTGCCGGGTCGTTCTTACCACATTTTATGACATTTGCGCGTAAGAGTTTGCAAGATCGCCTGTTGCGCTTGCTCATCTTCAGTATAAATAACTGGAGAAATATTTCTGGATTGGCTCAAATTTTTTACTGGCCATGTTCGGCCGACTGCAGAAAAAAGTTTTTTTGCTGCTGGACAACCACGATAGCCACAAACATTATCCAGTTCTGGAGTACGCAAACCAAAACAATGTCGTCATCTTGTCTTTGCCACCCCACACCACGAACAAACTGCAAGCACTGGACGTTGCTGTGTCTGTGTACAAGAAATCAATCGATTTCAGAGGGCTCACCCAGAGAGGATAGTCAATCAGTACGATGTGGCCAGATTATTTGCTCCAATATATCTGAAATGTGCCACTCCCAACAACGCCATTAAAGGGTTTGAATCCACTGGCATTTGGCCAACCAATATGGATGCATGGGAAGAAAAACATTTTGCACCATCTTTAACAATGATGACTGACCATAATACGGTAAATTCAGAAGCTGCTCTTCAGGAGAAAATCTATCAAGATGTTGGAACGACAACAACAAACAATGAGAACAAACCTTCGACATCAGGGATTCAAAGTTCATCTGGACCAAGTAAAACTTTGAATAATTTTCCGGATGATTCTTTGAGTGACAACAATGTCGAACCTACGGAATCCATGACTGTAACAGTTCAAGTTCACACGGCAATGAGAGAAACGAACGATTTGCTGACAGAGTCGGTGTCTTGTCCTGGATTAATTGATCCTAGAGGTATATCGCCATCAATAATTACTAATCCAAGATCTTTTACTCCTGATATTCAAGAGTCATTTGGACATAAAGTCAACGCATCTACCGATTATGTGAATTCCGCAATTCAAAACGCAAAGGTGGACCTTTTACATAGTATTTTGTCTGTCTACTCGAAATAACTCATTCAACACTACCTTCAGTCATTAAACTCTGTACTTTTGATATTCTAGAAATTTCTACGTCAATTTAGCGGAGACAGATACAGAGACAGAACTAACAAGTGCCTAGGACTCTATGATTCATTCCACGCTACCTTCAAAAATACCAAATGAAGAAGATTCGCTCAAATATAATGCCAATTATATAATACTACAGCCTTCTACTCCTTCACCTGTATCTTATTTGAGTCCAAGAAAAATAAAACCGTTCCCAACTCCTCATGTTCCCATGGGGACTCGCAAAAGAAAAATTCAGAAGTCTGAGGTGCTTACCAGCACTCCTATAATGGAAGAACAGAAAGCTAAATATATTAAAGCAAACACCAAAGTTTTGAAAAACATTGACAAAGATTTAAAAACAAATCCAAAGACTACGCTAAAAAAAAATTAAAAGGACCAAAGATGTTAAAAACACCAAAAATACTAAAGTTAAGATATCTAAAATCAAAGAAAATGTTGAAAACTACACATGCTATTTGTGTGGAGAAGATTACATAGAAATCAATAAGCAGCCAGTTCATGATTGGGTCCAGTGTACTTCCTGTAAGCATCACGAAAAATGCACATCTGACGAAGGGGAAGGCATATTTCTTTGTGACAGCTGCACTGATTACTATTCAGTTATCAGTGCAGCTGTTGCACCCACTTGATGATGAATATAACTACTCAGTTATATTCATCATTAAGTGTGTCCACTTTACCTGATGGGTTAGGCAAAGCGGATAGCGGTACCAATTGCAATATTAATTACAGTATTAGTAATTTTAAGTAAAATGTTGATGTTACTTAATTTTTGTTGATTATATTAAAAACTTTAATAAACACTGATTCATACTCAGCTATTATTTTATTTCTGAGTCTATTAATTTCCTTGTTATAGGTCATCAAAGCTTAAGGTGTCCACTTTGCCCGGACGTCCCCTATACCTTTATATTTGATGTAATATTTAATTTGCTGAATCTTTTAAATTTGTTTAGTATCGGGTTGTTTGTAAAGAAAACGGGTGTTAGATTAGTAATATTTATTTCCAAATTATTAATTCCTGCAGTATTTACAACGTTTACGTTCAAATTCGCTTTGATTTACATTTAGTTATTCAAGTTGATTAAAATTTAAAATATCAGTCGATAACTTACATTCATGCCCCATTATGTTTTTTTGTATTTTAAAAATGTAAAAAATACTGTCTAAACAAAAAAACAAAGTTAGTGCTTTTTAGACAACACGGTGCAGACGTGAGTTAGTCGGTTCAAAGGCGGACATTTTAATGATGAGGAAATAAAAACCATAATAGCCGAAGATCCACGCACTACGTTCCGTAACATAGCAGATAGCAGTTAATTACACTGTTTCAGTATTGGGATTCCCCGAAATCGAAGAGCGTGGTATTGGGATTCCGAGAAATTGCACACGATTTTGTTGCTTTGATACTTGCATGCAGTTACAACCGCATGTTTGCTGCCTCACAGTTTATTATTGGTCATCAACGTTATTGTGTGAAAAAAGGTAAACATATATTTTATTATATTGTGATCAATAAGGTAATATTTAGTTTTTACAATGGGTTATTACAAAGAAAAATGAAGTAAAGTCAGAAGAAAAAGATTTCGATAGAAACTGAAATTTGACATCGGCTCTCATTATATTTGTCAATTTCAACAATATGGTCAATTTTAAAAATAAAGACAATATCGTATCATCAGCAACTGCAACCACAACGACTTCTGCAGCAAGAATTACTCGTTTCAGAAGCAATATGTTTGAGGAAATAGATTGACGATAAAGTTAAACATATTCAGAATGAAAAAGGCGACACGAGTGAAACTTTCGTAGATAGTCGAAGGTGGTTCCACCGATTTAGAAACAGAATCAATCTTCATAACATACAGATTACTGGAGAAGTGGCAAATAGAGACACAAAAGCAGCTGCTGAATTTCCAGCGAAATTAAAAGCAATCATTGAATGATGGAATTATCCTCCTGAATATGTTTTCAATGTTGATAAAACGGGTCTATTCTGGAAGGGAATGCCAAAACGTACATTTTTATCTCGTGAAGAAAAGCGAGCACTAGGATTTATAGTTGCAAATGATTGTTTAATTTAATATATATTGGGTGGTAACCTTAATGGAGAATTTTATTTTTCTGCCGCCAAGAGCAACTTGGTTAAACTAATACATATACTCTTTTTAGCTTGATGCAGTTTTCCCAGCGATGTTCTTTACCACTGAGCCGTTTTTTCAAGTTGGGAAACAAAAAATAATCCGAGAAGGCTAAATCTAGGGGAAAAAATCCTTAGTCTAAATTGTAACTGAATTGTAAAATCAAAATCTTGTGCCTTCTTTGTAAGGGCGAGAATTTACCGAATATTTCATAAATTGTTGTATCGACAAGTGAGTTGATCTTTTTGATAATAATATCATTAAAATAAAAATACGTGAATATATTTAAATTTTATTTTTAAAACATCTGGACCATACGGATACCTTTAACGATATCGTAAATAATAAAGCAAAATGTGCCGAAAATGTCAATTCTTATTTTTTATTTTGAAATCCTTGCCAAACAGTTTTTGATAAAGTCAAACAATTTGTTTTTCTGACATAGACTTTGTCAGCTGCAAAACATCATAACAAGTAGACATTTTAAATATATAAATAACTACAATTCTAGGACTTAAAATCCATTCTTTTGGGAAAAATATGAATTATTATACTAATTCAAAATTAAGAAATCTTACCTAGCGTGACGGTCTTCGATATCAGAAGCAAATGGTGAAGCGTGACGTGGTGGGGAAAGTGGACGGCCGGAATATTTTCTATCCAGACGATCCAGAGCAGATTTATAGTAGCTTTCGCCGATGTTGTAGTTGGAGTCGTAAATGCGCGTGCGGGGGCGGCTTAAGATTGTTCTGTTCGACATGATGCTAATATATCAAATGCCCTGAAATGAAAAGTAATTTTATTTTATGAATATTATACAGGATGGGATATGAACATCTCCGACAAGCTGTTTAGAAAGACATTAAATATATTTCTAAAAAATACTTCAAAATAGTTCTGTTTTAATGATTTCTAAGATCATATTACGCAAATGATGGATGTCGTTGGCAATACATTGTTGAAGAGGTTTCCGGAAGTTTTCTATAGCGTTCTAAGTGATTTCAGACGGAATGGCATTAATGCATTGACGGCATTGAATGCGTTACCGTAAGAATTTCCTAACTGAGTCTTTTCTTCAAACCCTTAAAATTATGTATGAACTCCTTTTACATTAGTTATCTCTAAAGGAAACAGTCACATGGGCTTGAATCTGGTAACCTTGCCGGCCACGCTATATATTTTCATAAAGAAATTAAACGTTTAACGAACATTTTCCTCCATAATCCGAGCAAACGTGTGACATATTATTATTCATTATCAACATTATCAACCAAACATGTTTTGTATCTGAATCGTCCAGTTCGAGGCGCAGACATTTTCCAACGAACCGGTTGAAGGTCACTGTTACGGTTGCACCGCCTTTTACAGAAATTACTAGAGATGTAGGGTCCTATCACACCAAAGTTGGCAGCTATACACCAAACAGTCACGTGAACAAAATGGAGCGGTCTTTTATGGAATTCACAAGGGTTAAGTTCAACCCAGTAATGAAAATTCAGCTTAGTTACGACTCCAATAATATTGCCGTGAGCCTCATCGCTACTCAGAAGCTTCACAGCTGCAGCGGAAATCTGTTCTAGTATTGTCGTAGTTAGGGCTTTACGGTTGGCATGATCTCTTTCGCTTAATTGTTGAACCAACATTATTTTATAAAAATATATTTTCTGACATTTTAATACTCCTAAGTTTGCCCGATGTTTATCAGTGTTGAGCCACTTCCCTGAAGGTTAGAAATCCATAGTAAAATTGTTTTCCGGTTGGATACAGAAGCAAAACTCGTCGTGATAACACAATGGTTGATGTTTTCATAATAAGCTTACACAAAAAATCCCCGATATTCATCGGACAAAATCATGATGGCTGCTGAAAACCGTTAGCTAGCCTACGCCTACCGAATGAAAACTTACTGCACCTCTCTATTCCTGCTATAGTTTGCATCGTACCTTCTCAAAAATTTAGGAGATATTTATGCCCCACCTTTTTTTGAGATTCTATATTGTTGAGATTGTATTTTGAAAGAAGTGAATGAACAAGATGAAGTTACTTTCCACCATTTTGAAGCAACCTTAAACAATGTCATTTTAGAGGATAATGGGAAGTGGCGTGGCAGTAATATATTTAACGTTCAATATAAAAGTCACATAGTCCAATATCTGGAAAACACACAGTCTGTTCAACAGAAAATATAATTGATTTCACGTAGTGTTAGATAAATATCTACCACGTGACCGCTTGTACGACTCGATTCTTTTGAGGTAACTTTCGATTACTTTTCCGCACATGTCTCGGTCTCATGACTTGACGAATGTCAAGATCAATTACGATGAGATTTATGAACAAAAACACCAAATCTCGAAATTACGCGGCCTGGGAACTTCTCGCGCAATAAAGCCAAAATTGGTGTGTTATGTAGCTTGTGGCGCCGTCTTGTTGGAACCACATATCGCTCAGATCGAAAACTTCAATTTCCGGTCAAAAATAATCGGTTATCATACGGCTATAGCATTCAGAATGGACTTTAACAGTCACTCCTTAGTTTTTGAAGAAGTACGGGCCAGTGGCACCACCCACGTGCACCATAACGCGCACCAAACAGTCACCTTTTGCGGATGCAATGGACCCTCCACAATCACTTATGGGTTTTTAGAGTCCCATATACGGCAACTTTGCTTATGTTACGTATCCGTCGAGCGAGAAATGAGCCTCATTGCTGAAGAAGATTTTCTTCGAAAAATCAGCATCGCATTCCATGATCGGCGGGCTTCAATACTTGTGTGAGTTGAACTTTGTAAGAATGAAGATGCAAATCCAAATGCAAAATACGCCATAATGTGCCGTAAGACAAGCCCACAGACTGTGAATGCCGAGGACTCGATAAATTTGGGTCTTCAGCCACACTTTCACTAACAGCAGCGATTTTCTCCATCGGGCGAGCGTTACGATGATGCACATGTCTTACCACCTTCATAACAGATCCAGTACTTTTAAATTTATTGACTGTGTTGGAAATTGTGCCCTGGAAATGACTAAATTCGATTCGTAGGGCGCCAAACGGGATGGTTACGGCAAAATCACCATTTTTGTAAAAACTTTTAATAATTCTAACGCGTTGTTCGATGGTTAAACGATTCATATTGTAAAATGACGAATCTTAAACTAAACAAGTCACACTTTGGATGACATTTAAGTTTGATAAGTGTCAAAATACAGGGCTGTATTTTACAAACCACGAAATGGACAACCCTGTATAATGCTCATAATTCTGGTATAAATGTGTTCCTGAACATATTTAATAATACATCTGAATATGATCAGTTTCTAGGTACAATTGGTATGAGGCGAATTTAACGGTATTGCATGATTCATTCACTGGCATTATCGGTCAGTTCATTTAAAGATTTGGCAAGCTTTTAGACAGCAAACATTACATGACTGGTGAAATAAAAATCCCTTTAAATATATTGTGATCGTAGAAAATAGATTATCTAACAGCTTGAATGATGAATCAAATTGTTTCTTCACAGTAATTTTGTAAAATATGGTTAATATTTGCAAATATTTCTTTAGCCGATCCAGATCATTTATTTGACTTTAACTTTGTCTAAACAACATTAATTTGTATGAATGAATGAAAGGAGCTTGTTTTTTTTATATAAGATAAAGCCAGGCCCTTGACAGAACATTGTTTTCATAGACCTCCAACTCTGAAACAAAATTTCATACCGCATCGTTACTCGAAATGGCAAGCAGTTGGCCTACCTAAGGCGAAGCGATCAGTGTTGCCAAATCGAAGGCTACGCCACCACTTTCATTACTTTATTTACACAATTCGTAATATTAGTTGTTCTGTACCTCTAATAGGATAAAGCCCTCTTCAATTCGTTTTCAATAGGAATGGATCTGAGTTTTTCGTTGTAATAATTTCATCAATCTTTGATTATCTTTTGGACATGTCTGGCGTTGAGTAATGCCTATTCTAAGATTGGTTTGTTACACCTTCCAACATCTGCTCATTCTCATTTAAATAATTTAATTCTCCCGATGATATTGTATATTTTGTATGTACGAGGTGTGACTATTAAATAAGGAGACTGACGCTGTAAAACAGTTTATTTTGATTTCATACATATTTTGAATGGCGTTCAAAGCGTCAGAACAAACATTTTTGCGAGCTTCTTGTTGTGCAAACGTGAAAATTTAAGGCACCATTTTGGCACACACTTTTTGCATATTAAAATTGTTATGTAAAATTTGCTGTACGCATTCTATGTAAATTCCTACAGTTTCACTAATCGCACGAATTCTTAACCGAAGATTACCGGTTTGTTCGATATTATCATCTGTTTTTGATGTGCAAGGGTGACCCGGGCGTGGATCATCTTCAACGTCTTCTCATCCATCTTGAAAACGCTTAAATCACTCAAAAACATGTGCACGCGATAAAGATTCATTGCCGTATACTTCTTTCAATAAATTATTAGTTTCAGTAGCGGTTTTTCCAAGTTATAAGTGAAGTTTCCCAACAATTCGTTGCTCTATTGTTAAGGTGGATCGACATCAATACAAATTTGTGTTGTGCGGGCTGTATGTGTTGTATGTGGTGTATCTGCGCGGTAAAGTAGACGCTCTGACACACAAAGTCACACACAAATATTGTCGCCGCACAACACGCACACGAACCATCTACACTTTACATTTTTCCAGCCGAACAAAAAACAATTCTAAAGCTGGGCCCACAGCAATAAAATTTTGCGTTTGTGTTGAATTTACAGGAACAATTTGTGAATTATCTGGCGGATAACAGATGTTTTGTGCGCGTACTGTGGGTTGACAATATTTGTGTATCAGAGCGTATACATTGCCGCATAGGCATACTACATACAACACATACCCGATTTGTTTACAGAAGCGACAGGAACTGCATTCGAAAGAGAAGGCCTCGAGAAGATAACAAAAATGCTTTGATGTTTAAGAGTAAATCTCTGCGATTTTGAGATCTCTTCGATTTCGAGAAATTGGAAGAACAATTCGATGAGACAATTATTTCGGACCTAATTACCTTAATTGGCCACCAAGGTCATGTGATTTAACTCCTTTAGATTATTTTCTGTAGGGTTATGTTAAATATTGGTCAATGTCGATAAACCAGCAATTATTGACACCTTGGAAGGGCAACATAACTCGGGTAATTCCGGACATAAGACCCAATTGCTTGGTCAACAGAATACGCTTTGCCAGAAGTAGGTGCGGCAGACATATCCCAGAAATTGTTTTGAAACATTAAAGGCCTTGAATTTTATTTGACATAAAACAAATAGTTTCAAGGCATCTCATTTGGTTGGTGTTTAATTTGAATTTAAAGTTCGGACATACTAAAGATATATGGGGCATTTCATGTGAAACGAAAAAAAGTGACAATGATAAAAAAATAAAAAGTGGGGTTCAGAAACTTGTTCATATTGGGCATATTTGTACTTCTAGGGGATATGAACGTGCACACAATATTTTTTATTTATTTGAGTTTTAGTTGTTAAAATATGGGATTCTATAGAATTCACCTGATTGACGCAAGGGTTTCTTTGGAATTTTATTTTCATATTGAAGTAAATTATAATAAAATAATAAAAGTAGTGTTTTGTACAGAAAATGTACTTTTCGTTTTGATTTTCAAACCAGGTTCCAAATTTGGTTTTTTTTTCTAGTGTTAAACCGGAAGTAAATATTTCAAATACAGTAATACCCCGACTTACGCTACCTCGACATACGCGAATTCGGAGTTACACGATTTTTTAATTTTCTCGTCTATTCGTCTTTTGTGTGAACGCCGCGCAGTCAAGATCAAGCGGCGTTTGTTTTTGACTCCCTCTGCCCGCACTAGTGTTCGTTCTGCTTACGACAGGCTCAGACGTGTAGCGCGGAATCGACGCGTAGGTACAAGAAAGTTACGATTTTGTGTTTATTTTGTGTGTTGTGCGATGACCTGAAATATGTACTAAGTACTGTGGCATCCAAACGAAGTAGAACCGACTCTTTTGCTTCAAACAAGAAAAGAAAAACATTATCTTTGGAGTGTAAACTTAACATTATTAAAGACTACGATGCAAAAATAAAAATTTGTGAATTAGCAAAGAAGTTTGATCTACCGGAATCGACAGTCAGAACAATTACAAAAAGTAAAGAAAAAATTCTCGAAGCTGTGAAAAACGCTCAGTCTTTGAATTCAAGCATCATTCGTAAACGGCATGGTATTATCGCTGAGATAGAAACATTGTTAAAATTATGGTGTGATAATCAAGTAAGTGTGAAAAATTGTCCTGTTGATCGGAACAAGGTGTGCTTTCAAGCTAAACTAATTTTTGAGAAGTTAAAAGAAGAAGCTGGGGTGATGGCTAAAGATGAAACGTTCAAAGCTAGTAACGGTTGGTTCAGCTGATTCAAAAGTCGCTGTAATTGGCATAGCATTGCAGAAAGTGGAGAGGTGGCAAGTGCAGATAAAGAGGCTGAATCTCTCTATCCAGAGAAACTCAAAGCTATGATAGATGAAGGTGGCTATACCAGCCAAACCATATTCAACGTG
The DNA here is from genome assembly GCA_031761425.1 of Cosmopolites sordidus. NCBI lineage: Eukaryota > Metazoa > Arthropoda > Insecta > Coleoptera > Curculionidae > Cosmopolites > Cosmopolites sordidus. The sequence continues at coordinate 1,774,076 of JARFXV010000086.1, read as the reverse complement.
GATGAGACTGGCCCGTTCTGGCAGAAGATGCCTAAAAGAACTTTTATCGCGCGTGAAGAGAAAACCTTTTCAGGTTTTAAGGCCGCCAAAGATCAATTGACAGTGATGTTTGGCGCGAATGCAGCTGGTGACTTTAAGTTAAAACCTCTCTTAGTTTATCGCTCAGAAAACCCAAGAGTATTGAAAAACAAATCTAAAGCTGGTTTGCCCGTGATTTGGAAGTCGAATCGTAAAGCTTGGGTGACGGCCTCCCTTTTTGAGGACTGGTTTGGTCATCACTTCATACCTGAAGTCGAACGTTATTGCCAGTCTAAACATATCCCGTTTAAAGTGATGCTATTAATCGACAACGCACCAGGTTATCCTCCTGCTACTTGTTTCAATCCACGTGTGAAAGTTGAATTTTTGCCACCAAATACAACCAGCTTGCTTCAACCGATGGACCAGGGAGTTATCAAAACATTCAAAGCTTATTACACGAGACGATCGTTTGCACATCTGCATAAAGCTATGAGACAAAACAACGAGCTCTCTCTTAAAGACTTTTGGAAACAATTCAATGTTTTACATGCCGTGAGAATCATCGGGGAATTTTGGGATGAAATTTCTCCACTGAGACTCAGGCGTAATCAGGGCTTGATGAAATTGGTAATGTGATCAAAGACGTTGTCGAACTTGGTAGACAAATAAATTTAGAAGTGGATAGTGATGACGTTCAAGAATTGCTGGATTCACACAATCAGGAGCTTACAATTGATGAGCTCATAAAAATGCGTGAACAAGAGGAAGACATTGAGAATCTTGATTCTTTGGACCCAGTTCAATTAGACCATTACATCACACCATTAGACCAGAAGATCAAATGACAATTGGAAACTTGACAGAAGCCCTGAGTTCAATTGAAAAAGGGTTAACAATTTTGGAAAGCATATACTCCAACGAAGAGCGCATTTCTGTTACAAAGCAAGGAATAAAAAAATTACTAGCTTGCTACGAAGAGATATTACGGGAGAAGAAAAAATCATTGACTCGTCAGACGACTTTGTTAGATTTTATGAAACCAAAATAACTTCGGATTGTGTTTATACAGTTTATAATAATATAATTTGTCATATTATCTACAATTAGTTACATATTTATTTCCTAAATTATTGTTTTATTTAGTCTCCGGCCCCAATTAAACATACTTTGAATGTCTTTATATGCAAAATTGTACCCCGATTTACACGAATTGGACTTACACGGATAGCGCTCGGTCCCACCTATCGCGTAAGTTCGGGGTATTACTGTATATTTTTTAATAACTTCGACCATTTTAATTTTTTTTTACTACAAAATAAAGCTTAACATTTAAAAATTTTACCATAAAAATTGCAAAATGAGATCTCAATTAGTTTAGGAGATAAATCAAGTCGGTTGGTGATGTAAAAACACATTAAAACGTTGGTTCTATTTCAATAATATTGATTATGTATTATTGTCTTACTTATTTGTGTCATTATAAGGTTATTTAATACCTAGATTTAATATTAAATGTATTATTTTGAACAAAAATATTTGTAGAAAGTAATATCAAAATAAAACATTATTTTACGTGTTTTTTTCTCATATGGTGACGACGAAATACGAATAATAACGCCATCTCTTAGTTGCAAAAAGAATCACTTCATCAAAACGAATCAAAGTTATATAATAGAAAAAGATAGAGTATAACGCCAAGCCACGCTTGTTTCCGTTATTTTTTTAGTTATTGTTTTAACCTCTTAGTCAGTTACGTTCGTTAATAAGTTTTATCATTTTTATTGATTTGTTATGGCTCCCTACGGTGATCGGTGCTCCAATCCACTTAATTTATCAGCCCACCGAAAGTTTAAAGATATAAGACAAAATCCTAAAAGTTTAGCTGAAAAATGGAATAGTCCCTCAAATATGTATGTATGTGCATCCTGCAGGGAACATATGTCGGTGGTTAAAACACCTCCGATAGTTAAAACACCTCCCATAGCGGTAACAAATCTCGTGCAAAGTAGTCAATCATCAGTTGAAATTCGTAGTCAATCAGTTGAAAAAGTATAAACATAGTTCGACCCAAACTGTCCAAGACCAAGACCAAGAATTTTTGAAGCAGTTGAAGGAGAAGTTTAATAATCCGTTTACATCTACTTCTATGAAGACATTGATACTGACTGTAGCACCTAAATCTTGGAGTGAAAATAAACTTGCAGAAGAAATTAGAACTGCCAGACAACAAGCGAGTAACGCAAATCAATTAATAGATCAGTTCGGCATTTTATCATCTCCTAATCCACGAGGTGGCCGTAAATTATCCGTGTGATATGTATGAGAGTATGGCATGCACATACTCTAATTGATTTATCTCCTAAACTAATATAGATCCTATTTTGCAATTTTTAAGGTAAATTTTGTAAATGTCAAGCTTTATTTTGCAGTAAAAAAAAGTTATTAAAGAATATATTGGAAATATTTACTTCCGCTTTAACTCTAGAAAAAAAATCAAATTTGGAGCCTATTTGAAAATCAAAAAGAAAAAGTAAATTTTCTATACAAAACACTACATTTATTATTATTTACTTCAATATGAAAATACAATTCCAAAGAAGAGGAGAAATATATATACTCACGACCTGTTCTGAATGAGTTGTTAATAAAGGTACTTTTTGGAAGACCCCCCAATTTTGATCATTTTAACCACTATATATTTTCCTTATGATATAATCACGCAAATTATTAAGATATAACGAAAAAAGTGGAAAAGGTAAAATTTAATTCCTGAATATTAGTAAAACCCCCAATCGTTCTGGGCTGTTTATTTAATTTAGGCATTTTGAAGGCTATAGACTACATTTAGATCTTATAAATACAATATATCTCCGAGGCCGTGGAAATACGTTTAAAGTTTACACAGCGTGCCCACATCGAATATTTTCAATGATTAGAACAAATTTTCCTGGAAAAGCTTTTCATTATAGCTTTTTAGAATTATGCAATCTATAACATGTAACATCAGATTTTGTTACTGTACTGAGATATTTTTGATCTCTATTAATTTTTGACTTAAAATTGTTCTTGTGAATGTCTGTCAGTCTCGGAAATAATATTTTATTGTAAGCTATATATCTATTCTTGAAGCACTTTGTTTAGTCTGTAGTTTGGAATTGATTTAGTAGTTTGGATAAAAATATTGCAATTTACCTTAGTTCAAAAGTTAATAGTAACCAAGATACACGCTGTTAAAGTTATAATTTTAATTTCAGTTTTCGTCAATAATTTTCTTTTCTTGAACGAAATTTGGTAATGGGGGGTTTGTTAAGATAATAAATTTAAATTTCCCGAAAATGTTTATGCAGATTGTAAAGTAGAGTTTACAGAATTCGAAAGGTCACTGTTTTGCGCCTTAGTGTATTCGCATTTTTAATGAAAATATTATTTTGTCCATCTTTTTTACGTAAAAAAGGTACACCTTGCAAATGTCGCTCCGAGTTACCGTTTTCTAAATATCTGCGTTTAAATTGTTCATTGCACCGTTTTAAATTGCGCTTTCGAAACATAACATTCGTGTTTGCTTTCTCTCACACTTTATTCAGACTTAGAACTGGTTCAATTTCTACTATTAAAAGCAAAAACTTGAAGTGTGTTTAAAAGCCAACGGGCTGCAATAATAACGTCAAAACAAGTACACAATTGGAACCATGACGTTACAGACTAATTTTTGCTTGCCTGTGAGTGCAAACTCTTAGTTCGTTTGGCAGCGTCCCCTATCGGAAATTCAGACACACTAAAAAATCACCCTTATTAGTAACTTAAGACTTATGTTAAAAGCGTAAATATTAATAGGGCTTGGATGGATATGAAAGAGTTTAAATAGCAAAATGTAAGGAAACTATAACCCGGGATGATGGATTTATTCCATTCTGACAACTTTTTGAATTATGAATGTAACGCTTGGTTAACTTACGGTTCATGATTTTTACATCCTTTGTTAGGTACATTTGTCATTATAAATAGAGTATGGTTTAGTGTTACAATTAGATTGAATCATCTGCTGATGATGCTAACATGATTAGTGAAACGGCCATCGATTATAAAAAATGTTATTTGGTACTTAGTGGTAACTTGTTTACCTTATTCGATAGCCGCAAACAATTATCTATAGTTATGCGTTTGAACCTTCGCAGCATGATATCTAACGAACCATACTTAACAAATATCATGATCTTTTAATCATATTTGGGACAAAGGATCATCTTAATAGCCACCTGTATCTTCAGAATTAGATAATTTATAACTTAAAGTAGAATGAAAAATGGAATGAAAAATTATACTATATTTGTTGAACCTTACCATGCTTCGCAGTGGCTATTTTTTTTTATTCTTAAAATTTTTTAATTTTGGCAGTCGCAAACAGCAATAATAATAATTGCAATGTACTAATTCAGTTTGATAATATTAATCTAATAAATGATTTTGCTTGACAGTTTCAATCGTTTGTTTATATTGTAAGGTAATGAACAGCGCCACCTATTGAAAGTTGCTCAAACTACTTTCTAAACCTTTCCAGTAATGTGGCGAACATAATTCATAAATTTGAGCTCAATTTATCGCTCGGTAACGAGCGGTATTCGGGTCTATAAGTGACACATAGACTACCATTGATTCATATATATATATATATATATATATATATATATATATATATATATATATATATATATATATATATATATATATATATATTTATGAGCATTTTTGTTGGTTGATGACTGAAGACGAGCCCCACCCATCCCTTCAACTGGAGGGCATATGTTTCGTCTCTTGATGTTTATCATACACCCAACCCAACGGTTATTGTGTCTTATTGGATGCAGTCCAAAGAAATCTGACTTTGCATATATACGCCATTCGACGGGAAGTCGGCGAAAACATTGGTTGTTGGCTGCGGATAGAGTCTCCCTATTCTTGATGGGGGAGCATATGTAGGTACCCTGAAGAGTCTAAACATCAAGAGACGAAACATATGCCCTCCAGTTGAAGTGATGGGTGGGGCTCGTCTTCAGTCATCAACCAACAAAAATGCTCATTAAGGCGGAGACGCAGGTTGTTGTATGTTCCGCATGAGATTGTGGAACCCAACGGTTAGGTGTATGATGACACTCAACTATTCTCACTCAACACTCCACTAACACCCAATATACCACACACACACACACACACACACACACACACACACACACACACACACACACATACACACACACACACACACACACACACACACACACACACGCACACACATATATATATATATATATATATATATATATATATATATATATATATATATATATATATATATATATATATATATATATATATATATATATATAAATTGTCATCTGGTAATAATATCACCATCTCTGTGTTAGAGGAGAACTTTTTGAAGGACCTTCGTATTAACCAGAACCAGATAAAAAGATAAAACATAAAATAAAAGTACGAGAAGCATTGCTTACTTGAAATTACTAAGATATTAAATACTTATTATATCTCAGTGGTTGTTCTAATGTCAAACAGATTTGGATAAATTGATTGAAACAATAAAATAAAACAAACTTTTCAATAATTATACGTATACCTTAATGAAAAAGTAGCATCCTTGCAGATGTGCATCAAATTCTTCTATACCGATTTTAATTAAGGGTTTTCAAATAAACGTGAAATTTATCAAATATTTCGATGTCAAGTCGGTTTCAATGGTGAGCAGTCAAGATCAATGATATTTATAAAAACAACAAAAGCTTATTTAAAAATAACAAACCAGGCTGTTGATACGCAGTTGAATGAATTTTATAAACTCATTCTGCCACATATTCAACAAAATTTCACGTACGCCTATTAAACTTTTGAACATTTTATTGCAGTATGCTGTATCATTTATTAAAATAGGCCGCCTATCGTATCCTCCGATAATGTGCCATTAAACTATTCAGTTTCCTATCGTTGTTCCAAAATGATTTTCAATATCTTTTTTTCCCTGTTAGATCCAGTGGAAAACAAAAGTATTGGCACACTATGTATTTCACGTGAAAATTATATTATTCTCTTTAAAATATAAATATAAGTAATTTCATATTATATTTTTATGTATTACATATCTATCCATTATTTTTTATATAAATAAATTTAAACCTTTTAAAAAGAACAAAAAATATACAAAAATTAGATTCGACCTTTCAGAGCAAATGGACAAAAGTATTGACACAATATATAAAAAATATATGTTTATAAAAATTTTGTATAAAAACTGTGTAGTCTCCTTTCTTTGTTATGATTTCAGTCAGTCTTCTTTCCATTGAATAAACTAGATTTTGGGGAATAGTTAGAGTTAAAATGCAATTGGATAAGAATTAAATTGCACGTGTCTCTTCTGCTTTGTTCGCAATTTATAATGTCGAGTAAAAGCAAAGGAAAATTAGTCCCTACATGGAAGAAAGTCGTGTTGCAGCTTAAGGTAAAGATAGAAATGTTTGATCATTTACGCCCTGGTGAGTCATTTGCGTCCATATCAAGTTTTTTTTAATGTCAATGGATAAACTGTACGATCCACCATGAAATCAGAAGACAAAATAATGAATTCTACAGTTTTTTCCTTACTATTAGCAAAAATTGTTCGTAATCCAGCCTTTGAAGAAATGGAAGCTGCATTAATATTATGGATTGAAGTAGCCAGAAGTGTGTCTTTAAGCGTCTTTACACAAATTTGAAAGAACCTTGCACTGAACATACAGATGGAGGATTTCAAGCATAGGAGAGTTGGTTCAATAAGTTCAGGGTACGACAATCATAACTTAAAAACTGCATAACATCTAAATTGTTGGAGAAGCTGAATTTGCAGACACTTCAGCAGCAACAATATAACCAGAAGAATTTTGAAGATTAATTGCTGATGGTGGTTACAAACCTGAACAAGTATTTAATGCAGACGAAACTGCCCTGTTTTGGAAAAAATGCCAAACAAAACTTTAATATCCAAAAGGGAAAAGTCCGCCTCTGGTTTTAAGGCAGCAAAAGGTAGAGTTACATACACTTTTGCGTTGTTTGAAAGCATCAGGAGATTATTTAATTAAGGCACTTATGTCTTACAGATTGCTAAATCCTCGACCTTTGAAAAATCAAAATAAGGATAACCCACTAGTGTTTTGGCATTCAAACTAGAAAGCGTGGGTTACAAGTGTTATTTTCTGTGACAGGTTCCGGGATTGTTTTGTCCCTAAAGTTGAAACTTATTTAAAGAAAAATAGTTTAGATGTTAAGGCAGTTCTACCGTCGTGAGCTTGAAGGTATGCATCCAAATATAAAGGTGATATTTTTGCCTCCTAACTCGTCGGCCTTACTCGAACCGATGGACCAAGGAATAATCGAGGCCTTTAATCTCTATTACATTAGACAAACCATTAAAATCATACTGGACACCATGAAATGTGATCCTGATATGAATCTTATGCAATGCTGGAAAAATTTTGACATAACAAAGTGCATTGTTAACATAAAAGAATCATTGCAAGAGCTGAAACCATACACATTGAAATTATGCTGGAAAAAAACTATGTAATTTCAAACATTAACGGAAAACATTGCTGTTATTGCGAATGGCATAGGACGAGGTGGTTTGGAAGAGATAGAATCGAGTGACATTCAAGAATTGCTGTGATCAAGATTTGATAAGAATGAAGACGAAGATTTGACTGAAACCGCCTTGGAGGAAATGTTTAATTCTCATTTTATTGAAGAGGAAGCCTGAACGAGAACTGAAAATGTTGCATTAAACTTAAAAAAACTGATTGAAGGTTTACGAATGACAATGAGCTTTGAGATTTCTTCATAAAAACTGATGCATCTATGAAAAGGAGTCTTGTTTTTAAAATACAAATTGTTAATGTCAGAGCCGAATATCAATCCGAAATTACTAAATTCTTTAAACCATTACCTAAGCTTGATAATGATTATTAATATTGTTAAGAAATCTCTCATTAAATTTATTTTATTATATATTTTTTCTTTTTATTTTGTAACCTTCCCTTTCCTTTGGAACATATCCCCTATAATCCCGTACAAATTACCATTCCGTGTTCACGCTTTTCGTTTTCGCGGCATATTTACGGAACATATCACCCGCGAATAAGGAGTTTTGACTGTAATCGTTGTACATCTGCCAGACTCACCGAGGAACTTACTAGCATTCTTAAATCCTCTCTAGGTGATTTCTTGGCAACTACACGAAATTGTACGCGATTTATTGGCTAAAAAAGTATCGTAGTGCTTGGTCGTCCCCCAGATTGGCCTAGGAAATAAAATACAATAGTTATTATAATATTAGTACGTTATTAATGATAAAATTTTATAGTGGGGGACAAGAAAATCAATATACAATATACATATTTTAATGAAACTATACTCACTGAAATAACCCGAAGGGCGAGCCGCACTACGTTGATCATCATTTTTCGATAACGAAAGTTAAGCGACGTCTGTCCTAGTCCTTGCAAGAATGATACTGCATCGGCATATCTTATGTTAGTTATTTTAGTGCTGCCAATACTGACACCACCTTGAGATCTCTGCGCATGATATATTCACCATAAATGTTGAATATATTTGTCCATCCTCGTCTGATTCATTTATTGACGCAACATTCATCGGATATTCGACTTTATTCATTTTTTCATTAATATAAATGACAAATTAAGCCAAATTATTCCTGTAGAATTTGCAGGTTCCTGCTTCCTGCGGGTTCACGTATTTTCAAATTAGGTATGCTGGGATTATGCACATCTGGGAAAAGTTTGCTTTGTGTTTTTAGTTTGCTTTGTTTATATCTTTTTGCAATTTTTTTCACAACATTATTGAGATCTTTGGTGTTGTTTCAATTAGCATGTGACTGGAATTCTTGACAAGTTTTTACACATAACAGTTTTTGACAAGATAGATGATGAATTCCTTCTAATTTGCCATCTCTAAGGGTTTTCTCCTTATGATTTGATATAATTTATTTAATAACGGATTGAAATAACCTTCGTGTCTGATGGTAATAACTTTTATACTCGATCTACACGAAAAACGTTGCCTTCTTTAGATGCAACCCCACATTTGATGTTGTTCTTGGCTTCTCACTGTTGTCACCATAATTTTTAAACATTACGCAAACACTAAACTTGAAGAGATTTACCACTAAACACCAAAACCCTTTTTTTTGTGCGTCGAGTTTTATGTTTAATGGTAAATCTCTTCAAGTTTAGTATTTCACACCAAAGGTTCCAATAGAAGAATTGATTACGCAAACAATCCATTTTTAGTAGATATTTTTAATATCTACTATTCATAAATTTTGTTCTATTTTCATAATTTAAATATGTATCAAAATATACAAACAAGAAAAGTCTAACGATTTATTTATTAAAGTTGATATTTTATTCACAACAGTAAAGTTTGAAAAATATTTATATTATTTTTATTGCTTAATAATGTAACGAAATAAAGCATTTTTAGTTAGGTATATAAAATTCTTGAGAAAGCAAAACATCAAACAAATTTTAATACGGAGTATGACCTCCACGGTGGTTAATAATAGCTCCACACCTATTGGTCATAGATAAAATAATGTGATCTATATCTTCTTGGGGTAAACGTGCCCATTCTATTGTTAGAAGATCCCTGTATCTAAAAGCGTTTAGAATGTGGTGGATTGGATTGGTTTCAGATCCGGAGATTGTGCTGGTCCTGGTACTACGTCAATTCCCTCGTTAATTAACCAGTTTGTCACAATACGGGCGGTATGTGGACGAGTATTATCGTGCATGAAATAGAAGTTTTCACCAACAGCACCAGCAAATGGATCCGCAATGATCGTTTGTGTCCCGTTTGTTGGGAACGTGCAGATGTTTCGCCAAGGTCACGCTAGGCATTCTCATTACGTATCTGAAGACTGAAAGCTGTGGAAAGTCTCCCGTAATATTTATAATCTTTTGGGTAGCAGGTTGTGGTGGTGAGTGCTTCTTATTGGTTCTGGTATTGGGACCACCCAATATATATATATATATATATATATATATATATATATATATATATATATATATATATATATATATATATATATATATATATATATATATATATATATATATATATATATATATATATTGGGTGGTCGTGGTATATATATATATATATATATATATATATATGTGGTATATATATATGTTGGGTGTGTGTGTGTGCGTGTGCGTGTGCGTTTGGGTGTGTGCGTGTGCGTTTGGGTGTGTGCGTGTGCGTGTGGGTGTGCGCGTGTGGGTGTGGGTGTGTGGGTGTGTATGTGTGTGTGTGCGTGTGGGTGTGTGTGTGTTATCAAATATATTCTGCATTAACGGTAAAAAAAATCTTGTTGACATATCCTCTCTAAACATATAATAGAGAATTATTGAAATATCTTAACTAAATCATTTAATTTTCTATAATGTTATTTTTTAAAATAATCTGTATTATATGTTTCAGTTCGAAAAATACAACATGAAAATTCCTCACGTTCAAAGTCAAGTTTCACGCCCATAAACCGCGGAATATTATTTTCTTTTTGAACTATCTGAGTTAACTAGATGTAAACCAGCATCAAAATAGAATTGTTTATACAACCGTTCGATAGTTAAAGGTTACATTATAATAATTCAATATATGATGTTTTTGAATTTTGCGGTGGTATAACATACCTACTCTTGCCAAAATAAAAATGAATTTTATTGTCAGGATTCCGAAAATAAGTTTTTATACCAAGCTTATTGTAACGTTTAGCTAAGGTTCTAAATCTTTAGAAAATTATAGCCGTTATATTGAATTGGAAGGAAATCTATATCTGGTAAAGCTGCAAAAAAGTAGATTTTTAGAAATTTCAGTAAATTAATAACGAAAGTCGATCCTTCGAGGTACTAATTCATAGAAAAGTGAAGTTAAAACAGCTGGTTATCGATTAATCTCTGTTAACACTGTCCCTGGAACAAACTAAACCTTGATTTGTAGTTAACATTTATCTTTTCAAGAGCCTGTTGACTGGAAAGTGATCAACTTGATAGACCTATTAGAAGGCATCCGGCCTCACTCAGCTTGGTTACTGGCGTGACGGAGGGGCTATTTCTTGATAAATCAACTTCTTCTGATACATCAATTTCTTGATACTATCAACGCAAAGAGATTTACCACTAAACACCAAATCATTTTTTTAACTTCTCGATGCACTTTTTGCTAACCATGTTAACAACATCAGGATTTAATCTAATTCTAAAACTAAACTATCTAGGAAACTATCTACTACCTAGGAAACGTACTACCTCCCCCATAGAAATTCTCTCAAATCGCTCTCTTAAATAGAAATTCTTCCGTCTTCAGCAAATTTAACATGACCTGACTCTTTTTCAGATCTATTTTCAAGCCAAATGGTTATCCACCCCTCTGCAGCTCTTATATGATTCTTTTCCACTCCTCTTAGTCTTATAGAAGGAGAACGATATTATAGTTATACGAATCTAAGGTGGCTCAAGTTTGTACCATTGATTCATCAGCTTCATCATCAAGGTGAACTGACGCTGCAGCTTCATCATATACCGATTCTAGTAGGTTTATATAGGCTTTGTTTACACCTATATCTTTGGTTAAGCCATGCAGCCATTATGGCTTGCTTTGAAATTGAACTTTTATATATATATATATATATATATATATATATATATATATATATATATATATATATATATATATATATATATATATATATATATATATATATATATATATATATATATATATATATATATATATATATATATATATATATATATATATATATATATATATATATATATATATATATAAAATTAGAATTTTTCAAGATTGTGATGACCGATGTGAGTGATCACTCTGGGGCAATGAAGCTGCTCTTATTAGCTGGCTCTCCGTGGCTCTTATTAGCGGATTGTCCGAAGCTCTGGAATGTCTGTCTCCCGGTGGATTTTCGCGTTCCTTACAAATCAGGGAGCGTTTACTATTGTAGGAAGCGCACGTGATTGAAAAGACTGGAGTCTTTTAATCGATGAAGTTGGGAGGAACGGGTACCAGGCCGAATGTCCGTAGATAAGGACTTATCTGACCATGGTCTTATATAGGGTTAGTTGGTTGTATATAGGGTTAGAGCTTACTTCTTCGACTGATTAAGGGGTACAGCATACGGAGCATTCCGTATGCTTTCGAGGGTTAGATCACCGAGTATCGCCATTTTGTTCGCACGGGTCCGTAGAGCGTATTGTGTGTGTATTCTGATTGGTCGGTTTGTTTTGTTGGTTCCGTCCCTCTCTCAGTTGGTTGGTATTGGGATCTTCGGAGTTGTTTGGTGTTTGCTTTTTTTTCTATTTTTAATGCTTATCTAAGTATGTGTGTTCTGTAATGGTTTATAGATGCTATTTGTTTGGTGTTTGCGAAGTCGATTCTATGGCCTGTTTCTTGGCGGTGTTGGAACAACGCTGATGTCGTTTGTTTGTTTTTCATGCTATTTTGATGTTTTTGTACTCGCACTGAAATACGTCTGTTTGTTGGTCCTATGTATTGTTGTTTACAGTCTGCGCCTGGTATGCTGTACATGCCCTGGTTTTCAAGTGTTAATTTGTTTTTAGGGTTCGTCAGGAAATTTGATATCGTTTTCTGTGTTTTGAAAAGTGTTTTCTAAGAATTCTTGCAACTCTATCGGTGACTCATACATCAAAGGAGTATATATATATATATATATTATATATATATATATATATATATATATATATATATATATATATATATATATATATATATATATATGTTCGGAAAGGCTTCCTCGGTCGGTAATATTAGAATTATTAGATTCTCGGGTAGAACCGCGTTTTAGATTTGTAAAATCTCGACATTTCGGCTTCCACTTTGAAGCTATCCTCAAGAGAATCTAGTTGATTTACTCCGAGGCCTCAATCTGCCCACTCCCCAGAGTTCACAACTAGAAAAGAACGTGGACGGCACGACCTCTGTTACCTTTACTCCTTTACTAGGAGTAATTGGTTATACATTTATTGTACATTGGTTATAATCATTCTTAAAAGTGAAAAAAAATGTTAGTTAGTTAATCAGTTAGTTAATCAACAGTTAGTGAATCAGAGTGTTCCAAAGCGAGTCAAAGTCGTCTAAAGTTATTTGTTCATGGAGTAAAATCAAATAGATTTACCACTAAATATTTTATATTTTTTTTTTATAAACATTGTCGACGCGCGCATCATTAGGACAATTTGATTGTTGCAAACCCTAAGTGAATTTCGGGACACGAATCGAAATAGTCGAATCATTTTTCATTACGATAATGGAAGTTCTCATCACTCCAATAGTCGAAAAAATCACAACTTTACTCAATAGTAAAAATCGTCGAATGACTCATCAGTCATATAGTCCTCATTTATCACTTTGTAAGTTTTTTTTTGTTTCTATAAATCTGAAGTATGGTGGTCTATTTTTTAGCCTTAATCAAGTCGTTGAAGCCAATGTAAATATGGTTTGTGAGATAACCTGAGTGGCATGAATGTTTCGAAAAATCGTACAATCCAATTCCAAAGTATCTTCTGCTATGAATAGATATTTGTCAGATAGCCACTGTCAGAAAAGTCCCATCCCCGAAAACAATTGCTACTGCTAAACCCAATGGGAATTGTGTAGATGGAGTAATGAGACTGATTTTTTGTAAATCCATTGATAATTGCCATTTCTGGCCTAGACGCTTCTTTTCCGGGTCGTTCTACAAAATGAGGGTAATTTTCAATCCCCCCAAAATATCAAAACATGTTTTCCTTCTGTTGTCTTTTTGATTCTGCGAAATGTTTTTCGGATCCATTTTTGCACCGGTTCTCTTCATACCCAATTAATTGGTCAAAATCAAATGGCCGGTTTTGTAAATCAAATTTAGCTATTCCTAGCCACTTTGCTTCGAAAGTCTGATACAAAACTTGATAGCGCACCCTTGTCCGAGATTGTCGTTATCGTTTTCAGAACGCAGTAGAAAAATCCGGTTTATAAAAAGAATAGCAACGGATCTCCTAATAACTCTAGGGAGTTCAAGCTCTTACTGAAAACGCACCAGAAGGTGATCTGTCTCCCTTTCAAGGAAGAAGCGACCAGTGTTGCCAGTTCGAGTGCTACGTCATCAGTCTCATTGCCTTGTTTGCACGCATTATGCACAGCATCTTATTGAATTTATTCCATATATATAGATCCAGTTAGAGCCGTAGGTTGAAGAAGCTCAAGGTTCACTAATGGTCTGAGTGCTGAACCAATGCTGGGTATCATAAAAGTTTCGAGAAATCGCATAACTCAATTCAAAAATATATTCTTCTTTTCCACTTCCACTTCTATTTTGTCACTTGTATCACTTTCCGGGCTTAACGGTGTCACTAATTTCCGGCCAAACTTCTTCTCCACTCATCTTAATGGTGATCTTTTTATGCTTCTTTCTTCTACTGTAGGTTTCCACCCAATTACCTTCATTGCCCATCTATCCTATGCTGTTCTCATTACATATCCAGCCCAGCTCGATTTCTGTTTGTTTATATACTCAATTATGTATTTTATATCTGTTTGTTCCCTGATACATTTTTTTTCTCCTAGCTTTATTAACATTTATCACAGTAATTTGTTTTATATGTGATCCGTTTAGACGAAAATGCTTTTCAATATTTGGGACACCTTCTCTCGCAGACTAAATTTAAGAAAGCATATTTTTTCGCTAACACATCAACATGCATATAAGTAATGTAGGTCTGACCCACATTCGCGGTACTTAAAAAAAAGTACGAGAAAAAAATATGAAACAGAACAAACCGAATTTAAAATAACCATTAGGCTACTGGCCTATATCTATTTTTATCAAGTCTAAATGGCTGCTGAATCCATTACTACATCTTTATTTCCTTCACATCTAATTAACTCTTAAATTAAATGATTGCGAAGTATATGTACAAGATTTTCAGAAAATGGTTGTTTTTTTGTTGCAACATTGTTACTGTTTTATTTGTTGATTGTAAAATTATTTAAAAAATGAGTTGCTTTTGTATTATTTAAATTATACAGTAATATATCAAGTTATTAATGCTGACGTAAATTTATTTTTATCCTTTTTTGTTCACGAGTATTCTGATTTTTTTCGGTATATTTAAAGACCACACTGAAATATGAGAATTCATTAATTTTCTATTTAAAACTCGTACTATTTATAGACGACAAAAGACCTTTAGCATTACACAAACTATTTATTTCCTGTTGTTTTTGTCTTTTTTTTTCTCTTTTTTCTAATTAGGCAAATACTCACCTGGAAAGTTCAGGCACACAAAACACTCACAAAAGGAAAAAAACACTTTTCACGCGCGCAGTCTACTCGAAAGAGTTTTAAAATAAGTTGGCTGCGAATCGAAAAATATCCCCGCTCTGATTTTCCGTTGTCTCCCACTCATACAGCGGAACAAGTTTGATTCTTGCTTGGTCAGCTTTAATTTTTGAAATTAAAAAGCATTTTTTTATATACTTGTGTCATTTTATTTGGATAATACTTTGTTGTTTGGTTTATATTGAAAATTTTATGTTTATGGAGCAGAAATAATATTTTTCAAATTTTATATAACTTCTGACTCTTTTCAGGTTTATTCTCAAGCCAAATGGTCCTCTTGCAATGAATCTTGTGAAATTATATTAAATATTGTATAATATGCTTCAGTAATAACAGGGTGTCACAGGGGTTTCCTAGGGCATTTTAAACAAGCAGTATCAAATATACTCGCTGTACTTTGTGTTATGCATCGTCCGCATTTGGTTGCAAAAATTCTGAATGAAAGCTTGCATACGTGGTTCTATAACGTTATTAGAGTAGTCAATAAGATTAGAAGTAATTCAATAAACGACAGAATATTTGGGCAAATTTGTAGAGAAAATAATGAAGATTACAATCGTTTGCTACTGTACACAGAAGTGCATTGCCTCTCAAAAGGTACTTGTCTGAATCGTTTTTTAATCTAATTGACTCAGTACTGGACTTCCTTGAAATCAGAGACGAAAAACTGCGCAAAAAAGTGATTATATCCAAAAATGACATCGCTTATTTCACAGGCCTGTTTAAAATATTTAACGAAGCTAATTTACAATTGCAAGGAGATGAGTTGAATTTAATTAAAACAAAAAACGTCATAGCTGCTTTTGTGGGAAAACTTCGTCTGTTTAAATGAAATCTAGGTAGAGGTGAATACAGCTACCTTCCCACATTATCAGCAGTCCCTGCAAAACAGGAGAATTTACTTACTGCGAACGCTTGGACGTTTTTGTGGAGCAATTTCAGGATATTTTAAACATGAATGTACCGAGTTGGGTTTTAAATCCTTTCGCAGATGCAGATACAGCAGAATAATCAAATTTATAAGAGGAACTCGTATAACTCACAACTAGCGAAAAACTAAAAGTAAAATTCAAAATCTATACCATAAGCCATGGCTTCAAAATTCAATACCAGCACTCAATACCCTGGATTGTGGGCAATAGTACAGACATTTTTAATTTGCAGTGTAGTGCTGATTTACTGTCTAAGAAAAGGTGCAGAGCGTGGCGATTTGCGACAGATGTACATAATTGGAACCTGATGTTAAAGAATTGTTAAAACTGCACCAGCATTTTCACCATTTTCACGTACCTGCTTCTGCTTGATATCATGGGGTTTACTGATATAATGAAAATTGATTTAATTAAATTATTTGTACCCGACTTTGGACTGAACAATGTAGAAATTTCAACAAGATTTTTAAGGGAAGTTTTATTGTTTTCTATAGTTTAATTTTTGCAGTACAGTCAAGTGTTTAGGTTGATTTTATATAAAATGGCAAGTTTTAGTTGTCGATTTTGCAAAAATTCAGCTGATAAGTTTTGTTATTTATGCGGACGATTTATTTTAAAGTCACAAGCTAGATCTATAGCCGATGAAGTCAAAAATGCCTATCTTTTATATTTTAAATATAATATAATATATTTTATGATGTGGTTAATTTTTGATAAATATTATTAACTGATAATCTTTGGCCGGCCACGGTGGTCTGGTGGGTTAGTCGTCTGCCTGGCAATCCAAAGGTAGCTGGTTCGATTCCAGCGTTCGGATGGGTGTTTTTCTTTAATTCTTCTGTCCATCTTACTTCTTACCCTACACACACACACACTTATATACACTCACATACACACATAGGCCCATATATCCACACCTAAATGCCTGTGATTGTTTGTAGGCAAGAGTGTAAAATCCGAAAACGAATTACCCCTCATTTACGCCAGTTAAAGGTTGGGTAAGGCCGGATGCCTTCTGAGAAATATTCTACATTGGTCACTCGCCACTCGATAGGCTTTCTGATAGACTTTTGGATAGGTGCATAACCAAGGGTTGATAGCCTGAGGGGGTGCTGGCTTGCGTCTGTCGGTAGCTGATGACCGTGGTTCGGACCCCACGTTAAGTTGTAGGTCCAGTCGCTAAATAGCCTTAGATGCTGATGCGCCTCTAACCGTAAATCATATCCTTTTGATAATCTTTGGAAATAGATGAAATTTACTTAGAATTCGCCATTTTGTCAATAAAATATTATATTTCGGCAGCAGAGAAAATCATTTTAAATGGGAGGTTCCCAACTTTTTCTGTACCACCGACTATTTTACAAGAAAAAAAAATTAAACGCCCCCTCTTTCATAATAGTTAATTACATTGAATATTAAAATATTGTTGCATATTACATAGGTGAAAAAATTTAAAGTTTTTGTATATGTGTATATGAAGTACTTTGTAGTCCTAAATCCGAAAATGATAAGCTAATTACTGTAATACGTACAGTTTTTTTTTGTTACAGGGGATGGTGGAGGAAAAAAAAGGAGACGGCATATTTTTACAATCTAATATCTATTTAATATAGACACGTAAAACGTTAAATCTATGCAAAAGCATTACTGAGGATTATGTTAATAAAAACTATATTACATGATATGTCATATAGGAAAAAATACTTTCACTTTTTGCTTTTGTGCTCTAGAGCGTCATGTCTTTGTAAAAACCGGCCCAACATAGATAGGTTCCAGCTCTCCTGGCATCTTGCTTCCATCGTCCTGATATTCTGTTGAAACCTCTCTCTTTGTTCGTCGCTTACTGCACCACTCAAATTTTCCAAAAAAAATCCAAATGGGAGTGTAAAAAATACATTTTTAAGGACATGCGACACCATAGTATTTCATAGGCTTCCAAGAGTTCATCTATGGGGTTTTTCATCTTTCTTGTTGCCTAAAAATCCTTTCACTGCACTTACAAACACACCAGGTTCAAAAGGTCAATCTTTCTTACTGTAATGCTTTTTTGTTGCTCTACTGTCCCGTAGACACAAAAAACAGCAATAGTTTATACAAACTCTTTGAAGTCCTAACAATATACCTATCACTTTCAAATTCCCATAAATATTCCACTGGTTCTGTTCATATTTAACGTGATTTAGTATGGTTGCTAAGTTGTCATAGGTTTCTTTCATTGTTACCGAATGGGCTAAAGGAATAGATGGGTTTTTGTTTCCATTATGAAGCAAGACTGCTTTTAGGCTGTATTTCGACGAAGCTATGAAAATACGCCAATCGGAAGAAGGTCATGCGTCAAACCATCAATATCACAACAGACACATAGCGATCCTTTCATTCTATAAAAACTTGAAAATGTTACATTCTGTAATTGTTATGTTCTGTTTTCGGAAAGTGAAATACTTGCATTTTTATCTAACAGGTTCCACTGTTGAAGTCTGGAATTAAAAGTTCCGATTTTTGTTTTGATAATCCCAGTTTTCGTTAAAAATCATTTATTTGACGGTTTCAACTTTTACTTGATGAAAATCCATTATAAATTACTTTAAAATAAAATAACAGTTTTATACGATTTTCATTGAATTATTAATTCAGATCATTTAATTCATTCTGAGTTATAAAGTGAGGTTCACTGATAGTTGTGAAAAAAGTTGGGTTACAACTGGTGTTCTTAAGAAGTTGTGGATCTTATCCTAATGAAGAATTAGAATCACCGGGAAACATATTGTCGAGGTTTAAAGCCTCAATCTGTACCGGTAGTTCCTGGCTATGATGAACTGGCCTAAATGCAGAAGGCAAATTTATATACTGAATTTTGTTCCTTTGCTTTTTTAAAATCCCTTTTGTTTTAGTGATACAAAAGTAGCAATCACTTACATGGTCAGTAGGTTCTCTCCATACCCTAGAAACATCAAACGGCATAGAATTTTTCTTGCTATGCGTCTATTGCACTAAATTTACGTGACAACTCACACAGGACCCCATATTTTATCTTGATTTTCAATTTGGCACTTAAAATATAAAATATAGACATTTTTTACTTCATCGGATATAGATCTAGCTTGTGACTTTAAAATAAATCGTCTGCATATATAACAAAACTTATCCGCTGAATTTTGGAAAATCGACGAATAAAACTTGCCATTTTATATAAAATCTACTTAAACACTTGACTGTATTGTAAATGAGACAGAAAAAATTAAACTATAGAAAACAATAAAACTTCCCTTAAAGAGCTTGTTGTAATTCCTACAATGTTCAGCCAAAACGTACAAATAATTTTATTAAATCATTTTTCATTATATCATTAAACCCCATGATATAAAGGTGAAACAGGTACTTGAAAATGGGACATGCCTGACCATTTCTGTAAAAATGTGTTTTAATAACCACCTAAACGCAAAAAGAAAAAAGGGCATTCCCCCGAATGTTAGAAAAATGCTGTCGACCTGTGTTATATATATTTATTTTATTTGTCTATATATCTATTAAGAATCACAAAGTATAAATTAATCAAAAATAGCGTCAAATATAGTAAAGAATTATTTATTAAAAATTTAAAAATAACCACAAAATCAATAAGATGGAACGGGGAGTTACGTTAAAACATTTCCTAACGTAACAGACCCCGTTCGATGTAATGCCGCTATTTACGCAAAGCTATCTGTCGCCGTTTCGGAGATCCGAAACGGCAAAAAAAATCCAAAAAAATGTGAAAAAAGTTATTGCAACTTTGGAATTCAAATTGATAACATTGTAAAAGGCAGATTTCCTATTGTAACAGACCCCGTTCGATGAATAAAAAATGGTTATGTGCCTACCCATAAGTTTATCATCCGGCCTTACCCAGCCTTTAATTGGCGTGAATGAGGGGTAATTCGTTTTCGGATTTTACACTCTTGCCTAGAAACAATCACAGACATTTAGGTGTGGATATGTGTGGGCGTGTGTGTGTGTGTGTATGTGAGTGTATATAAGTGTGTGTGTAGGGTAAGAAGTAAGACGGACAGAAGAATTATCAGACTGCTGATAATGTGGGAAGGTGGTTGTATTCACCTCTACCTAGATTTCGTTTAAACAGAAGAAGTTTTCTCATAAAAGCAGCTAAGACGTTATTTGTTTTAATTAAATTCAACTCATCACCTTGCAATTGTAAATTGACTTTATTAAATATTTTAAACAGGCTTGTCAAATAAGCGATGTCATTTTTGAATATAATCAGGTTTTTGCACAGTTTTTCGTCTGTGTTTTCCAAGAAGTCCAGAACTGAGTCGATTAGATTGAAAAAACAGACCACCGAGCGCCGAGCCACCGAGCTTCTGCGATTGTAATATTTGTCATTTTCTCTACAAAGTTGCACAAATAACCCGTCGTTCAATGAATTGCTTCTAATCTTATTGACCACTCTAATAACATTATAGAGCTACGTATGCAGGCATTCAGATTTTTTGCAACCAAATGAGGACGATGAATACCACAATGTATAGCGTGTACATTTGATTCTGCTTGTTTAAAATGTGCTAGGAAACCCTTATGACGCCGCGTCATTGATGGAGCAGTATCAGTAGCAGCTGAAAATATATTACGAATAGGATTTTTTTCTCTTGAAAATACTTGTTCGTGGTATTAAATATCGATTTTCCCTTTGTATGTATCGATTTCAAAATTTTTAGCAAATAATAACTCTTCACAATTTTTTTTTCTTTTATGAATCGAACGTATGATAAGAGTAGTGCTTTATTATTTGGTAGAGTTGATATTTGGTAGAATTGATATAACAATAAGATAAAACAATTAGATAGCTAGATAAAATATTTATTCATAAAAACAGTAGGTATGTTCAAAATATTTTATTAAATGAATTTTCTTAATAGGTATGTACGCTACGGCTGCCTTCCTTGGCTGTCTTAACGCCCCCCATTTGCTTTTGGATCCGATACCGCCCTCATGAAAGGCTCCAGTGCGTACTGAGGGGCGGTACCGCCACCGGTGGGAAGCTATGTTCTAAATAAAAACTATCTTGGACAGTTCAAACAACTGTTAAGAACTTCATCAAAATCAAAGTTTATATACTCAAATTAACTTCACTCAAATTGATTTAAAACCTCGCAAAGGATCAACAGTTTTAATATTATTAGCGGTTTTATGGAAAACCGAACGAAATCTTGAAAAACCACAAATCTGAAACATCTCGAGAATCAAGTGGGATGATGGAGAGTAACTTCTTTATTGAAATGATGTATATTTGGAATAACCCCGGATAGTTGGTACATTGAAATTTGAGCACCCATTAGACTATTGATATGAACTATGAGGTGCTGAGATTAGAAAGCATGGCATGGGAAACATGAACTCTAACGGACTTATGCTAACGAACTTGTGTTCCTTTTGTTATAAGAGCTAAACTGAGATGGTTAGGTTATAGACTCATCAGGGTACCGACATATGCTCTCTCGCCAAGAGGAGCTTCCTCCCGGTCAAGCAACTAACCTTTGCTCATTATAGCACAACAACCTGCGTCTCCGCTCCAATGAGCAATGGTTAGTTGCTTGACCGGGAGCATTCCACATGAGATTGTGGAACCCAATGGTCGGGGGTGTATAACTCCTGACTACTGTTGCCTCGTTGGACGCAGTCCAAAGAAGTCAAAAAACTCGGTTTATAAGCCATCCGACGAGAGGTCGGCGAAAATATGGGTTGTTTGATTGTGGAGAGGGACTCCTTATTCTTGGCGAGAGAGCATATGTCGGTACTCTGATGAGTCTAAGCACCACCATACGAAACATGTGCCCTCCTATGTAAGGGCTGGGTGGGGCTTCCGGCGGGGGTGTATAATTCCTGACTACTGTTGTCTCGTTGGACGCAGTCCAATGAAGTCAAAAAACTCGGCTTATAAGCCATCCGACGAGAGGTCAGGGATGAGTGGGGCTTCCTCCCGTGTGAAGTTCCTCATGTGTGAAGAGTCACGACTTTTCGTGAAAATCTTATTTGGCATTTTCAAGTGCTGTCAGGTTCGACTGAAGAGTCCAACTGACCTGTCAGTTGGGGACAAAGAAAAAAATCAATAGGCGTGAGGTCTGGGGGTCTCCGCGGCCAATTAGCGAGTTTCTTACGTTAATTGCATGGAATGGGTGCTCCGTCAACTGTAAGTGTACATTGTACCGATAATTAAGAGGCAACGCATCAATGTTATCATCAAACTCATTTTGTAAAAATCTAAGAAATCTAGCTGCATTCAAATTTCCATTAAAAAATATGGTCCAATAATAATGTCATTTAAAATACCGCACCAAACGTTCACCTTAGTAGAATATTGTCTCTTACATTGTATCACCCAATGTGGGTTATCTTGAGTCCAAAATCTAATATTTTGTGATGATACGATACAATTTGTGGTAAATATGGCTTCAGCTGTGTATAAAATATTTTTTAGAAATGTAGGTTCTTGTATGTACATGCCTTGTAACCATACACAGTAGTCCATTCTTCTTTCAATGTCACCAACTTCAACTTGAAGTGTTTGACGAAATTTTGATCTCAAAGGTTTCCTGTTATTTTTCTTCAAGCATAACCAGATAGTGTTTTTCCGGATATTTAAAATTCTTCTAGCGTCCCTAACGCTTGAGTGTGGATTCTCATTAAAATAATCAAGAACGAATTGAGTTGCTCGAAAATCACGAGAACGATGCTGATTAGGAACAGTTCCGTTTTGATCAAACTATTGGTTTATGCAAGAAACTGTAATATGATTGATGTTCCGTTCTGGATCTCTTCTATTAAATTATTTTGCTGCTTCAGGAAAAGTTCGGGTGCCATCACCAACTAATTTTATAATTTTTACTGTTTCTTCTAAAGAATAAATCATTATTGCCGTTTGAAATCACTATAACACAAATCAATCAGTCAAAGTGATATTTGTTAATAGTTATAATAACATACATAGTTATAATAACAGAAAGTACATGATAATATAAATATTTCAAATATCTGGGACACCCAGTAATTTAGAATCATAAAAATCAGTTCAGTTTGATTTGAGGTGGTACTGGTCAAGAATCCGTTTAGTTTTTCTCTAAAAAAAATCCTAATAGTACTACTCGAAAATGGGAACCATAAAAGTTGACGTAGTTGGCCATGATATTAGCAAAAAAAATCATATGATACATTTTCTTAATGCCGTTTTCCGAGATCTATCCAACAAAAGAAAGTTTATGAAAATCGGCCCAGAAATAAAAATTTTAAGGGGATGGTAAATAGACTTCGTCTGCAGTTTTCATGCTTCTTTCTATAGTTATTATAAATATATTGTCTACTGTCTATCTTTCTGAAGGCGGCTTGTTCTTCTTTGATGTTATTGTCAACAAGTATTTTCGCCTCTGTTCTAACATACTTGTGTATACTTTCAAACTAGTCGTTACTAAGAAAACTGATCTATAGTTGTTTGATTTGATTTTGAATTTGATTCTTTCCTTTTCTTATGTATGGGTATAAAAAAAAATTCTCTCCCAATCTTCTGGCATCACTCCTGCCTTCCAGATCTCGCCAATTATGTTCCGAAGCCATTTTGCTCCCTTCAACTCCCATCCGTTTCACCATTTCGGAATAAATTCCATCTGAACCGCCTTCTTTTTATTCTAGCAAATGCTTCCTCGAATTCTTACATACTTATGTGTTGCTTTGAGTCTCTTTCCTCTATAATTTCAATTTATTTTTCATTTGTCTTTTGTTCTCCACACAATTTTTCTTCATAATGATCTTTCCATGTATCCAGTATTTTTTTTGCTTCAACTATCAGTTCGTTACATTTGTTTCTTGCTACTTATGTGTTGAATTTTTGTTCCCTTTAAAGCATTTATTCTATTTCGGAATAATATATTGTTTGTGTTGTAGTTTTGATTTATCTCAGCGCCAAATTCTTCCTAAATTTTCTTTTTGCATCCCTTACTCATTTTTAATTCTATTTTTCTTTGGGTCATAATCTGTTTTATCATGTTCACTTTTTGTTAGGATATGCGCTATGCCATTTTCCATGCCCTTTTCTTACTTTTAACTTCACTTTGTATTTCTTTGTTCTATTATTTTCACCATATCTCAGCTGATTTGTTGTAATGGTCATATTTGAAGATTTTCCATTTGTCTTCAATGTTCATTCTTCGATTTCCAATTACGTCTTTGGGTTCCTTATCTATTTTCTCTTGGTATGATTGTCTTGTTTCGGTTTGTTTTAATCTCTGAATCATAATTTGTTTATATTCTTTCTCTTCCATCGTCAGACCATCCTCAAAAATAGAATTTTATTTAATGTATAAGGAAAGAAGTTAGGCGATTTTCAAAAAAAATCCTGATGAAGTGCATTTTCATTTTAACTGATGCAAATAATCCAATATTTTGATTAATTCAAAACAAGAAACATTGGAAAACCCCTAAACATATTTAACTTCAATTAAATAACAGATAATTTATTAAAGTATTTATTTGATTAAAATGTTAAATTTGTTAAGACCTTGATAAAAAAATCATTACATAACATTATTCCCTTTTATAGCGAATATAAATTTCTACAAAAGTTAATGGTTTCACATAACTGTAACAGGTAATTGACATAAATAAATCTTCCTTAATTCTTATTTGCTCTCGAAGAATCATTCCAAATATTTTCTAGGTTGTCATTATCATTGTAACTGGTCCATTTTTTATTACAGTCATCTCGCAATGCCAAAAACTGTAAACGGTAATATTTCGATTGTTTTTTGTCGTGTTCTTTTCTCTAATTGCCATGTGGAGGATGAAACAAAAAAAGTCAAAATTCCCCAAAGAAAAAAGAACTGTAAACGAAAATAAATTTGCTTTGACCTAGATTTGCTCTAATACAATGCTAAACCGAAGAATATAAACTTTTTGAAAAAAATTGGGAATTGGAAACAGCATAAAATACTTAATACATTGTTTAATATGCTAATGTACTATTATGGTCAAAAAGTATGGTGACTTTTTAAATCAAACATAAAATATTTATTTATTCATTCAAACTTATTTTGTGTCCTTCAAATTAAAGGGGGAAAGGGGCTGCAATCCACTTGTTGTACTCCAATGTTTTTCGGAATCTCCGAAACAGTTTTTGTACTCAGTGTCTGGTATTTTCGAAACAGTGACCAGCAAACTCTAATGAATGGCTTCAATAGACAAACAATTTTGTCCACGAAGTGGTTTCCTCAATGGAAGGGCCAGCAAAAATGTCACTCGGTATTATATCTGCATATGTCTATGGAACAATACAGTATTTATTTGGTGTTTACCAGGTGTGGCGGTTAATAATTCATAATTTTGTTAAGAGATGGCGCTGGAAAAAAGGGTCGCTTTACAGTTTAAAGGGTCAGACACCCAACTGGTGGGTTCCACAATGTCATGTGGAACACACAACAACCTGCGTCTCCGCCTAAATGAACACTGTTGTTGATTACACATGTTTCGTTTCTTGATGTTTAGACTCTTCAGGGCAACGACATGTGCTATCTCCTCAAGAATAGGAAGATCCCATCCATATGTTGGGTGTCTGATGACACTCAGCACTGTTGTCTCATTGGACGCAGTCCAAAGAATTCTAACACTGCATATATATGCCATCCGACGGGAAGTCGGCGAAAAGTATGGGTTGTTGAGTATGGATGGGATCTTCTTATTCTTGACGAGAGAGCACACGTCCGTGCCCTGAAGAGTCTAAACATCAAGAGGCGAAACATGACTGACATGACTGAGTTTTATACAGTGACACACTCGCATGGCTTACTTATATTTTTTGTACCATTCTTTTTTTTTACAAATGCAGGTTAATGGCAATATGGGATATTCCTAATTTCACTGATAGTTTCCAAATGCTTGTTGGATTTGCAGCCACAGCAGCTCTTAATACGTCGGCATCGAGAAACCGTGGACGATCTGATCTTTCCCTATCTTCAAAACTCATGTTTGCCTCTCGGAACTTTTTAATTCAGAGCTGAGCGATGCGGATTGGTACGACATCTTCCCCCTCTATTTCACAGTTGAATAAATCTAAAAATGGAAGGAATGTTTATTTGTGGTAGTAAAAATTTGGATTAAACTTCTGGACTGAAGTAAAGGGTGATTTTTTAGTATGTCCGAACTTCCGACAGGAGACGATGTCAAATGAACTACACTTCTAGTATCAAAATTACGCAGTATAGTAAATCATCATGGAGCATCATCATCATTATGGAACCTCAGAGCAACGCGTGCAAATTGTCGAAATTTATTATCAAAAACAGTGTTCTGTGCGCCAAACTTATAGAGCACTCCATGAATTTTTTGGTGCACATAATCGCCTAACCGAGCGATGTATTCGCTGAATTAACGCCAAAATCTGAACGCATTTAGCGCTGCTCGATATTAAAACAAAAACAATACACAAAACTGCACATTTCGCACAAAAATTGCCGCTGTTCCTGGCATTGTTGATGATGATCCAAATTCATCCATTCGTCGCCGTAAGAATTTAGACTTATTTAATTCCAAATTTGAATAGCCTTGATCTGGAAGAGATATGGTCCCAACAAGACTGCTCTACATGTCATTCAGCCAACGCAACAATCGATTTATCGAGAAAACAATTCGATGAGAAAATCTATTTAGATAAACGAACTTGTTAATTATCCAGCAAGATCCTGTGATTTAACGCGTTTAAATTATTTGCTTTGGAGTTATATTAAACCTTTCGTCTATGCCTATTATTTGAATTATTCCCTCGAAAGCCGACCTCACTCGGACAACACCGATAGACAGTATGGACTTCCTTACAGCAGTGCATCCGAGAAAAGGCAGAAAAGACCTTCCTGGAGACTGCTGTTCACCCCAATCAAGAGCTGCGAGAACTGACGGACTATCGTGCAAAGGAAATCGCAGAACGGGGTGACAGAAGGTGTAGATGGCCGAAACTCCAGTTGTTGGGTGATAAGGTTGACTACACCCACCGAGGAATTATTTCATATTTTCTTTCAGGGTGGATACATCACATGAGTCTACCATGTCCTGCGCTTGGAAAAAATAAAGAAATTGCGGCAAACTGAAGTGAGTTTTTCTTTTAGGAACAGGATCAACAACAAAATACGGTAGGCGTGCGTAAGTAAAATGATATACAGCTGAACCTAGAAGCTGAAGTGAGTTCGGCAAATGACATACATAAATTAATATCTTAAGATGCTCCCTCTTCTAGTTTCTTTGGAATTTTGTTTTCATATTGATGTGAATTATAATAAAATAATAAATGTAGTGTATTGTATAGAAAATTTACTGTTCTTTCTGATTTTCAAATCAGATTTTAAATTTGATTTTTTTCCTAGTGTTAAACCGGAAGTAAATATTTCAAATATTTTTTTAAAAACTTCGACTATTTTATTCTTTTACTGCAAAATAAAGCTTAACATTTATAAATTTTACCATAAAAATTGCAAAATTGAATCAAAATTAGTTTAGGGAGATAAATCAATTAGAATACGTACATGTCGCTGTGTGTGCATCCTGCAGGAAACGAATGTCGGTTGAAACACCACCGAAACACAGATTAAATCATCTCCTGATGATGCTAACATGGTTTGCGAAACGTGCGTCGAGCAGTTCAAAAAAGCGTTTTGGTGTTTAGTGGTAAATCTCTTCAAGTTTAGTACTTCCGAGAGTGGTAGAAAATCTCGTGCAGAGTAGTGAATCATCAGTTGAAAGTTCACAAAACTCACAGGATGTACCGTACATTCCCTAAGATAAGTATAAAGATAGTTCGACCCAAACTGACCAAGAAATTCTGAAACAGTTGAAGGAGAAATTTAGTGATCCGTCTACATCTACTTCTACGAAGACAATGATACCGTAGCACCTAAATCTTGGAGTGAAAATAAACTTGCAGAAGAATTTAAAATTTCCAGACAACAAGCGAGAAAAGCAAAGCAATTAATAAATCAGCTCGACATTTTATCATCTCCTAATCCACAAGGCGGCCGTAAATTATCCGTCGATACAGAGAACTTGGTGAAATCCTTTTATTTCCGAGAAGCTATTAATCGCATCATACCTAGTAAAAAATATTTTCTATCCCTGAAATTACATGATGGAAAAAGAACGCACATCGAAAAACAACTTTTAATGTCCAAGATTGACGAACTTTATTAGAAGTTTAAAGGTGAATATCCTAATGTTCAGGTAGGCCTAACAAAATTGTTACCCTAAGACCCAAACAATGCATTCGCCGGCGATTCTGGAACACATATGGTGTGCGTTTGTGTTTGCCATCAAAATGTCAAGCTGATGTTGAATGGAGGAGACATTGCCAATCTTACCGCTGGAACTTTCATCGTATAAATATTGCATTCGCAATATGTGTCCTGATCCAACATCGACATGTCATTTAACGACTTCAAAGACGTCGCCAACAGAATATTGTAAATCGTGTCCTGGCTTGAATGCGATTCGTGATCATCTGATAATGATATTTGATGATAATCAAGTGATAAATGTGCAGTTTGAAAAATGGGTTGGCATAGATCGCTTCACGATATCTACTAAACTACTTCCATCTGATGATTTCGTATATAGTTTGTGCGACGTTTGGATAAATTGAAACCCCATGCCCACATTGCAGAAGAACAAACATTTTATTCTAAAAGAAAGGTGAAATCATAGTACAATAAGATTTCATAGAAGATTAGTTTTGTTGTTTGGTGCCTGACAACAAATTCTCACGGTAAGGTATCATGTGATGGTTTTGGAGGAAACCTGAAACGTTTAGCGACATGTGCAAGTTTGCAGTTATTTCCAAGTAGAGCAATTATTACGCCAATTCGATTGTATGAATGGGCGAATTCAAATTTAACTCAAACAGCTATTTACTACTGATTCAAAGATGATATTGAACGCCAAAGAATTTTTCTCCAACCACGATTTTAATTACCAATAACTATTCCAGGGACAAAAACGTACCACTGTTTTGTTCCAGTTACTGAAGGCATGGTTATAACACGAACCAGTGTTGATTGCAATAGTAAAATTGTAAAAATTATAAAATAAATTTAGTTGTTTAAACACTTTTAAAAAATAAAAGTTTTTAAAAGTGTTTAAAGTTAGTTAAAGTAACAAAAGAAACATCGAAGCTAATTAGACAAACTAAAAAAAATATGAAAACAATCAACTTAATGAAATAGAAAAAGATTTCCAAAAAAATAACACTCGAAGCTTTTACAAAACATTTAAAACTAAATTAACAGGCTATCAACCCCAAAGTCTTTGCTTCCAAAAGGAAAATGGACAATTAGCTTTAAATAACCAAGACAATTGCAAAGAATTTGCGAAATATTTTTAATAAATACTAAACTGTCCTGTCCTAAACAAACAAACCCAGATTCATTACCACCGAATGAAGATGAAATAATTAGGCAAATCAAGCGGCTTAAAAATAACAAAGCTTCTGGTGAAGATGGAATCACTGCTGAACTTTTGAAATTCGCTGGTCCAGGTACAATCAAGGAAATAACCAAAATTCTACAAGAAGTTTGGCGAACCGAACGGATTCCGGAAGATTGGAAATATGCTCTAATCCATCCACTATACAAGAAAGGAGATAGAACGGATGTAAACAACTATAGAGGGATATCTCTTTTCCCAGTTTGTTACAAGATTCTATCTCAATGTCTACTAGACAGAGCACAGGGACAGTTAAGACCTAAAATTGGTGAATATCAAGCAGGTTTTCGACCGGGCAGATCCTGCCCTGAACAGATCCTGAATCTAAAATTGATCCTAAGACATCAAAAACTGTGCAATAAAAATCTCGTCTGTACATTTGTGGATTTCAAAAAAAGCATATGATTCTATTGATCGCGAATCTTTATTCCGAATCTTGAAAGAACAAGGACTAGATCTGAAAATGCTGGCAATTATTAAAGCAACATTAACTAACACAAGGTCAAAAGTTAAATTCATGGGTGACATCTCAGAGCCCTTCAAAATTAAAACTGGAGTGAGACAAGGGGATGGACTCTCGCCACTCTTATTTAACTGTGTTCTAGAAAAAGTAATACAGGAGTGGCGTGAAAAAAAGTCGGCCCTGAATATTGACCAGCCCATTAAACTGGGGAGAACCAACATCAAAATAGATTGTCTGGCGTTTGCTGATGATCTAGCAATTTTGGCTCAAGATATATATGAACGGCTCAAAAACAGATTGAAATCCTAAAAGAAACAGCAGAAAAGGTAGGACTCCAAATTTCCTTTGAAAAAACACAATACATGACCTGCAACAGACTAGGAACACCATTTCTAAAAACAAAATATGGTAACATCAGACGAGTCTCTCAATTCAAATATTTGGGTGAAATAATCATGGAAAATGGGTTGGAAAAAGCGGCCAATAAGGGTTCAAAAAATGGAAACGGTATTGAGACTTACACAAAATATTTACAACAAAAAATGCCTATCTAAAAACACAAAACTGAGACATTACAACACAGTTATTAAGCCAGAATGTCTATATGGGGTAGAAACGCTCATTTTGAATAGAAAGAGAGACATCGAGGACATTGAAAAGAAGGAAAGAAAAATCATAAGAAAAATTTTAGGCCCCAAACAAATAAATACAACAACATACCGACTTCGAGAAAACCAATAAATCAAGCAATACACAGATATACATAGCGATATGAGAAAAAGAAGACTTAAGTTTTACGGATACATAAAATGGATGAATCCGAGTAGGCTAACTAGACAAATAGTAGAATTTTATGAAAATAGGAGTAGAGCTAAAGTAGAAATAATTAAATGGATTGCTGTAATTAAAGGGGACCTAAGATCAGCAAATATTACACAAAGTGAAATTCAGGATAGAGACTGTTTCAGACACAAGGTTGACATTTGGAAGGTTGGCCAGAGAGAAAACTGTAGGAAGAGTGGAACAACTTGGTCTGACGAAAGGAAAAAAGCTCATAGCGAAAGAATGAAATTAGTATGGGCGCAAAGGAAGGCTAACAACAACAAACGCCTCTAATTGTACTTCACGTGGTACACCAGGACCCATACGTGAATAATAATAAAATTTAGTTGTTTCATTTATATAAGAATATATAAGTATCAAGTGTAAGTAGTTCAGAATATGTCTTTATGCATAAATAGGTGACGTCACAGCAATTTTAGTATGTAGGTATGTTCTTTTTTGCACAAACCAGTCAACTTTAGTAAGTGTCCAGTATGACATGTACGTACTCTAATTGATTTATCTCCTAAACTAATTTAGCTCCCATCTTGCAATTTTTATGGTAAAATTTATAAAGGTTGAGCTTTATTTCGCAGTAAAAAAATTAAAATGGTTAGTTAAAATTAAAATGGTTATTAAAATGGTTAAAGTTAGTAGAAAATGGTTGAAATATTTACTTCCGGTTTAACACTAGAAAATAAAATATAAATTTAGAATCTGATTTGAAAATTTAAAAAAAAATCACAAACCTCAAATAAAAAAAATATTATGTGTACACGTTCATATCCCATAGAAGTGCAAATATGCCCAATATGAACAAATTTCAGAACCTCCTTTTTTTTATCGTTCTCCGCTTCATGTGAAATGTCCCATAAAATAAATAGTTCGAAGGCATCTAATTTAGTTGTTGTTTTATTTAAATTTAAAATTCGGACGCACTAACCAAATCACCCTATAGAATTGAATATTTATAAACAAAGGAAAAGGAGTTTCTCAGGAATTCTCTCTTTTCTTTATATTATTTATAATATTTCGTTCCCTCTGTTAATAGTCTTTCTTACAATATAAAAAACCCAACAAGCTAATTTGCTAACTCAATTATTAGTATGTATCAAGGTGCCATCCACCACAATTAAACCGTGATAATAAGCTATTGCTCGATCGCATGCAGTAAAATGTAAAATGCGAAAAAGTTAAAATTTCATCAGTAATTGTATAAAATATGGGCTAATGTACTGCATTCTTAAATATCTGGTTCAATGTAGCATTATTTAAATTAGCAATATATTATTCTTCAAACAAGAATAATTAATTAGCATAAATAGATGTAACAGTTTTCTACAAGTGTTATACAAAGAGAGAGCCATATTGATCAAGCCTAATCTTTTTACTGTAGTGGAAATCACTTCGGAATATAATAAAAATTGAAAAGAAATTAAATTAGAATTTAAAATGAATGATTATTTGCCATATAAGGGTCAAAATAATGTTGGATAATGACATTCTTTTCTGATAGTTAAAGAATTATTTATAATTTATGGTAATAAATTGGTAACGAATGTGAAAGAGAATAATTTAAATTACTATATATACTTTCTAATAAAGTAATTAACGGAAAAGAAAAATTCAAAATAAACAGGACTTTATTTTAATTTAGTATGGTTAATTTGAAGAAAGTAGACCGATAAATGTTATATTCGGTGATAAACTTAAATTTTGCAATATTTTGCTTGAAATTGTTGCTTCTATTCTTTAGACCAGCCTTTCCCAACCTTTTTCAATGCCGGACCCCTGAGAGAGTCTATTATGATCGGTGCCGATCCCTTAATAATAATTAAAAAAAAAAAACAATGACTCAACAACGCCTCTATCCATGCTTTTGTAATTATTTATAAAACAATATAGTAATTGTTTATTTTTATCTTGTCCGCTGACCCCTTAGGATAAGGTCAAGGACCCCTGGATAGGAAATCCTACTTTAGATAATACAGTATAATCCCCCTGGTTATAAAACATCCTTATGATATAATGGTTACAGAGTTTATAGGGGACGATTGGGACTACAATTCCGTTGATGTTAATAAATTATATTTTGGTTTTATGCAAAATTTGCTTGATAGTCCATTGATAAGGGCTCCTCCCATAAAATTAGCAAAACTCAGAAAGTTGCCTTGGGTAGGCAAATAACTAAGAATTAACAAGCAGAAAAGAAATATTGCACAGTTCATAATGCTTGAGAGGAAAAAGTACCTTAATAATAATATCGATGCTTTTAGAGGGGTCGGGCGGAAGATGTGGAGAACAATAAAAACTTTACTAGATTTTTCTTGACTTTGACTTGACTTTGATTGACTTTGATTGACTTTGATAGCCGCTACAGATATACGGAGGAGAACTTACTTATTTAGTATTCACCTCTTCTACCCTACTCGGTGTAGAGGTTTGCGCTATCCATCAGCCCCCTTGGTCGAATCTGCTCCATTGGCTTCTGTTTTTGACCAACACTATTGCTCCTTCCTAATCAATTCCCCACCGCGCCAGGTTTTCAGCAATTGACTTACTCCAAGTTTTCCTCGGTCTTCCTCCCTCCATACACACCCATGTGTCTCTCCGCTCCACCCGCACGAGGTGCCCGAACTGTCGCAATTGGTTTTTCTCAATCACCTATCCCTATACAGTACCCCTCTCAAGCCCAATCTCTCTCACTCTCCCACAGTATCACCCCTTCAATCCTTCGTAACACTCTCATCTTGAATGCTTGTAGTATTGCTTTTTGCTGTTCAGGCAACACCCATGATTTACTACCGTAACTCACTATAGGCACTATCACCGAGCTATAAACTTTAATTTTGGTCTCCTTAGTGATTTCCCTTCTGCAGAAAAAGGGTTTGTACATTGCATAATAAGCTCTAGTCGCACTATCTGTTTGTTAGATCGCACTCTCCATTTCCCTTCGGTTCCAAGGTGGCCTCCAGATATTTAAATTTATCAACTTACTTTAGATGTACGTTGTTCAGCCTAATATGAAGATCCAAGCACTCTGAAACCACCATCACATCTGTCTTAACCACATTTATTCTTAAACCACTTCTTGTGAATGCGTTGTTCCATGCATCCACATATTTCTGCAATTGTGTTTCTGTTTCCCCCAGCAACACCAGATCATCGGTAAAAAATAATGATCCTGTGTGCTCGAACCTGCTATAAATCCATGCTGACTATCATCAATTTTATTTTTCAACTGCTCACTTAATCTTCGTTGTAGTATGCGTTGATATATTTTACTCGTTGCACTCAATAGGGAAATCCCTCTGTAATTATGACACATTGAGCGAATCTTCTTTTTTAAAAATTGGCAAAATGATTGCTACTTCCCAGTCCCTCGGTATATCTCTATTCTTCTATGCGTTTAGTACTTTAAAGAGAAGATCTGTTCCCACTTTTTCCATATTCTTGAGCTATTCTACTTCAATCCCATCATTCCCCGCACACTTTTGATTCTTAAATATATGAATTGCACTATTAACTTTGTTATATTCGATAATGTTACCTTTGAATTTCTGTTGGTTTTCCTTTGGTCTCTTCTCATCATTTACTGTGATCACCCTCACCCTGTCCTCACCCTCTAATACTTCTTTAAAGTGTTCCAGCCAAACTTACATTATCTCATCGTTCTCAGATACCAACTGTCCTTTATTTCTGATATTTACTCTTTGGTCTATTCTCACACTTTTTAAAACACTATAAAATAATTTTTGCTTACTCTTGCAGTCTGTTTCCATTCTGACTCCCAAAATCTTCCCATTCTTTTCTCTTGGCCTCTTCGATACCCTTCTTGGCAGCAATTGTTTGATTTTTATATTGCTCATAAAGTGTTATACTTTTATTGGCAAAGTACTTCTTTCAGAGTTCTTTTTTCTTTTTAATTTTGCTTCTAATTTCTGCTGACCACCACCAGGTACGTTTTCTATTATTTGCTATATTTTTCCTTGCACAAACTTCTTCGGCAGCGTCCACACAAATGTGCCTAAATGTGACCCATAGTTTATCAGTTTCCTCTGACTGCCATGCTTTATAATGTTCCACTCTTAGTCGTATAATTTCCTCAAATTTCCTTTTGTAATCAAATTTTACTTTTGAATATTAATGACCGATTTCTGTTTCTTATCGTTTTGACATGTTTGTAATGTTTCTATTTGCCATTCTCTTTTGAAAATGGCCATTAGAAAGGAATAGTCGCTGCCTATCTCAAATCCCCTCTTTACTCTGATGTCATTTACTGTTTTTAAAATATCCTGCTCAATCAGTATATAATCGATTATCGATCTTTCGTTCTTATTCATTTCCCAACGAGCAATTTAGTGAATGAATTATGGTGAAACAACTAGATCAATCTCTTGCTATTATTATTCGTGACATTTTCTCCATACCTTCCCAGAGTATTTGCTGACTCTTCATCTTTCGTCCCCACTCTACCATTGAAGTCCAAGTAATGTCTGAATGATTGTGGCTGTTCTTATGTAAATAAAAAATCACTGGGTAAAAAACCAAAAACCAAGCTGAGACAAATTTCTCAGTGATTCTTTTCTGTAATAAACTGTAAGAACATTCTTTATTTACATAAGAACAGATATTTTTATCTGTCATCGAGACTGCCGTATGCGTAGAGTTGAGAACTTATTTTGAAACAAATGAGTTACTAGTCCACTCAATCAGGATTTAGTACAC
This sequence comes from Cosmopolites sordidus, assembly GCA_031761425.1. NCBI lineage: Eukaryota > Metazoa > Arthropoda > Insecta > Coleoptera > Curculionidae > Cosmopolites > Cosmopolites sordidus. The sequence continues at coordinate 1,738,126 of JARFXV010000086.1, read as the reverse complement.
ATTTTTATGGGACAGCTATTCAGAATGTATAAGCCGCATGGAGGAAGCATATTAATGGCAGAAAAACTGTGCTAGTGTGTTTGTAAATTTAAAGCGAGAATTCGAAACTATTGACCGTGAAAAACTTTGAAATGGATCAAGAGTTACTTATCATAGAACAGGAAAAGTATAGGTAATGAAGGAAAGTGCTTGGGGAGTTCCTCAGTATAGTTCTGTGTCCATTATTGTTTTTAGTATATTGTTTGTTTTGTCCGTTGTTTGTTCTGAATATTGGATAAATACTTTATTAGCCTTTCTGCGGATAATACTCTCATATCTGCGTCTGGATATAATTTGCATGAATTGGTTATAACATTGAATAGTGCCACTAACATGAAGGAAAATTAATTCAATTTTTCTTTTTGATTAAATAACTGATTCATCTTAGCAACTGAATTAAAACGGTATTTTTATATATTCAAATACAACAACTTCCAAATAACACATTGACAGCACAATAATGATGGCTCCTTTCAAACAACACAATTTTTGTTTAATTTCCGAATCCTACTATTGATATGTTAGCTTCTTTTAGTTCCTGCTGCCTGCAGATTATTTTAGTTGTTTTTGCTAATTGTTCTAAAAAGGCTACTCCAATAAAGAAATGTGACATAACATTTTTAATTTCGAATTTTCAATTTTGTCAAATTATGTTAGAGAAATAAGGTGTTTTAATTTAAAAATATATCGTTTTAGTAGCTACCTACTGAAGAAATCTAGGAACACCGGAAAGCATTGTTTATAATCTTTTCTTAACCAAGTTATTTCCTATAACATTGCATTTGGAGTCTTGGACTAGTCTATCACTTCAAATAAAAAAAATAGCCTATGTCAGGTTTTAAAAAAATACGCTATATATATATATATATATATATATATATATATATATATATATATATATATATATATATATATATATATATATATATATATATATATATATTTACCCGGTTGTATCCCGCAAAGCATTCTGACTCATTTTCGATTGTTATTTCTGATCTTCCGCACCTCTCTCATTCTTTCTCCGTGGATTCTCCTTTCTCTCTCCGTCCATCTTGCCCCCGATCTCCGCGAAACTTCGCTCTCTGACGTTCAACGTTCCACATATGTATTTTGTTTCTATACGTTCTTTTATCCTCAATCTCTGTCGGGTCTATTTGGGCCTTTCCCAGATCAGTTCTGACTTGTGGAATATATGGTACTTTTGACTTGACCCCTTGTATATATGTAAGAATTCTGTTGGTGAGTCTTGTCGGTGGGAGTCTATTAATATGTCCATAGAATTTCAACTTTTTCTTTTGTTCGCCACTACGTTCGATATTCTCTCTGTGGTCTTTCTTGAATGTAGTCTGTATCTTTTCTCTGTTAGTTTTGGACCGATAATTTTCCTCATAATTTTGCGTTCTTCTTTTAGTATGTTTTCTATGCCGCTTTTTGTGTGGAGTATAAGTGTCTCGCTTGCGTATAGTACCTCTGGTTTGATTACTGTATTGTAGTGTCTTATTTTTGCGTGTATGGATATGCATTTCTTATTGTAGATATTGTGTGTCTTGCCGTATGCCTTCTTTATCTTCTGTAATCGAGTCTTCTGTGCTATCTTCTCTCCTTCTGTGGATTTGAGGATCTCGCCCAGGTATTTAAAGTGAGTGACTCTATTTTTCTTATCGTATTTGGTGTTCAAATTTTGGACATCTAATTTTGAGCAGAAGAATCTGCGCAGAAGAATTGTTTGCGAGTATGACTAGGTCGTCTGCGAAGGCTAAGCATGAGATTTCTATGTTGTTCTTGGGTCGTCCGAGTTGTATTGGTTTTCAGTGTCTTTGATTTTTCAGTTCTTTTTTCCATTTCTTTATGACTTTGGCCAGGACTCAGCTCCTTGGCGTACTCCGGTTTTAATCAGGGTTCGGAAATGTCTCCCATAAATTTCACTATAGAGATTGTGTCGGTCAGTGTCTGCTTGATCAATCGTAGTGTTTTGGGGTCGAGTCCTTGTTCTTCTAGGATGTTGAATAGAGATTTTCGTTCGATGTACTCGTATGCTTTCTTGAAGTCCACGAACGTGTAGATGATTGGGACGTTCCTGACAGCTTTGTATTTCAGTATTGTTTTTAAGTTGAAGATTTGTTTAGTGCGTGAGTGACCAGGGCGAAAGCCTGCCTGGTACTCGCCAATTTTGTATTCTAGTTGATCTTGTGTTCTCTGGAGAAGGCATGCTGAGAAGATTTGACTTACAAAGAGAAGTGACTTACAAAAGTAGTAAGGAGATTCTTCTGTAGTTGTTCACATCTGTTTTGTCTCCATTCTTGCGCAGCGGGTGAATAAGAGCACATTTCTATTCACCTGGAAATTTTTCTGTTTGTTAGATGTTCGTCATAATTTGCGTGAGTTGCCGCAGTGAATTTGGTCCGTGAATTTGGTTTTGCAATAGTTGATACCGCGGTGATCTTCACCCGATGTCCTGTTATTCTTTAATTTGCGTATGTGCCTGTGGATTTCTTCCTGTGTTGGTGGTGATTCTGAGTGGGTATAAATACAATTTTCCTTGGGTAATCTTGTATTGCTTTCGGGGTAATTGAGGAGATCAGAGACATAATATGCCAGCTCCGGACAATTCTCCTGATTGGTTAGCGCTAATCTCTCATTCCGCTTTCTGAACCAAAGATGTTGTGGTGTGTATTCACGGATTTCTCTTGGGAAAGTCCTAGAAAAGTCTCTCGTGTTATAATTGGGGAAATTCTCCTCTATAGAGTCTAGTTGTTCCTTCTATATCTGTGCTGTTTGCGAAAAATCTTGAGATACTTTTTCACATCAAACGTTCCAACTTAAATGGTGAACTCTTTCAGTTATTAACAAACTATGATCATTTTAGAAAAAAAGCAAACAAAATCATTTTGGAAAAAATAAAAAAAGCACATTTTAAAGGAAAATGTTTTCTAAATGACGAGAAGAAAAGAGAATGCATTTATCTGTGGTTTACAGTAATAAACCCCGTACAATTATTGACCTTCGTGAATTTGTGATTGCATAAATCCACTATCAAAAGTGGACTGTTGTTTTGCGGAAAATCTTGAGATAAGTTTCTTTTCACAACAAACGTTCCAACTTTCAGTTATTAACAAGCTGTAATTGGATTTGGTTGGATGTTTTTGTTGATGATTTTTCTTCTCCAATATCATTTTATAAAAAAATAAAGAAATCATATTTTACAGTAGAATGCATATATTTTTTAAGAGTCATTACACAAGTCACACATCACACAAGTTAAATTAAAGTGTATTTGAATAATCACAATAGAATACAATTTTCTATGCGGAATTCGAAGTAATTGTGCGATGGGTATGTACATTAATAACAATTCAACTTGTTGCTTAATGTTCATTGTTATTTTATACGGATGTAACTGTATTTTACCCTTAGTTAACAAACAAATAAATAAGACAAATGTCTTTTACAAAATTCAATACTTGATCATTAATCAGACATTTCTTTATATTTCTGAATATGCATATTTTTCAAAATAGGACATATACAATTAAGTTCAAAAGCATTTGACCTAAAAGAAAGAAATTAAAATGAACTTATGACAAATTAATATTATTTAAAAAGCCACGTGGACAGTTCGCAAATTATTATTCCTAAGACGATTTTCCAATAAGAGTGTCAGAACTTTAAAATGAGGTACAATGATAACTACAAGTATTGCATGTAGGTACAATGATAATTGCAATGAGGTACAATGATAACTACAAGTGGAATGCATTCTGGAGACATAATTGTCTGTTACTCTTTCTCATATATCGAGTGGTATATTTTCAACAGTGGCCTGAATGTTTCGTTTAAGGTTACGAATTTTTCGGAGTAAATTTCTGTAAATCAGGAGATTTAACATAACCCCACAAAAAAAATTTAAAGGATGTGTAATCGCAGGATCTTGGTGGCCAATTGACATTACCATATCGAGAAATAATGCGCCCAGGAAATGTCCTTGCAAAATAAATCGATTATCTTGCGAGATGTGCGACCGCCAGATAAGTTGCACCGTCTTGTTGAAGGAAGATGTTGAGTTTACTATTAACAGTAAGACGATTTTCATTATGGTTTTCAAAAAAATAAGGTTCTGTCACTCCTTCAGCCCAAAAACAGCACTAAACAGTGACTTTCTCAGGATGAAGAGGATATTCCTGAATCACTTGCTGATTTTGATTGGGCCAAATCCTATAGATATGTTTATTCACACACAATACATTCAAGTGGGGGCGTTCTAATATTATTATATAAAAAAGTAAAGTAAAGTGTTTGGGTTAGAGGCGCATCAGCAACTAGGCTATTTACCTACAGCTTAACGTGGGTTCCGAACCACGGTCATCAGCTTCCGACAAACCCAGGCCAGCACCCCTCTCGGGCTATAAACCATTGGTTATGTGCCTACCCATAAGTCTATCAGGAAACCTACCGATTGGCGAGTGACCAACGTAGAACACTTCTCAGAAGGCATCCGGCCTTACCCAGCCTTTAACTGGCGTGACTGAGGGGTAATTCGTAGTCGGATTTTACACTCTTGCCTAGAAACAATCACAAACATTTAGGAAAGATAAACGAACAGAAGAAAGAAAAATAACCATCCGAGCGCTGGAATCGAACCAGCTACCGCTCCAGCGCGGATTCGGCAAAGCAGACGCTCTTACCGCCGCACCAACGCGACCGGCTTATTATATAAGGATTGGTTCCTGTCTGTCATCGAGTATGGGTATTCTAAAATTATTATATAGTCCAGTTCAAGATACTTCATTGCCTTTCGTCAAAATGTTAATTGCCCCAATAAATTTCAATAAAAATATTCCTAGTTTCTTTAAAGGCGTCAGAGTCAGAGTGGTTAATTCTGAATAATTTTGGAAAAAAATTAAATATTGTATACGGTAAGTCTATACCGCAAACATCCGGTACTAGATTTCTGGGTGTTCATCTCGATAACAGACTCTGCTGGGATGAACACATAGCTGAACTATGCAAGAAATTAGCTGCTGTCTCGTATGCTGTTTATAGGTTGAAACGGGTTGGTACCACGGTTATTGTGTATTCATATTACAATGTTGAGTTTAACAGTCGCGCTAGGTACGGTTTAATATTTTGGGGTGGGTCGCCTCATCTGATGCGTGTTTTCAAAATACAAAAAAAGATAATTCGTATGATGGGTGGGGTGTCACTACTGGCAACATGTCGACCAATTTTTAAACAATGCAGGATTTTGACTCTGCCATCACTATATATTTTGGAGATTATCACTTTGTTAGACGAAATTTTGTAGCATTCGTAAAAAATAGTGATTTTCATCACTATGACACACGAGGCTCTGATGAACTTGTTTTACCAATACATTCATGTAAGATAATTGAACATAATGTTTATTATAGGGGTGTGAAGCTGTAACGATTTAAGCATGTTCAGAATGACAACGAATTTAAAAAATTAGTCCGCGAATTTCTTATAAGTCAAAGTTTTTATAGTTTAGAAGAATATATGTCGTATCAATAATTAGATTCAATACTTATTTATGTATACCATGTTTATTTGTGCAAGATTATCATTTCATGTATTATTTCTGAGGTCGTGTCAGTGAACATTCTGTCAATTCTGTCAATCTGACTTAATCATGGATATTTTTATTGTTGTGGGGATTGAATAAATACTTTATTAAATTATATACCTTATCAAGAATAAAATATTTATATGTAGGTTTAAATGTTATATATTCTTTGTATGCACAGAAGTGTGGCAATATGCATGCTCTTGTTTTGACTTGATCCATGTATATTTGTATTGTCTTGAGGATTCAATAAATTATTATTATTATTGTTAAATTATTATTATTATGTATGATTAAAACATTGTTTATTGGTTGGTGTATTTTGAATTTATTAGCACAATAAAAATTTTAACTTAAATTTAATTATACATTTAATTCGTTTTCACTCTCACTGTCACTTGGATCTACAGTAATAATAAGTGGTTCTATTTTATTAGTAAATGATACATAAAAATGTTGCTATTTTAATAATATGGTTAATCGAATTTATCCCACTTTCTTTGGGAATACTATGTACAACCTTCCTAATTAATGTTACAGCACTTGCATTTAAAGTCTGATAAATGTTTTTTGCTTTAACATTGGATTTTACTTGATGCCACATATACTAAATTGGATTAAAAAAGCAGTAATCGGGGGAAAGCGTAAAACTGTATGTCCTATATCGGTAGGGATGGTATATTTTATATTATTTTTAATATTAAATGTCTTTAATATTTCTAGATCACATTTTTATATGTATTTTCGAAGTATATATCGTTTTTTAACATATAGTTCAGAATTTCGAATTTAGTGTTATTTGCATTAGGAACTTTATTTTTTTGGCGGATATGATAACTAGCATTGTCGATTTCAATTACGCTTTCCTTAGGCACATACGCTTTTCTTAGGCCAGAAGGTTATTTATAAACAAATCTTCAAAAAGTTCTCCGGTGGTGTCGTCAAGGCAGTCCAAACATGAATGTTTAATATTTTTGGAGGACAACCGTAAACAATTTGGAGCCCATCCACCATGTAAAATTGAAATTCTTTTTACCTTGTTTACTGGGGCTTTGGTTTGGCATTTTCTTGATGTATCTACCCATCCTTTTGCTGGAGTCTCATGTGTATCGAACCATGTTTCATCAAGGTAGATAATGGGACAATTTTCTAATCTGTATTTTTTATAGAGTATAAGTCAAACCGCCATGGTCGCAATTGTTGTTATTCCATTAAAATGTGTCTTTTATTAATGGTCCGATATGCAAAACCCATTAGAGATAATATTCTTCGGGGGTTAGTCCTGCTGCAAAGAATGCTGATTTTATCTTTCCCTAGTCGCTGTTGCAATTAATGCAATGCAGGCACAGTTTGCTCTTCATACATAGCATAAATTTTGCTTCGAAATAAATCCTTCTCGCTTTGGTCAACACATTTGCTTTTACCACAATCACTACAAACTTTTTTTGGCTTTATTTGGCTTCGTCACAATATCTTTAACTGTAGACAACGGCGTTTTTGTTAATAAAAACGTTTCCGCTGCGACTGCATTTACATTAAGTCCCCTATTCAATAAAGAAACATAAACATTTTTAACAATTTGCTTAGCATCGGAGGATAAATGTTTTCTTTTAAAATTAGTACTACCGGGGGCATAATGATCATTATCTTGCCAAGAAAGTGACATTTTTAACACATTTGGAATAATATTAATATTTAATTATTAAAAATAGAAATTATAGTACTACACTGTTTAAGAAAATAATGCGAACTAAATTAGAATATTTCGAAACTACTAAACCATATATAAAATTAATTTTATCTTTTTACCTGTTATTTTATTAGGCCCAGCCCTGTTTACTTATTTTGCAACTTTGCCGGGTTTCGTTACGACAGGGGTTATTGCAGTCATTCTGTCAATGATATATCTTGAACCGCACTATACAAGGATTGGTTTTTGTATATTTACTCTACCGTCGGTCTGCCGCTGAATTAGTTCCAGGAAAATCCACTAGATGGCAAAAGCATTGCCTTTCCGGTAACTGAAGTGACCTTCAACCCTTGAACTAAAATTGAAGTTAGTTTGTGAGTTCTCGTCGTGCAGGGTAGATCGAAGTTGGCCTCGCGTGATATTTGTGTTTAAGAAAGAGTTGTTAGAAAGTTAACCTAAAACATATACTGTATTGTAGATTGTTGTATTTGTGTTATTGAATAGAAATAAAATAAGTTCAAGTAAAAAAAGTTGTGCCAATCATCCTGATATGTTTTGCTACGTAAGTGAAGAATACACGATAAAAGAAAACGAAAAACTGTTAGTAACTTTGTTAAGAGAGCTTATCTTGGATACTTTGGAGTTAAGCTTAGTGATCAGGATAAAACCTGGGCGATGCATCTGATCTGTAAAACTTGTACAGAACATTTACGACACGGGACTATCGTGAAAAGAAAAAGTCTAAAATTCGGCGTACTGATGTTTTGGAGAGAAGCCATAAACTACTTCGATAACTATTATTTCTGCCTTATAAATATTACTGGAATCAATTGAAACAACCGTAATAAGTGGGTTTAGCCTGATTTAGTATATGCAAGTCCCTCTCTCAGAGGAAGTACTGATCCCAACGTTTGACCAGCTATCAGAGCTCTGTGAGGATGAGCATTGTCCCTCATGGATGACGTTTTCCTCTATCTTTGTATACAGGGTGTTAACGAAATACTCTGCCAGACATTTTGGCAAATTTTACGTCACAAAGTAATGCAAAAATGTCATACGAACATGGGTTCGGAAATCCTTTGGGTTCCAGATACTGGGGGTTGAAGATTTTTATTTTTAATTTATATCTTACGTATAAAGAAAGGTGTTGTAACCAAATTTAATACTCATCATCAGATTATGACATTCTTCCGGATGCCATAACTGAGAGAATGTCAAGTCCTACAAGCAGCTAGTGGCGGAGTTATAGGATTTTGTTACTAATTAACTTAAAATTAATCAGTACGGTCTTGTTCAAAATTAAACTTAAATATATTTTTAGACAGCACAGAATTTTATTCTCTACAAAAAGTGTATCTTGACATTTTTTCGCATCTGCCTCGGTTTCATGGCAAATTTGACATAATAAAATAACTAATACAATGGAATCAACTTACCTATGAAAATAAATAAACTTTACTTAAACATCAGATTAACAGAACTTCAGTGGCACTTAGTTTTCGACGTGTTAGTCATTAGCAATCGAAATAGTTTGACGTTATTCTTACTTTACAATACATTAGGGAGCAAGGCAGAAAAATGCATAAGTATACTAATGCAGAATTAGCCGATATTTGCCTCTATTACGAAATGTTCAATTGTAATGCCAGAAGAGCAAGACGTTTTGTACCAGTAGAAGTATGTTTCCTGATGTTCATCGCCGATTAAGGGAACAAAGTAATTTCAAGGTGCAAGCACAAGATATAGCCCGAAAGAGATATACTAGAACGCCAGATATGGAAGAACGGGTCTTAAAACACAATTACCCAAAAGTCAAATACAAGTACAAGGATCATTGCAGTGAATATGGATATTTCTCATGTCACTGCGTGGAATGTTTAAAAGGAATACCACTTGTACCCTTACCATATTCAGAGGGTACATGCATTGCTTTCTAGGGATTTTTTGCCCCACTTGACATTTTGTCATTGACTTCTTCAACATACAGTTGATCCCAATTTTTATATTTCCGGACTATTTACTGATGACGCTCATTTCACAAGAGATAGAATAATACATTTTCATAACAATCATCTTTGGGCAGAAGAGAATACTGATGAAATTATTCAAACACGACATCAATACCAGTTTGTCGTCAATGTTTGGGCTGGAATAATATTTTTTACTAGCAACACTGACTGGCCAGGTGTATTCAAGATTTCTCCGCGAGGATCTGTCTGAATTGCTCTAAGATGTCACATTAGATGTTAGGAATAGATTATGGTTTATGCAAGACGGTGCTCCGATACATTTTAGTTGACAGGCCCAAGGCATATTGAATGAAAAATTTTCTAATCGGTGGATTGGAAACGGGGTCCGGTGCCTTGGCCAGCCTGATCACCAGACTGTAATCCATTTGAGTATTTTCTTTGAGGATACATTAAATCATTAGTCTACAACACTGAAATAGAAGATATCGCGATGTTGAGGAGAATTGAGCAAGCTTTTGATAAAATTCGCAACACGCCTGGAGTTTTAGAACGAAAGCGTGAATCAATGGTCCTTAGATACAGGGCATGCGTATATGTTGGTAGAAGCAATTTCGAGCAAGTAATTTAAATATTTTGGTTTTTAATTAATACACAAACCTCATTTAGAAATATTTGCTTTAATACAGCGAAGACCTTAATTTTTTTTTGGTTCTAAATTCCTAAAGGAGATCAACCACCTCCATCAATGTTGACCTGGGGAGTATGATATTATAATTTCATTTATTGTTCTTTATGTAAGCTTCTGTGTATGAAATTTGATAAAATCAGTCCTTCAGAGAGTCCTCTCATTTTTTAAATCCTTATCGAAAAACCTTTTATGTTGACAGAAACCTGTGTGTTAAGTGAAGAGTCAAGTTTGCTATGAAACCGAAGCAGATAAGAAAAAATGTCAAGATACACTTTTAGTAGAGAATAATATTATGCGTTGAAAAATGTATTAAAGTTTAACTTTGAACACGACCGTACTAATTATGTTTTAAACTTATTAGTAGCAAAAAACTCCGCCAATAGTTGCTTCTAGGACTTGACAGTCTTTCAGATTATTGCAACTGGAAAGTTGATGATGTGTATTAAATTTGGTTGCAATACTTTTCTTTATGCGGAAGATATAAATTAAAAAAGAAAAAAAATCTTCAACCCTCTGTATATCGAATACGAAGATTTTCCAGACCCATGTTCGTATGGGTCATTTTTGTGTTATTTTGTGGCGTAGAACTTGCAAAAATTTGGCAGTTGAAATGGTAGCGTGACACGTGCTCCACCCATTATTACTGATGTGGTGCAAATTTTATCATATATTTTTTCATCACTTTGTAATATTTACTAAAAAATCGTCATTTTTTTAAAAAATTTTAATCTAAACATTTGAAAATGGATTTTCTTTCGATAATATTTCGAACAATTAAATGAACAGATTAAATAATTTATAGTGACAATAAAAAAAACGGGACGAGAAAATATTAAAGGAAACTGTGTTACTGTGCCATAGGAAAAATGTCGATTTCTCGTTTAAATTTGGTAAAAATCCCTCGCTTTACCTCGCACGGTGCGTCGTCATTAAATTCTAACCGATAATTGATGAATGTTGATATCCGTTATCCGAACTGAAATCGAAATTAATCATCATGGAAGAAATTTTCTACTAGAAAATGTAATTTATAATTTTTACAATTTCTCTGACAGTCAAATACTACAGTAAATATTAATAAATACCATCGCAAATTATTACATAATTTGGATGAAAATATTTAAGAAAAAAAACTTATAAGAGGATTTAATGTAAGAAAAATTGGCAATTTTTGACCACTTATGGGGCATTTCACGTGAAGTGGACAACGAAAAAAAAGTGAGATTCTGAAATTTGTTCAGATTGGGCATATTTGTACTTCTAGGGGATACGAACGTGCACACAATATTTTTTTTTTATTTGAGTTTTAGTTGTTAAAATATGGGATTCTATAGAATTCACCTGATTGACGGAAGGGTTTCTTTGGAATTTTATTTTCATATTGAAGTAAATTATAATGAAATTAACATTATTAACAAGCAACTTGTCATTCAGTACAAAAATAAATTCATGGTAATACCGTTTGATGCCCAATTAAAAAGACGGCAATACAAGAGTTGGAAAAAAGTGGATTTTAAAATAGTTTACAAACCTTGTAATAAATTAAGAGAAGTTCTGGGTAATCCAAAGAATAAAGTAGATCAAGATGAAAAGTCGGGGATTTACGAAATTAGTTGCCGAGATTCTGATCGAAAGTGTACTGGGCCAAATAAAAGATCCATATTAACCAGATATAAAGAACACATTATATAGATATTGGCCATAATATATATTGGCTATAATATAGATATTCGTAATTTAAGAAATATTACAAGGTAAATATTTGTTTAATTAATAATAATAATAATAATAATAATAATAATAATAATAATAATAATAAGTAAGGCAGGGGGCAGATAATCCGCTTGGTGAGTGGCGCCACCACCTTCCCGAGCTGAGAGGAGTAAACCTCTGGAAAAAAAAATCCCCAAGCTCAAGGTGGAAATCCATCGGGCCGAGGAGCTGAATGGCACAGGGTTAAAGTGTCTCGAACGATGTCTCCGGATACCTAGCGCCCTCCGGTAGTAAATAGCTTTCCTAAGGTAAATCGGGGCTCTGCCTTGGGTGACCGTTTTTCCCTTGAATCCAAAAATTTTTTTTATGGAGACTGAAACAGATAATGGTATTATACAAGGCGGTAGGGTTTTGCGGACAAGAACCCTTCAGAACCGTCGGCAGAATTTGTCCGGGGTTGGTGAATATGGAGCGAGTGGCAGTTCTCAACTCTATGGCACCACAAGAATGGCAACGAAAAAGGTACCCGAGCAACAATTTGAAAATCAAAGACTCGCACCACCGAGCACTTCATCACAAGATCAGTGCAGAATGCAGATTAATAATGAAATGGAAGACGGAAATGTCCCGGTTCTTGCTGGCTCGCCCCCCATAAGGAGGGCTGCCACTAGAACTGAACGCACTCCACGTATCAGAAGGACACGCGAAATGAATATTGAGGTAATGCGTACCTACTATTACGTAAACCAGTGCGGAGATAAGCCGCTTCCTGGATGGAGAAATGCACTCTATCAAGAATATAAGAAGAGGTTCCCTGGAACTCGGCTGTGTGAGCAAAACTTAGCCGACCGTAAAAATATAATTTTAAATAAAAAGTATCTCACCGAAACAGAACTAATGAATGTCAAGAGAGAAGTTGGTAATGAATTACACCAGAACGTTACATATCAGCAACATGAAGAAGATAATATAGGCGTCCTCACCTTAACCACAGGCCCAGCCTATAGAACAAACTCCTAATTTTCCACCGGAGGCCTCACCGTCTAGCAATGAGGAAGTGACCTTACAACAGAACTTGTCTAATGTACGAGAGAAGTTTTACAGTAATTTGGCCCATTTTATTGGGTCAAATCCACTAAATAGACCAAAAATTCCAATACTGCGAAATATTACAAAAGCTCGTATTACTCTAATGCAGATCAATAAAGTTCTGGAATCACATCTGGCTGGGATACTAGATCTGTGTGATATACATCTTACGTTGTACTGTGCAGCAGTGACTGCGATCGAAATTTCAGGTCAAAAAACATACACCCCCAGTGCGAGCAGGCATAATTTTCAGAAAAATACGCCTGCCTGGAAAACACGCCTTGAAAACAATATCGATGATTTCCGAAGGAAAGTCGACGTCATCTCAGAATACCTTTCTGGTAATCGATCAAGTAAAGTAATGAAAAAAATAAAAACAATTGCCAATAAATCTGGCATTGGCTTCGACGATCCAAACTTCTCCGAAAAATTATTGGATCTTAAAGATCGGTTTAGACAGAAAGCTAAATCTAAAGGGGCTAGGCTAGCAAGATATAACGAGCTAAAAAAACGAAAGCACCAAAATTCAGAATTCATAAATAGTCAAAAGAAATTTTATAGAGAGCTCGAACAAGGCAGTAGCAGGTCAGAACTTGAGAATGTGGACATGTCCTCCTTTGCAGAATATTGGCAATTGGTTTGGAAAAGATCAGATGACTATGAAAAAGCGGCACCTTGGATTAAAACAATTGAACAGCACACAGCTGCTCTCCCAGAAATGGAGTTTAACGATTTCACGGCGACTGACATTTGCACCGCCGTCAAGAAAACTCATAACTGGAAAGCTCCTGGACCAGATGGACTACATAACTTCTGGATTAAAAACTTTACGGCGGCCCACCGCCCACTTGCTAGTGCATTTAAAGAGGTAATGATAAATCCTGATACTTTCCCGAATTTTTTAATGGAAGGCAATACATATCTTCTGTACAAAAAGGGTGATGCTAAGCAACCCAATAACTACAGACCCATCACGTGTCTGTCAGTATTTTATAAATTGTTGACAGCCCTAATCAATGAAAAAATTTACAAACATTGTGATGAAAACAATATTTTTGAAGAAGAGCAGAAAGGATGTATAAGAGCAAGTATGGGATGCAAGGAACAGCTAACGATCGATGCTGTAGTTCTCGAACAAGCGCGGAAAAGAAATCGCAACCTAAACATCTGCTATATAGACTACAGGAAAGCCTTCGATAGTGTTCCACATGATTGGTTACTAGAAGTCCTGAAGATTTATAAAATAAGCCCTCCCATCATTAACTCCTTAAGGTGCCTAATGGGGAAATGGAAAACAAATCTCTTTATCGACCAACAATGCATTACAACTGCGAATATCGAGAGAGGAATTTTTCAGGGAGATTCCTTTTCTCCAGTTTGGTTTTGTCTAGCCCTAAACCCTATGTCTACATTACTGAACAACAGTAATATAGGATATAAACTAAACATGAGGAATCCACGAAAGCTCTCGCACCTACTATATATGGATGACCTTAAACTCTATGGAGAAACTAGAGAAAAACTAAACTCCTTAATAAAAATGGTCGAAGAATTTAGTAGGGATATCAAGATGTCATTCGGACTTGATAAATGCTCTACCATTAGCATTCAAAAAGGAATAGTCAACAATCAACATTCAACACACTGTAACATACAACAACTGGCACCAGAAGAATCCTATAAATATTTAGGTATACCTCAAAACGAGAAATTTAACCATAGCCAGTTAAAGAAAGACTTTTCTACTATGTACGAAAAGAGGCTTACAAAACTTTTAAATACGAAACTGAACAGTGGAAACCTGATTAGAGCAATCAATGGATGGGCAGTGCCAACTCTGACCTATTCCTTTGGTATTGTTAAATGGTCAGAAACAGACCTTGATGGACTGGATAGATTAACACGTCGAACATTGACAAAATTCCGATGTCTGCATCCAAATTCATCTATGAAGCGACTGTACATTCCAAGAAAGTTGGGAGGTAGAGGCCTCGTGAACATTAAGAACCTTTGTCTGAACCAGGAGAGTAAGATGAGAGAACGCTTCATTAATTCAAGCAGCACGCTAATGAAGTTGGTTGCTAAGGAGGACCGGGGTTTCACCCCGTTGAACCTAGATAAATTGAATCGTGTTGATGGTAGAACAACACTTACGGATTGTGTCCGTGAATGGAAACAACAGACACTGCATGGACGGTATCCAAAGTCACTCGAGGATGATACCATTGATGGACCATTGTCTCTAAAATGGCTGACCGATGGGCTGTTGTACCCAGAAACAGAAGGTTTTGCGACATCTATTCAAGATAAGGTAGTAAGAACACGGAACTATGAAAAGCATATACTACACATGGATGTTGTCGACCGATGTAGGAAGTGCGGTATAGTGGGGGAAACGATTGAACACCTTATCGGTGGATGTGCAGTTCTAGCCCCTAATGCTTATTTAGGAAGACATAATCAGCTGGCGAAAATTATACATCAGCAAATTGCATTAAAGTATTCGCTATTAGATAACGCACCTGCTCCATATTATAAGTACTCACCTTCTCCCGTATTGGAATCATCTGATTCAATCCTATACTGGGACAGACCAATCACAACAGATCGAACGGTCGATTATAATAGACCAGACATTGTTCTAATTAGTAAAAAGGAGAAAAGGGCTTTTATAATTGACATCGCAGTGCCACTCTCTCATAATATCAGGAAAACCGAGTTGGAGAAAACCACTAAGTATGAAAACCTTGCGTACGATTTGAAAAACCAGTGGAAACTGCATAAGGTAGAGATAGTGCCTTTCGTTATATCCGCCGAAGGCCTAATAAGTAAGAACTTTTCAAAAAATTTGAAGAACCTTGGTATCTCAAAATCGATTGCCATAGTGGGACAACGTACAGTACTCTTGCAGACATGCCACATTGTTCGTAAAATTTTATGCTAAGTGGGAGGAGTTGAATTGCTTTCTCATTTTGGCATTGTAGTGTAGACCGGCTTAGGCTGAGATGCTGAGTTCAGTACGAGGATAATAATAATAATAAATTATTGAATCCTCAAGACAATACAAATATGCATGGATCAAATCGAAACAAGAGCATGCACATTGCCACACTTCTGTGCATACAAAGAATATATAACATTTAAACCTACATATAAATATTTTATTCTTGATAAGGTATATCATTTAATAAGTTAATAAAGTATTTATTCAATCTCCACAACAATAAAAATATCCATGATTAAGTCAGATTGACAGAATTGACAGAATGTTCAGTGACACGATCTCAGAAATAATACATGAAATGATAATCTTGTACAAATAAACATTGTATACATAAATAAGTATTGAATCTAATTATTGATACGACATATATTCGTCTAAACTATAAAAACTTTGACTTCTAAGAAATTCGCGGACAAATTTTTTTAAATTCGTTGTCAATCTGAACATGCTTAAATCGTTGTGGCAACTTATTATACAGCTTCACACCCCTATAATAAACATTATGTTCAACTATCTTACATGAATGTATTGGTAAAACAAGTTCATCAGAGCCTCGTGTATCATAGTGATGAAAATCACTATTTTTTACGAATGCTACAAAATTTCGCCTAACAAAGACGATAATCTCGAACATGTTGGAACTCGTGGACATGTTGCCAGTAGTGACACCCCACCCATCATTCGAATTATCTTTTTTTGTATTTTGAAAACACGCATCAGATGAGGCGACCCACCCCAAAATATCAAACCGTACCTAGAGCGACTGTAAAACTCTGCATAGTAATATGAATGCACAATATCCGTGGTACCAACCCGTTTCAACCTATAAACAGCATATAGAGAGCATAGCACAGCAGCTAATTTCTTGCATAGTTCAGCTATGTGTTCATCCCAGCAAAGTCTGTTATCGAGATGAACACCCAGAAATCTAGTATAGGATGTTTGAGGTATAGATTTACTGTTAATTTTTAGTAAATATGACTCCGTTATAGTGTGTGTTCGAGGAGTAAAAGCAATAAAACTGGTTTTGTCCACGTTAAGGGATAACTTATTATTCGTAAACCAACTATAAAATTTATTGAGCATTTCCTGTACCGTTTCAATGGCTCCCTACATGTTTCTATTTCCTATTAAATAGCTGCTATTATCAGCAAACATTACCATATTTCCGCTACTGCAAACATGTCCCATATGTTTGCAGACTACCTTTAGGTAATAAACAACTGTTACAATATTTATACCAATGCAGCGAGTTGCCAAGCATCAGTGGTTAGGGCGCTTATATTTAAAGCCTAACATATATAGGAACATGTAGAGGAATTTAGGTTCTTTATAATTAGAGTAATGGAAAAATCTTAATTTTATCTTCAATTCTATAGCTTATCGCTAAGCGGTTCAGTCTCTGTATCTCTTGGCTATTAGCCAGGAGGCTGACAGCAAGGAAATTAGGATGCACTTCAAGGCGCGATAGATATTTCGCACTCGCGCATTTGGTTTCTTCTAGCGCAGGCTTTATTTTTAGATCGTGGTGCAAAGTTTGATTTGTCACGAACCAAGGAGCATCAATAAATCTTCTCAGGGTTTTGGGCTGGAATCTTTGAAGTATTTCTATATTATATATACTCGTTGTACCCCATGATTGTGTGCCGTGACTCCATACGGGTTTGAGGGTCACTTTGTAGATTGTTAACTTGTTAGCCAACGATTGTTCGGATTTTCTACCAATTAACCAGTAGATTTTGGATAGTTTTATGCCAAGTTGCTCCCTCTTCGCAAAAATGTATTGTTTCCAGTTTAGTCTTCGGTCAAGTCTCATTCTAAGATATTTTGCACAATCTTCCTGCGGAAGTTGACATCCATTAAGTGTTACACTCAGGCATAATTCCTTTCTTAAGGTGAAAGTGACTTGCTGAGATTTTGCCTCGTTGATTTTTAGGCACCATCCTTTCACCCCTTGGTTTATTCTATCAAGAGCCTCCTGAAGCTTCTCAGATGCATATCTTGGTACCCGACTTATTGCCATAACCGTGGTATCATTTGCAAAGGTGTAGTTGGTAGGTCAGTAAAGATTTGAAAAAGTGTGGGATCCAAGACACTACCTTGAGCTATTACTTATTTTATGGGATATATGTTGGGATATACAATACCTGATAGAATGTGTAGGAAATTTGGATTTAAGTTTGTATAGTAAGCCTGTGTACCATACTTTATCGAAGGCTTGTGTAACATCCAAGAATGCAGCCGAGCAGTATTTTTATCTTCAAATATGTTAATAATAATTTTCACTACTATATGCACTTGTTCGATTGTTGCGTGTCTTTCGCGAAATCCGAACTGGTGTTCAGGAATGATATTTAGTTCGTCAAGCAATGGATTCAGTTGCTTTAGGAACAAGTTCTCAAAGAAATTTTAACAAGATAGGCATAAATGTAATTGGCCTATATGATGATGCTTCCTCCGTCGGTTTACCAGGTTTTGGAATCGATATGATTTGTCCTACTTTTCACTGTGACGGACAATGGCTGACTCTCAGTATTGCATTATAAATTTGTATAAGGACAACTAATGCTTTTTCCAGTAATTGTTTATCATTA
Source organism: Cosmopolites sordidus (assembly GCA_031761425.1). Lineage (NCBI taxonomy): Eukaryota > Metazoa > Arthropoda > Insecta > Coleoptera > Curculionidae > Cosmopolites > Cosmopolites sordidus. The sequence goes on along the minus strand of JARFXV010000086.1, from coordinate 1,719,755 downwards.
TTATTAACACATGATGACGTGAGCTGCATTTGATTTCAACCTTCATCCGACATATGTAGTTGTACCCTTGGTCATTCCCTGCACCGCTTTCGAATATTCAGCTCGAGTTCGACTCGACGAGACCAGAAACCGGACGCTTGGATTTAGCGATGGCGATTTGCGAAAGGGCTAATTTTTGAGTGGAGCCCGGGAAAAATGTCGTTATTTTTTATATTGTCCACAAGCCCACTACGCACCTTTTTTTACCCACTATTTTATTAGATTTTCACGTCGTCAAATTTATACCAAAATGATTAAAACAATAATAAACTGATTATATTATTGTTTTAACAGATTATGAAAACAAGTAAATATATGGAAAGTTTTGATTTTTATATAATTAATTAGAGCATAATTTTTCTGTTTTTAATTTCAATAATAGTTGAATCAACGCATGAGAAAAGTCTGATACCATAAAATTTCATTTGTGAATTCAAGCAAATTTACATTTTATAAAAAAAAACTGCAAATTAGCTTAAATTACGCTCACCTAACTGATAGCCTTTTTACCGTAAATTCCATATTGCATGCCTTTTTCTCCATTAATTGCCAATAACACCTATTATATTATTTAATGCCGCAAAACTGCGATTCTTAATTATGGGCATGTGGCGCTTACGATGCAGAAAATGGCCGTCTGCTTCCAACTGAACGACTTGCGGCCAAATAACGGTCGCCCATTTGGGAAAAACCGTCAGAAAACAATGGTTCTTAATTAAATTATCTGATGCATAATATTCCGATATTCGCGATAAAGGTCGGTTGACCTAGTAAATTAAAATATATATATATATATATATATATATATATATATATATATATATATATATATATATATATATATATATATATATATATATAGGTGGGACCCGCCCCCAGCCAAACAATCAACACGCAGGTTGTTGTGTGTTCCACATGATATTGTCGAACCCAGCAGTTGGGTGTCTGATGACATTCAGCACTGTTGTCTCATTGGACGCAATTCAAAGAATTTTAACACTGCATATATACGCCATCCGATGGGAAGTTGATGAAAAATATGGGTTGTTGACTGTGGATGGGGTCTTCCTATTCTTGACGAGAGAACACTTGTCGCTGCCCTGTGAGCCCTGAAGAGTCTAAACATCAAGAGACGTAACATGTGCCTTCCAACGGAAGAGATGGGTGGGGCCCGTCCCCAGTCAAACAATCAACAAAATGTTCATTTAGGCGGAGACAGGTTGTGTGTTCCACATGAAATTGTGGAACGCAGCAGTTGGGTGTCTGAGGACATTCAGCAATGTTGCCTCATTGGACACAGTCTAGAATTCTAACACTGCAAAATATATATATATATATATATATATATATATATATATATATATATATATATATATATATATATATATATATATATATATATATATATATATATATATATATATATATATATATATATATAGTGCATCCTGGCCCTTATGGCATACGGAAATTAAACACGGACACCCACATCATAATCAGTTCAAAAACCTCGGATAGCACAGAGAGAATAGTAAAAATGTAATGTATGCTTGGCATTACAAATTAGTAGGTGTGTGATATCACTAGAATAGAAAAGGAATCGAAATAGAGGCGGTGGGACGACAAGTGCGCCAGAGCAATCCTGGAGTGGATACCGCTTGATCACGTCCTATATATATATATATATATATATATATATATATATATATATATATATATATATATATATATATATATATATATATATATACCGTGTATCGCAGCCAAATGGAATAAATTCGTTAATAAATAAATAGAGGCGTGTTCGAATAAACGCTTGAACACGTCGATTGGTATTTTTAGATGCGCATTTTTTTCAACAAATTTTTTTTATACAGGGTGTGTCATGTAACAGTGGCCTATACCAACTTTCTTATTTTAAATACAACACCCTGTATATTATTTAATTTTTGGATTCTTCAGGAAATTCTAGACATATTTCATGTAAAATATCCTACACTTATCTTTAACTGTTTCGGTAATATTGTGTGTTTTCAGATTTATTGCAAAAATTAACTGATTTTTTTTTTAATTATTCGATTACAGAAATTTGCTACAACACACAATAGAAAGATGGTATTGGCCTCTGTTACATGACACACCCTGTATAAAAGGTTTTCGTTGAAAAAACTGCGCAACTACACTTTTTTTTAACACTGTAAACAAAATTGTGGAAATTTCAAGACTATTTAGTTTTTGTATAAATTTTTTATTTAAAACATTTAATGTAACAAATGCTCGAATTGTAAACCCTGGACGTCCTGGCAACACCCCAACCTCAAGTAAAACTGATTCCTGACATTATTTAATGTTTGTGGCGTAATTGACCTAATGCTGTCGGTAATGCGTCCTCTTAAATCATTCAGATCTTGTGGCTTGGTTTTGTATACGACGCTTTTGAGATATCCCCATAAAAAAATCCAACGGATTGAGGTCCGGGGACCTTGGTGGCCATTCTAGTGGCCCTTTCCTCCCAATCCATCGATTTGGAAACACATTATCGAGGTACTGCCGCACATTAACTTGATAATGGGGGGGGTGTTCCATCTTGTTGGAACCAAATTGCGTCGGCTAGTAATTGAGGATTTCTTCTATTAGGGTACAAATTTATAAGATTTGGAATGAGCTGATTTTGGAGAAAGTCTAAGTAATTTACCCCATTTAAATTTTGATCGAAAAATATTGGACCAATTATTTGATCTCATATAATACCTGCCCAGACATTAATCTTTTCAGGTCTTTGTGTGTGAATTTCCCGCATCCAGTGAGGATATTCTCCCGACCAATAACGACAGCTCTGGCGATTGACATGCCCATCAAGAGTAAAAGTAGATTCATCAGAAAATAAAACGTTTTCCACTGTCAGAAGGTTGTTGTCTATTCTGTGCATCATTTGTTCGCAAAACTCCATTTTCCTGTCGAAGTCATCTTCACTAAGCTCTTGAGTAGGCTGTAGCTTATACGGATGTTTACCAAGGCAACATTGTTTACCAAGGCAACTTGTCGAGTTGAAGTATGCGGATTGTCTTGGAATGCAAGCATTACACCAATTTTTTGTTATCGGTCAACGACACTGCTTCCTTCTTAATTTGTCTCACGTGTCCCAGTTCTCTAAATTGTTTTTCAACTTTACTTACAGTACGTTGGGATATGGGTGGTAAGTCAGGATATTTTTCCCTAAAGAGACGAATAACTTCGGCTTGAGTTCATCTCCTATCTCCATAACCTATCATTATTAATATAGTTATTTTATGACTCTCTGATAAATACACCATGTTTAAATCAAATGAATCACACACGTCAAAGAAAACTAATTTAAAAGGCACGTTGATTTTTTTGACGTTTCATACAACAAATACATACCTTATATATATATATATATATATATATATATATATATATATATATATATATATATATATATGTCCACAAGGTAGCGTAACGGAACCGTGGAGGGAAATATTACAGAAATCTTTCACCCTTTTTCTCCACGTGGTGCCACCGATCGCCTTCGCCGAACTGTTAACCATGCGACGTCACGCGTCTCTCGGGACCGGTTTCTAGCCTTTCAGCCGTCATCAGCCGAGCTCTAGACGAACGCAAGGAAAGCATTTCGGAGAGACGATCGGGGCCAAACCAGATCAACTGGCCATTTTGATGACGGGTCGTGATCGCACACAACTCACGCCATCATACGGCGAATGCTCATAGCAGTCAGAACCGCTCGTAACATTCTGCCTGGAACCTCGGGTATAGTACCAGGTATGCCCTCAAAGTAGCGTAACGGAACCGTGGAGGGAAATATTACAGAAATCTTTCACCCTTTCTCGGGACCGGTTTCTAGCCTTTCAGCCGTCATCAGCCGAGCTCTAGACGAACGCAAGGAAAGCAGTTCGGAGAAACGATCGGGGCCAAACCAGATCAACTGGCCATTTTAGCGTCCGAGTTTAGGTCCCGAGAGACGCGTGACGTCGCATGGTTGACAGTTCGGCGAAGGCGATCGGTGGCACCACGTGGAGAAAGGGTGCAATATTTCTGTAATATTTCCCTCCACGGTTCCGTTACGCTACCTTGTGGGCATACCTGGTATTATACCCGAGGTTCCAGGCAGAATGTTACGAGCGGTCCTGACTGCTACGAGCATTCGCCGTATGATGGCGTGAGTTGTGTGCGATCACGACCCGTCATTAAAATGGCCAGTTGATCTGGTTTGGCCCCGATCGTCTCTCCGAATTGCTTTCCTTGCGTTCGTCTAGAGCTCGGCTGATGACGGCTGAAAGGCTAGAAACCGGTCCCGAGAGACGCGTGACGTCGCATGGTTGACAGTTCGGCGAAGACGATTGGAGGCACCACGTGGAGAAAAAGGGTGAAAGATTTCTGTAATAATATATATATATATATATATATATATATATATATATATATATATATATATATATATATATATATATATATATATATATATATATGAATTTATAAAGTATGAACTAAGTATCATTAAACGCGTATTTTTTCGCGTAGTTTTTTCGCGAATAAAGAACCCGTTTATAACAAACTTTCGGATAAAAAACAAACCAAAGTTTTTGGCATAATCGCAAAAACAATTCCACTAATAATGACCCTAAATGGTCTTTTTCCGAATAAACAGGGGATTCCATTTTTTAAATAGATATATCAAAATGCCAACAAAACCTGACATTCATTTCATTTAAAAAAGGATTTTTTTCTAGAAAAATTCGCTAAAATACCATATTTCTACTTTATTTCTACATTTCTTAGATAGTGGGTAACAGTTATATTATAGTAGTAAATATTAATATAGAAAACTCGAAGTTTTCTTTGAATCCGAAAATAATTCCGTCAATTTTTAATAGATATAGATTAATTATAGTAGAAGAATGGAAAATGTATTAATTGATATTTTAATTAATCCAACATGTTAAACCAAACATTTAATTTAATTTACACATGGATTAATTAAACCAAAACGTTTTAATTAATTCATATGTAAATATGCCAAACGTTCAAAACCATTTTCAATTAGCTCAACAAATTTCGATAATCTAGTTTCAGAGATGTTTATATGTGAGCCGTTGAATATTTAGCTTACAAATAACCGAATGACATACTAAAAGTCATAAATCACAATTCTTCAGCGGAACGTGGTAACCACAGTGAAGATGATAGCCACAGGCGATGAAATAGTGTTAGTCTAAATCCCGCTCACAGTCTGAATGTTTCTCTTTGTACTTTATTTATATGTTTGTGCCTTTTTTGTATGTTTTTATATGCTTTCTAGATAAGAGTGAAATCGACAAAGAAGTCTTACCCTCAGTCATATTAGTAACCAGGATGGGTGAGGCCGGATGAGGCATTTCCGACAGAAATAAAAGATTAGGCACAAAACAAGGATTTGCAGTAACCCGAAGGAATGGAGGCATAGCGCGAATATTCTGATTTGGTTAAAATCCTGTATAATTGATATTGTGTTCTTTTTCTTTAACAATAAATAATTAAAATGTTGAGTTTATTAACACAGTAACACAGAAATGTTCAGAAGTTGCATGATCACTAACAGACGAATAAACGATTCCGACGAAAGGGAGCCTGATCAGGGTTAATCGACAAGCAACTACCGTGGTTCCAAGCCCACGCTAAGCCGTACATGTAGTCGCTAAAATGGTCTTATTTGCTGATGCGACCTATTCTTAAATCATTTCACAATTATTCAGTTACACTTTTGTTTTCAATATTAAATATTTAATTACACTTTAACTGACTGGTAATTTTAGAGTTGTTGGCATCTAATTGCCACCTTCAATGATAATTCAGCTTCTGACGGATTAACGAAACTATAATCAGTGGTATAAAATATAACTTACAAACATATAATTATCCAATATATTATTAAGGTCAATTTAACAAGTATAACTTAAATTTGCATAATCTGTTACTTGTATGCGCAATAATATTTATTCTCAAGATAAAAAAAAAGAAAAATATATTTGAAAATACAGCAAGGCCAGGTTGATATTTCGCAATGTTGGAATTTATATTAAATAAGTACTAACAGAACTTTGATAGATAGAAAATAGAGAACTATACCAAACTTCACCTATAAATTATACTAGAGATACCTCGAAAAGAAGAAAAGAAGTTTTGAGCAACAAATAATACAGAAAATCGAGGAATATAAGGAGACAGGAAACGAAATTTTTCAGAGAGATAGAACTACAGAAAAGGGCGTTTTGATCAAGAACATTCTCTATGCAGAAATAATTTATAAATGTCAGATATAAATACGATGAATTGGAAGACAAGACAAGAGAGAATAAAAGATGATTCATCAACACCGAAGAATTCCACGGCTCCTGAAGAAGATCAGATTGCAACAGAAACGAATAAGTAAGAAGTGACAATTCAAATGGAAGTTTATCAATTAATAAGGCATGTATAGGAACAAGAAGAAGTACCAATCGACTGGAGAGTATCTATACAGGAATATCGCTACTAAATGCGAATTTACAATATATTTAGCGAATTACCAGAAAGTCAACTAGATGTACAAATTGCAGATAAGACAATATTAAAGAGGATTCAAAAGAGGACGATCAAATATTTGCCATCAGATAAATACCAAAAAATCTCTATGAATATAATACTTATTTATGGAGTTTGAACAACCGTATGACGTAATTATAAGGGCGTTATATAAATAGGGATAAATTAACTAAAAATTCCAAAGAAAGTCTTAAAAATAGAGTGTTAAAAGGATACCAAAGCCAAAGCACGGATTTAAAAGCAAACCTCACAGGAATTCTACAGAGGGGTTATTATATTATATAAGGACTGAAACAAGGCGATCGCTTGTCGATTATTGTCTTCAATTCCATACTGAAAACAATAATAAGAATACTAGGAATATTGGTGCCGGAACAAATTTTTCAATTTTTTGGCTCGTAAAAAAAATGTTATTTAAAACTAACGGTGCATTATATTTCAATTAAAGTATTTGCCATCTATAGATATGACCTTTTCTCCCATTTTTCGGGCAATAAGTAGATTCCGTTTTTGAAGAATTCAATATTTTTAAAGCAATTCACGAATCCACCCTATTTTTTGCTTCTTCGTAATTTTTGTGCTGTTCCAATAATCCACTTTGCATCGATCAAAACAAATGGTAGTCGGAAGTGGCAATGACTGGTGTATAAGCCGGGTGAGGCAAAACTTCCCAGCCAAGCAACTGTAATGTTTCTTCTACTATGTTTACAGTATGAGGTCGAGCGTTGTCATGAAGCAAAAATAATTTGCATGTCATGAAGCAAAAATAATGCAAAAAAAGCCATTCTGGACGCTTTTTTTACAATGCTCGATTCAGATTGATCATTTGTTGTCGATAACGTTCAGCTGATAGTTTCATTCGGTTTCAGCAGTTCGTAGTATACAACACCTTTCTGATCCCATCAGATACCCAGCATAAGCTTATTTATTACACCAATTACAAATCGATTCAAAGTTGACTTCTTTTAACTTAAAAGTTCAGTTTCCTCAAACTTAAAAACCCATTGCTTAATCAACTGAAGGCTTGGACATTGCCGAACATCGTGCAAATTGAAATGTTGTCGAAATCTACGGCGCGCAATAGTAGCTGAACTGTTGTTGCGGTAATACTTGCGCACACAAAACGAGCGCTCCTCTTCCATGTGGACTAAATTTCTCTGAGCCGAATTATCGTTTAAGACCGACCTCACCTTTTTACCCCTCCAAATTTTCTACAGCGCAACCGAACATTAACAACTCTTTGGACCACCCTGTATAAAAGGTATCCATTATTTTTTATAATTTTATTTGATCTAATATTTTTTAATGTATAAATTAAAATTTAGTTTAATTCAATGTTCTATCTTTTTAAACACAATTTATCACAAACATCAACAATCCAGAAAAAATATGCCACTTATTCATATAAGCCAATGCCTAAATATGTGTCCTTCCTTTTGTATTCTTCCTCATTGCTCTACATGCCATTTTAGGGAAATCTATAGATATACTATTTTATAGATTGAAAACTTCAATAGATCAATACTTAGAGAAGTTTTCAATGAGAAACTAAACTATCCAAAGTGCACACTTTTTATTTTTTGGTACAGATCTAACAATAGTGTAAGACCAAGATGTAGTTAGTATCTTTAGAATTACTCAAAAACAACTCCATTTCCCCAATGTTTTATAATTTAAAATAATTTCAAAAAACAAGATATAATATACAACCCTGCTGCAAACATAACCTAAATAATCACTTTTACACGTGATATCGTTCAAAAAACAACATTTGAGGTACTGGTTTAAACATGATCGCCTTAGAACATGCTTTGTGAGGCTTTGGGAGATAATGTTATTTCGTACTGTAGTTGTAAGAAGTGGTGCCAGTGGTTATAAACTGAAATTTTTGGCTAACTTGATGCAGGACATCCAGGACAGCCAAACAAGTAGAGGATAAGGAGTTAGAAGCACTGCTGGGGGCCAATCCCTATTGTACACTGCTAGAGCTCGGATAGGAACTGAGAATTAGAGTAAGCCATTTCTTTCTATTACTTCCAAGTAAGTAATTTCTTAACATTTACACAGCCTAGGAAAAAGTCAAATGGACAGTCGTTGGATCCCCAATGAACTCACAGCTGGGAAGAAGAGTAGACATTTTCATATTACCTTGTCATTGTTCTCCAGATTCAGAAAAAGATCTTGCATAAAACTGTGACTTTTGACAAAAAGTGGATCCTATAGGATATATATATATATATATATATATATATATATATATATATATATATATATATATATATATATATATATATATATATATATATATATATAGATCCAAAGAGGCGAAGATCGTGAATTAACCCTGGTGAGCCACCAATCAGTACTACAAAACCTATCATGCTGCTGTGTATATGGGGGGATCAGCTGGGTGTCATCATTATGAGTTATTCTAATCTGAACAGAAAGGCTTTGCTGAACGTTATCAGCAGTAAATTATTCGTATTAGTGACAGCCTTTATGAAGAAAGTCCTAATACTGGCAAATGAAGGAAGAAAATCATTTTGCTTTAGGACAACGTCACAGCTACATGCTGAAAAAAGGATTTAGGAAACGATTACCGAGTTGGACTGGGAGATTATCCCAAACTCGACGTATTTTTCAGACTTTGCTTATTCGGATTTTCATCTCCTCCGATCTCTATCTGATTTACAGGCGTTTTACAAAAAACCCCCGATTTGAGAGTTATCTGAAAGATGGCGAAAATGTATAAAAAGTGAGGGCAATTATTCCGAATATTAAATTTGTGTCACCTTTTCCAACAATAATTATTAAATATAGTCAAAAAGTGCAGATAATTAATCTTTGGCCTAATATATATCAACTACAAGTTACCCACTTGTAGAATGGTTACTATTTATTATCAGATTAGGCTAACAGACAAAAACACATTTCTTATTCCTTATTTTTTTGGGACACATAGTATAACTAAAATATTTAAATGATGAAGAAAAATAAATAAAGATTAATTATAAAATAAATAAAATAATTTATGCGTGCTTTACAGATTATGAAAAGGCCTTCGATAAAGTAAAGCATAAATAGCTGATGGAGATACTACAGGAAAAACAAGTAAATAAGTTAGATCTGAGGATGATAGAGACCTTATAATGGGTGATTTTTTTAGGGTGTCCGAACTTCCGATAGGGGTTGCTGTCAAACGAACTGTGAATGTGCTGCTCTCTAGTGTAAAAATTATTCAGTGTAATCTGACAAATCGTCATGAAACATTTAGCATTAGAGCAACGCTTACAAATTGTTGAAATTTATTATCAAAATCAGTGTTCTCTGCGCCAAAGTTATAGAGCTCTTCGTGATTTTTATGGTGCACATAATATATTCGCCGAATTATCGACACATTTTGAACGCATTTCACGCTGCTCGATAATAAAACAAAAACAAGACAAAAAACTGTGCGTTGCGAAAAAAATATCGCCGCTGTTGCTGGAAGTGTTGATGAAGATCCAAATTTATCAATTCGTCGTGGTACGCAGGAAGCTGGGCTTTGTTATTTGACTAAGTGGAAAATGTTGTGTTAAGATCTTGGTGTGGTACCTTACAAGGTCCAGCTTGTCCACGAATTCAAGCCGCAAGACGATCATTTGAATCGTACGTTCGGTGAATGGGCTCAAAATCAATTGCAATTTGGCCCAGAATTTAACCGAAAATTTTGTTCAGCGACGAAGCTCATACAGCCAACACAACAATCGATTTATTGAGGGAACAATTTGGTGAGAAAAATAGTTCGAGGAACGGACTTGTTAATTGGCCACCAAGGCCAATCTAATGTAACGCCTTGCGATTATTTTCTTTGTGGTAATGTTAAATTCTTGGTCTATGCCGATGAACCAGTAACTATTGATGTCTTGGAAGCCAACATAACCCCGACAATTTCCGATATAAGACCCCAATTGCTTGAAAAAGTGACCAGAAATTGGATTGACAGAAGTAGCCGATGCAGACATTTGTCCGAAGTTGTTTTCAAATATTAATACCATTGGATGATATTTCATATAAGATAGATAGTTTGAATTTGAATTTAAAGTTCAAAACACTAAAAAAAAAACAGCTTATACAATAATCAAATCAGCTAGAGTTAGTGTAGAAGGAGGAGAATATATAAAAGACATACATTTTTTGTTTGTCATACGATATACTTTTGGAAATCATCGGAAAAATTGAAATATTCTTACACAAAAACAATGCAAAATTATCCTTTCCAGTAATAGCATGGGAAAACATATCAAAAATTGCAAAGCAAAAACAAATAAAAAAAAAAATCAGGGATATATCAACTGTATTGTGGGTCGTGTGCAAAAACTTATATAAGACAAACAGACACATATTTCAAGAAAATAATTAAAGAACACGAAAGCAGCTTTCTCAGTAATGAATTTAAAATACTACATGTACATAACAAAGGCATAAAACTAAACCATCTAAAGAGTTTAGAAAAAAACCGTCCCAAAGATGCGAAAACTCTTCTAAATGACCCAATAGATCTGAACAAATCCCTTTTACTGAATTTGTACAGACAATAAATAGCATCTGTACGGAGTTCTTAAAAAAGGTATATTGTAGAGACTTTTTGTATTTATACCTATTTTAACATCGAAAATAGCCAATTTTGAAAAAGCTACAGTGTTAGCGAATCCCGTCAAATATTAAAAATGAAGTGAAAATATAGAACAAAACAGTATTTCATTAAACATTCAAAAGACATACACATAAAACGAGGAGTTAGAAGGGGGTGTTCCTCTCATTGGTATTGTTCCATATATATTCAGAGGTCATCATTTAGGAATCATTCCGAGGAGAGACATCCTCCCTAGTAGTAAATGGTAGTAATGTAATGACTATCGATATTTTGGCGGAAAATATTAAGGACTTACAAAGAATGATGGAAATAATAAGAGGAATCGACAAGCTCTATCAAATATTAATCTAAAAAAAACAAAATACTTGTGTTTCATGAAATCACCCAATAAAAAAACACAAAAAGTAAATAAGAGTAATATTGAAAGAGTATTGAAAGATATTCATGTATTTTGGAACTTGGGTTAATTGACAGAATGATAAGACCGAATATATTAAAACAAAATGAGTAACATCTTCTACAATATGAAACCTTACACAGCCATTAGATTGTCCACTGGGGCTTTTACCACCAGCCCTATACGAAGCCTTCATGGCATAACAGGTACAGAACCCCTAAATATCAGGAGAAATTTTTACTACTGAAATACGCATACAGTTTGGGGGCCCTTCATTCCAGGTCACTCAATTTTTTTCGTCCTCCTCCAAGCCCCCCTCGTACCTCTATTTCCTCTTCTATCCACAACATTGGTTCTCAATATCAACATATTTTGGAGCAACTTGATTTGACATTATATAATCTACTCCAATTTAAATTCTCTAATCATGGCTGTCTAATTATCCACATTTTGACTATTCTCTTATGAATTACGATAAATCATTTACTTGCAACATAATTTACTCTACGTACATTAGCTCATTAATAGAACACCTAACGAAACTATTTATACAGACGGTTCTTAATCAATGTCGCATGTAGGTTACTCCTTTATCCATAATAATTCATCCTTCGGATATAAACTCGCTTCATACACCAGTATCTTAACGTCTGAACTAGTGGCTATATATTACGCTCTCAAATATATCACCTCTTGCGCCCATTTATCATGGATAATATTTTGCGATTCTCATAATGCACTTAAGTTGATAGAATGTCAACATCGTCCAACTTCTATTCCAGTTGTAATTATTATTCTTGATTTAATTGAAAACAATTTTGCAAGAGGCATTTTCTTGAGACTTGTTGGTCCCCTAGTCAAAAAGCCATTAAGGGAAATGAAGATGCTGACCTCCTTGCAAAGCGCTCGGTGACTCTTTTCTTTCAATTACCTATAACCATAATGATCTTAACTCAATAGCAGTCTCATATTTAAAAAACAATACTCAGAATTATTGGAGCAATCTTGACAGACCTAATAAACTAAAAGAAATAGAGCCGCTATTCTACGAGCCTCCCCTAGATTCCTTTCCAGATGGAATAATAAAGTGGAATAGGCTTAAAATAGGCTACTGTAGATTCTCGCATGAATATATACTCAAAAAGATTGACCCTCCTTAATGCAATTTCTGTAGCACACTTATGACAGTTAAACATCTTATTGAATGTTCCTCCCTTGTCCCCGCAAGACACCGTTTTGGCTTGAAAAATGACCTAAAAACCAATCTTGAAGTCGAGAAAATGCCTAACAAATTCGCTTACTTAAAGGAGATTGGATATCTAACACAAATCTGAATCCTTTTTTTTGCATACGTAACCTATAATCTCGTTGTTCATGTCCTTTTTTCTGGCTTGACTGAATCTCTGGAATCACATGCTGTTCTCGCCTACTGTAGGACTGGTCCCCAGTTGTTATACCAGAATTTTCACCAAACTGCACCTCAATCAGTATATAACATTTGTCAATGTTATTAACACATAACTAAATTTAATTTTTTCATTTATACTACTTACAATTATTTTCACTATTAAGTTACATTTTATTATTCTCTTTTAATTTGTCTTATATCTATCATATCTATCGTCGCTAAATGGCCTTTGTTGCCGACGCGACATTAATCTAAAATTCTCTCTCTCTTTCTCTTCTGCTGAAATGAAAATGAATTAAATTGAAAATCCGAATGATGCGCTCCTACATATACTCGATTCTTCTTCCCGGAAGCTAATATTTCCGCCCTTAATAAATACATAATCAAAAAATTCGAGACTTTTGAAATGCGACTATTCAAAAGAATCAATATCTCGGGTAGAGAAAATTACAAATGAAGAGGTTCTACGTAGAATATCTACCGAAAAAGTACTAATAACAATCATAAAGATACGCAAATTGGAATATTTTGGTCACGTAATGATTAGGGATTAGGGATTAGGGAAAGATAGAGGGGACAAGAAGCTTGGGAAGACCAGGAATGGCATGGCTCCAAAATTTGGGAGGATGGTTTGGTTTGAACGTCGAACCAGTTATCTACACTAGTTTTAAACAAAGTGAAAATAGTCACTATGGTCGCTAACGTTCGTATAAAGACGACACGATAAGAAGAAAAAGACTGAATAAAATTGGGATAAAATAATTTTATGAAATAAAATGAATTTGCAGTAAAAATCCATCCAAGTTATCTACAAAGTAGTGCTTTCATGGTACTCGTCAGGTAACAGTATCGCGCTAGGCCTTCTCGCGCGCACTAACCGAGCCGTAACGCCGATCTACCCAATGACTAGTCCCACCAAAGGTACCATCATTATCATCAGCTGTCTGTGGAAAAACGCGGAAACTAAGTTAAAGAACCAGCCGACCGGCTTTCCACCTTATTCAGTCGGTAGCGTGAAGTACCGCCAACCAGTAGTACCACCGACGATCGGCACGGACACCATCGTGACTACCTTGACCGCGGTACGACCGACAAGCGTCATTTATTTTGGCGCGCTTTCAACGCCTGCCTGTTTTTTTATTTTCTTCGCTTGTGCGCGATTTCAAAGCAAAATATAAAAAAGAAAAATTAATGTTTTCTTAATACTGATAATTATATTTGCAAAAGGACAATTTTAAAAAGACAATACATTTATTTTGAAAGTGAATTAAAGGTGGTTATTAAAATAATGGAGATTAGAGAGGAACCAGGGAAAAATTTTCTCCTAATTATATGTATAACTCTCATTTTCTCTTTGGTAAGTTTTAATTAGTTTTTCTTTTTTTTATATATGTATAATCATTCAATACTGAAAAAATAACTAAAAATCATTGTGGATTTTTCTGTGTTTTAATTATTGTAAACATTTTACCAAAAACAAATGTATAATGTTGGAATATAAAAAAGGCAAAAAATTGTTTTATTAAGTAAGGTTTACAAAAGACCTGCCCGTGTACGGGGGGGTTTGGTTTTACCGTTTTCCACGCATACCGGAAACGGTGAACAGTAGGTTACTGCTTGTGGATGTCGTAATTTCAAATTTATGACGCAAAATTAAAATATGAATATCAGAAAAAAAAAGACTTCAGGCTATATATTATTTATTTAAAATTGCATATTAATCATAAAATAATTATTAAATTTGCTCAATTATTTTATTGGAAGCTCAAAGACATTTACAACTGAACACCAAATCACTTGTTTTTAATTTCTCATAAAAGAAAAATTATAAATAAGTGATTTAGTGCTTCGTCATAAATCTCTTTGAGTTTAGTACACTAATGCTATTCCAAAAATAAAATTTAACATACATAATAATTATGCCTCATAATGATCGTTAATAAAATGTTAATATATTAATTCTTATTAGGTGGCATCAATGGAGATCAAAAAACCTCATTATATATATATATATATATATATATATATATATATATATATATATATATATATATATATATATATATATATTAATTCATCTTCGGAGTCTGGCAGTTGACTGCTTGCTTGGCTGCGGTACAAACGATGAGGACTCAAAAAACTCTGTTATTGAAAGTAGTCGTTTTTGTCTTTTCAATTCGGTAAACAGATTTTGAAAAAACTTCTTTTATAGTACGAGTAATTTTTATATTACATTCCGCTATAGGATCATAATCCATTATCTGTTTCTTTATGTTTGAGTTATTAGAGATATCGTGGAACATTTTTCAAACGTCCATGCTGGTGATTCCTTTTCATTTTGATCCTCATCGTCATTCTCTTATGAAGATTATTTGACAAGATCTTCGAATTCCTCGTTAGCGAACACCATGTGGTTCGTCTATATACCCATTCGGTTTTTCTATCATATCGTTAAATCTTCCTCCACCCATTTGCTTCATTGTGTTAATTATCCTTGTTAGCTGTTAGTTAATATCACGAGAGTCTTCAGAATTACGAACAGCATTACTAAAGAAATTCTTCTGGCATGCTGTTATTGTTTGTGGTGTACGTTAACCCATTGCTCATTTGAGAATATTAATTGATTTGGCAATTGTGAATGATTTTCAACATTTGATGCTCCCCCGCTGAGAGCCTGACAGCTGTTATATTGTCCAGAAATCGTTTCTTCTTTAAATATATTTTCGCTTTCGCAATAAAAACATTGATGAAATAATTCCGCAAATATGACGACCGTAATCCTTCGATTGAATTGGTAAAAAACAAATAGGCAACTTATATTTCTGCTTTGAAGGGTATATGAATTCACTGTTTGATGAAAAAAAAAAATGCATAGTCAGTCTGTTCTTAACTGCCATAGAACTGATCTGAATAAGATCGAAGTTTCAACCATACATTAGTCTCAAAAATGTCTACCATCTTCCCTTGGAAATTGACTTGGTGTATTGTTATATATATAGCATTGAATGGCAATCGTTTCTTCTTTAAATATATTTTCGCTTTCGCAATAAAAACATTGATGAAATAATTCCGCAAATATGACGACCGTAATCCTTCGATTGAATTGGTAAAAAACAAATAGGCAACTTATATTTCTGCTTTGAAGGGTATATGAATTCACTGTTTAATGAAAAAAAATGCATAGTCAGTCTGTTCTTAACTGTCATAGAACTGATCTGAATAAGATCGAAGTTTCAACCATACATTAGTCTCAAAAATGTCTACCATCTTCCCTTGGATATTGACTTGGTGTATTGTTATATATATAGCGTTGAATGGCAATCGTTTCTTCTTTAAATATATTTTCGCTTTCGCAATAAAAACATTGATGAAATAATTCCGCAAATATGACAACCGTAATCCTTCGATTGAATTGGTAAAAAACAAATAGGCAACTTATATTTCTGCTTTGAAGGGTATATGAATTCACTGTTTGATGAAAAAAAAATGCATAGTCAGTCTGTTCTTAACTGCCATAGAACTGATCTGAATAAGATCGAAGTTTCAACCATACATTAGTCTCAAAAATGTCTACCATCTTCCCTTGGAAATTGACTTGGTGTATTGTTATATATATAGCGTTGAATGGCAATCGTTTCTTCTTTAAATATATTTTCGCTTTCGCAATAAAAACATTGATGAAATAATTTCGCAAATATGACGACCGTAATCCTTCGATTGAATTGGTAAAAAACAAATAGGCAACTTATATTTCTGCTTTGAAGGGTATATGAATTCACTGTTTGATGCAAAAAAAAATGCATAGTCAGTGTGTTCTTAACTGTCTTAGAAGTGATCTGAATAAGGTCGAAGTTTCAACCATACATTAGTCTCAAAAATGTCTACCATCTTCCCTTGGATATTGACTTGGTGTATTGTTATATATATAGCGTTGAATGGCAATCGTTTCTTCTGTAAATATATTTTCGCTTTCGCAATAAAAACATTGATGAAATAATTCCGCAAATATGACGACCGTAATCCTTCGATTGAATTGGTAAAAAACAAATAGGCAACTTATATTTCTGCTTTGAAGGGTATATGAATTCACTGTTTGATGAAAAAAAAAATGCATAGTCAGTCTGTTCTTAACTGCCATAGAACTGATCTGAATAAGATCGAAGTTTCAACCATACATTAGTCTCATAAATGTCTACCATCTTCCCTTGGAAATTGACTTGGTGTATTGTTATATATATAGCATTGAATGGCAATCGTTTCTTCTTTAAATATATTTTCGCTTTCGCAATAAAAACATTGATGAAATAATTCCGCAAATATGACGACCGTACTCCTTCGATTGAATTGGTAAAAAACAAATAGGCAACTTATATTTCTGCTTTGAAGGGTATATGAATTCACTGTTTAATGAAAAAAAATGCATAGTCAGTCTGTTCTTAACTGTCATAGAACTGATCTGAATAAGATCGAAGTTTCAACCATACATTAGTCTCAAAAATGTCTACCATCTTCCCTTGGAAATTGACTTGGTGTATTGTTATATATATAGCGTTGAATGGCAATCGTTTCTTCTTTAAATATATTTTCGCTTTCGCAATAAAAACATTGATGAAATAATTTCGCAAATATGACGACCGTAATCCTTCGATTGAATTGGTAAAAAACAAATAGGCAACTTATATTTCTGCTTTGAAGGGTATATGAATTCACTGTTTGATGCAAAAAAAATGCATAGTCAGTGTGTTCTTAACTGTCTTAGAACTGATCTGAATAAGGTCGAAGTTTCAACCATACATTAGTCTCAAAAATGTCTACCATCTTCCCTTGGATATTGACTTGGTGTATTGTTATATATATAGCGTTGAATGGCAATCGTTTCTTCTGTAAATATATTTTCGCTTTCGCAATAAAAACATTGATGAAATAATTCCGCAAATATGACGACCGTAATCCTTCGATTGAATTGGTAAAAAACAAATAGGCAACTTATATTTCTGCTTTGAAGGGTATATGAATTCACTGTTTGATGAAAAAAAAATGCATAGTCAGTCTGTTCTTAACTGCCATAGAACTGATCTGAATAAGATCGAAGTTTCAACCATACATTAGTCTCAAAAATGTCTACCATCTTCCCTTGGAAATTGACTTGGTGTATTGTTATATATATAGCATTGAATGGCAATCGTTTCTTCTTTAAATATATTTTCGCTTTCGCAATAAAAACATTGATGAAATAATTCCGCAAATATGACGACCGTACTCCTTCGATTGAATTGGTAAAAAACAAATAGGCAACTTATATTTCTGCTTTGAAGGGTATATGAATTCACTGTTTAATGAAAAAAAATGCATAGTCAGTCTGTTCTTAACTGTCATAGAACTGATCTGAATAAGATTGAAGTTTCAACCATACATTAGTCTCAAAAATGTCTACCATCTTCCCTTGGAAATTGACTTGGTGTATTGTTATATATATATAGCGTTGAATGGCAATCGTTTCTTCTTTAAATATATTTTCGCTTTCGCAATAAAAACATTGATGAAATAATTCCACAAATATGACGACCGTAATCCTTCGATTGAATTGGTAAAAACAAATAGGCAACTTATATTTCTGCTTTGAAGGGTATATGAATTCACTCTTTGATGAAAAAAATTGCATAGTCAGTCTGTTCTTAACTGTCTTAGAACTGAACTTAGAATCTTCCCTTGGAAATTGACTTGGTGTATTGTTATGTGTAAGAGTCGTTTCCGCTAGTCCGGTGGATTTGCTGTTCATTTTTAATAATTTTTGAAGGTTATAATTTTTTATTATTTTCTATTTTTCCGTAGTCATAAGTTTTTTTGGAGCCTACAAAAACTAAATGTATAGATATTTGCTTTCTGACGAACTATTTTAATTGAACTACTTTTCTTGAACTATTTTAATTTAGAAAATGTTGTATGTTGTAAATTTACTCGATCTAAGTCGCCCTGATAACTTTCTATATGTTGTTCGACTTGTGTTTTTAATCTGTAGATTAAATATTTTATTTGTTACATTTAAAAGGATTATAGGTCTATAGGTACTTAATACCTTTGGGTCACCTTTTTAATATAGTGGACATAGTTCATAATGGACTTTTAAGATATTTTTTCGAAGCATATTTTTAATATTGGATTAAGGATTCTTATTACAATATTTTATCCATAATTGAAGGTTTCAACCTGCAATTCGCCAGTTTTTTCATCCATGCAATTCTTCATTTATTTTATTGTTTCTTTCAGTTCATTCAAACATGTGTTACTTTAATTCACCTTCTTTATATAAAATGTTTCTTTATGGACCATTCATTTAAGATAATTACTCATTTAAGATCCTGCGGGTCCGGTTCCTGGACTTATAATCTCATGAACTAGGCCTGAGACACTTGCTGACGCTATGGTGGCACCTAAATGGAAATGACCGGCCCACCTACACTGTATTTTCCTTGTTTTTAATATATATATATATATATATATATATATATATATATATATATATATATATATATATATATATATATATATATATATATACATACGTATATACATACATATACACATACATATACACATACATATACACATACACATACATATACACATATATATATATATATATATATATATATATATATATATATATATATATATATATATATATATATTATATATATATATATATATATATATATATATATATACACATACATATACACATACATATACACATACATATACACATACATATACACATACATATACACATACATATACACATACATATACACATACATATACACATACATATACACATACATATACACATACATATACACATATATATACACATACATATACACATACATATACACATACATATACACATACATATACACATACATATACACATACATATACACATACATATACACATACATATACACATACATATACACATACATATACACATACATATACACATACATATGCAAATTTGTGAATTTTATCCAATCTCGCTCAAATACTATACGTCTTTTAACGACGAATAAGTATAAATTTATAAATTTAGTGGGCGAACCCTATAAGAATGAAAGAAAAAGTGTGGATAAGTTCCATATTAGACAAATTTGATATCTTACTGGGAGGGTCACCCATCCAAGCACCGCTACAAGCTATGCTGCATTTTGACCTTCTTTAACCTAATTATAGGAAATTCCAACCGCATGGTCATTAAAAATATTTCTTATTGTTTTTTCTCAAAAAATTTAGAGAGTAAATTTTAAAAAGATTGTATTTTTAAACTGTTTTTTTTTTAACTTTTATTATTTTTGGTTATTATCCATTCTCAAAAATAGTATTTCGACGGGCATTATTATAAAATACGGTAACAAAAAATACTTCGAAGAAAGTAGCAAATAAACAGGTAGATAATAGAAAGATGTTTTATTTTGTATCAAGACAATAGCCAATTAATGCAAAAAACGTATATGAATGGTCATGCAAACATCCATTCACTTTGAATGGAACACACTATTTCATGTTTAAAAGCAACATTATCTTTTACATCTATTAATTTTGTTCAGATATCTTTAAACAGACCGTCCATGTTTGAAGCTAATTTGATAGTATTATTATTTGATGTCGGATTTAAGATGTCTTTAATCTAAACTAGAAAACAAAGATGTTTATTAACTTTTGTATTGGAACTTTAGGCGTGAAACACTAAACTCGAAAGGATTTACCATTAATCAGTTTTTAAAACTTCTCGACGCGTGTTTCGCTAACCGTGCGAGCATCATCAAGAGATTCTTAAATCTAGATTCATGTACAATAATAGATTGCGTTATTTATAATAGCTTATATAATAGCCTAATAAAAATGTTTATAATTTTAATATATTTTAAAAAAGAATTAAAATGCATTGGATTAATTTTGTATTTTTTTGTACATAGTGTTTAAATTTTATGATGAAAAAATTTCAAGAAATTCGATTTTTATTTGATACAAAAAATAATAATGAGTACGTCTATTATAACAATTCACGATGACTATTAATAACAATCGGTAACTTTGCAAGGTATCATGAATGGTCGTGGCCGTTCTGGCGGTCGTGGTAATTACTCAAAAACGCGATCAATGTTATCTCTTATAATATATCACTTATATTATAAGTGATAGCTGTCAATTGTGTATTTTATCTTAAAAAGCTCTGACCCATCTCGACTCATCACTGAAATAGACAGAGTTCCATATCTAATACTATTTAATTTTTGCTGGCTACCATTCTAAGCGCTAAGAGGAAGGAAACATCCAACAAAGACGATAAGCACGGATCCCATAGCAAGTAAATGTCAATTAACAATTATTCTCGCAAAAGTTCAACCTGTAGCTGCAACACAATCACCACAAACTTGTCGGATGATTTGCAGCGCAGTCTTATGCAGTAATTTCATAAAAACTGTATATGTTTCTTTCACACTAATAACTGGTTCTTTTTAAAATTTGGATAATTATCTAAAACCATGTGATGCATGAATTCCTAGCATTATAAGTTCCATTGCAGGTCCACTACAGTACCAGAGCAGTATTAAAATAAACTGATAGAAAATCACTGATAGAAACGCGAAGGTTTTGTGTGTGTATACATTTTGCAACTATGTTTCTATATAATTCCTTAAAAAATCACAGTTTCCAAAGAATGCAATTTCAAGAAAATTATCAGTTTTAAGATAATGAGTTCTCAGGTCCTTGCAAATAAACCCCGAATATTTTTCAACTTTAAACGAAACATTGAGGTCACAATTAAAAATATACAAAGCGATGGTCTCAAGAATGCATTCTGCCAGATGAAGCCGAGGAGGACATTTGAAGGACACTATTTTCAAAATATACTGCAACTACTTTTCCTCAAAATAAAATAAAATATACCAGATTATCCATTGTAGTTATTATTGTACCTCATTTTACAGTTCTGACAAACCAGGAGGTTGGCATCTTCTGTAATCAAGGGAGTAGTTGTATAGGGAGACCCTTCGAGGCGAGACCAAACTTTCATATTGGATTTCAATAGGCAACAGTGTGTAAAATCCACGCTAATGCGAGGCTGTGTAAGGTCGGACATATTCGAGGTGCGGTTATTAAATAATGAGACTGACGCTGCTACAGAAGAAGTACACATGGGTGAAACGCCAGCGACCAACAGCTGTTTAGCGTAAAGCCTTCTCTTTCGAATGCAGTACTTCTCGCTACTGTAAATAAATCCGTATAACCGCAACCTTCGTTCGCATTAGAGCTGTTTTTTGTTTTGCCGAAAAAATGTTAAGTGTAACAATAGAGCAAGGAATTGTTGTGAAATTTCACTTAAAACTTGGAAAAACCACTACTGAAACTTATAATTTATCGAAAAAAGTGTATGGCAATGAATGTTTATCGCGTATTTTTGAGTGGTTTAAGCGTCTTTAAGATGGCCGAGAAGACATTGAAGATGATCCACGCCCGAGTCGCCCTTCCACGTCAAAAACGGATTATAATATTGAAAAAATCGGTAATCTGGTTCGATGTCACCGTCGGTTAAGTATTCGTGCGATTGCTGAAACTGTAGGAATTGACAAAAAATGCGTACGGTAACTTTTACATAACAATTTTAACATCCAAAAAGTATGAAAAAAAAATTCTTACATTGAACATTCTTAAAATTCTTACATTGAACAACACGAATCTCGCAAAAATGTTTGTACTGACACTTTGAATGCGATTGAAAATGACCCAAACTTATTGGACAGAATAATAATATGTGACAAATTGTGTTTTTTTTACTTATGATGCACCGGAAGAGCCCAAATTCACCGAGAGCCAAAAAAGCTCGAATGAGCAAATCAAAATTCAAAGCAATGATGATTGTTTTTCGATATTCATGTGATTGATTATATACCTTCACTGAGTTCCTGAAAGTCAAACTATTAATCAACATTACTATCGTCACGTTCTTGCTGAACTCCGTGAAAAAAAAATGAAAAAAACGACTGAATTGTGGAAGGATCATGAGTTCTCCACCAAGACAACGCGCCGGCTCATTCCACATTGTATGTTAAAAGGTTTCTAGCCAAGTACAGCATCCCAGTATTACACCATCCGCCTTATTCGCCGGATCTTGCGCCGTGCGACTCCTATCTGTTTCCTAAGGTGAAATCTACATTAAAAGGAACAGCATTTGAGTCCGTTGAAAGAGAAGCTGTGAAAGAGAATCAACTCCTCCATTCTGAAGGAGTTGACAGAAGAAGACTTCCAGCACTGTTTCGAACAATGGAAGATTCGCATGGAGCGTTGTAGGGATAGAGGAGGGGTGTATATTAAAAGTGATAATATGTAAATATGTATGAAATCAAAATAAAATGTTTCACAGTGTCAATCTCAGTCACACCTCGTACTTCTCGACATACTTATGGTTAAAAACAAAACCAAGGGCTGATAGTCCGCAGGAGGTGCTCGGTAACAGATGACTGTGGTTCGGAACGTTAAGCCGTATGTCCAGTCGCTAAGTAACACCTAGCGCGTTGACCCATATCTAAGTTAAATAAACTAACTAAAGTTCTGACACTCCTATTGAACAAACTTATAGTTTTAGATAGATTTAAACATTTTGGAACAATAATTTGTAGAAAATTTGAAAATATATTGTATTCGTTTTATAAAACATTATTTTATATACATGAAATATCTGCACCAATCAGCCTTATGTGGGTGATGTACTTATATAAAAATTTAATAATCTAAAAGATTAATTATTATCTTAGTGAATTGGTATTATTGGTTGAAATATTTTATTTGGGACTTGGTTAAAGAAGTTCCTCCTAAAAATACAAAATCGTTAGTTTGCAGTCTCTGAACATTCGTTCCGTTAAATATTTTTACATTGTCTAGACATGATTAAATTTATTTCTAACGCAAAACTAGAATCAGTTAATATGCAAATATTATACATGTAAACTAATCTGACATCTGTTATATAGGTGTGTTATATACAAGGTGGTCCACGGAAAACAGACGTTTTTGGAATGGATAGTACTGCTATTAGAGGATGCCTTTCTCCAAGTTTTTAAAAAGTGGTGAGTTCGTGATTAAAACGCAACGACTCTTCAGGCGTTATTTCAACATCGGACGCCATGGTATGATCTCCAGCCGCTATAGCATTCCCAGACATGTAGACATATAGCTGCACAACTGAGTGAGGGAGACGATTCTGCGAAGTCTCACTCGCTTTGCTACACTGCATGTTTATGAACTGGGGATGAGTACGAGTTGTGTAAGGCATATTTTGCATAAGGATTTGGGCTTCCACCCGTCAAACTGATGATTGTTCAAGAGTTGAACCTAAAAACATCAAATCGCTAAAGCAATCTTTCTTCTTCGAATTCTTTTTTACAGAAGCGTCATGATCTGGAAGTTCTTTCCGTTCGCGTACTTTTCGTACTACTTCTCGCCAGCGTTCTCCATTTCTTGATTTCAAGAATGCATGTTGGAGTTAGGTCTTTAATTTGGTCTGTCTATCTTTTTGAAAGCCTGCCGCTTGATCTAGAACCCTCTATCCCTCCCTATACTACCAGTTTTTCAAGATTATTGCCATCCCTGTGTTTAGTGTGGCCGAAAAGTGTTAGTATTCGCTGTTTATGAATAATTTGGGATAACTTAGCACCATAACTTAACTCTAGCACCAAAATTCAAAAGACTCAATGCGTCTTAGGTCTTGATTTTTAATGGTCCATGTTTCAGCGGGATATAACCATATTCGAACAACTACGGTTTTTATTATCTGATTCTATGTGTTCTATGTTATGTCCCAATCCCTCCAGATCCTTTGCAAATTTCGCATTGTATTTATTTCATTTCGTATCCCTTTCTCATCTCATGAGTGTAACCACCTTCATTCGATATTAAAGCCCCAAGAGAGACGAATTAACTCGCTACCTTATATTGCCCTATTTGACTGATGTTGGGCGTGTTGTTTTGATGGCCGATAATCATCATTTTAGTTTTCTCCTCGTTAATTTCTGATATGTAAAGATGGTTTTCATTGTTTATTATTATTTTTTTGGCAATTAAGGTCAGTTTCTATTGACATCTTTGAAGAAATTGAAGATTTGATAACCATTATGACCGATGAAGCTCATTTCCATATAAATGTACTCCATACGTGTACAGTAATACCTCGAACTTAAGTGATAGGTGGGACCGAACAACAACCGTGTAAGTGGAATTTGCGTAAGTCGGGGTACAATTTCGTACATAAATGCATACAAATTTTGTTTAATTGGGACAATAATTTAAAGAAAGCAATAATTTAGAAGAAAACTGTGGATTCAAATCTTAGATAATAATAAACAAATTATAATATTATTTTAATGCAAAGACATAAAACGAAGTTATTTTGATGTAGAGGGTTTCATCAGGTTTCATCAAGTTAAAGTAGTCTGACGGATCAAAGATTTTTTCTTCTCAAACAAAATTACTTCATCGCATGTTATTTTCTTTACTGCCTGTTATTTAGATGAAACGCGGTCTTATTTGGAGTCTACGTTTTCTAAAATTTCTGACCCTTTTTTATTTGAACTAATGGCTTTCGTCAGGTTTGCAACCGTCATTTGATCTTTAGATTGAACTGTGTCAAAAGTATCAGGTTCTTCAATGTTTTGCTCAGAACCCATCAGCTCCAGATTATGTGAGAATCTAGCAGTTCTTGTACGACTTCACCGTCCAATTCTAAATTTAATTGTCTAACAAGCTCAACAACGTCTTCAATAACATGATCAATTTGATCAGGCTCTGGCGCTGATTCCGTGAATTTCACTAGTGAAAAAAAAACACAGTTTTTTTCAGACGCCATTTAAAGTTTTTTGTGAAATTTCATCCCAAGATTTCCAATGATGTTCACGGTATCTAAAACATTAAATTGTTTCCAAAACGACTATAACAGAGAGCTCATTGTTTTGCCTCATAGCTTCATGGAGATGTGCAAATGATCGTCTCCTGTAATAAGCTTTAAATGCTTTGATGACACCCTGGTCCATCGGTTGAAGTAAACTGGTTGTCATATGGTGGCAAAAATACAACTTTCACACGTGGGCCGAAATTAGTGAAATTAGCAAGATGATGGACTTGTGGATTGTCGATTAATGGCATCATCTTAAATGGGATTTGTTTTGATTGCCAATAACGTTCGACTTCGGGTGATGACCAAACCAATACTCAAAAAGAGAGGCTGTCGCCCAAATTTTAGAATTTTACTTCCAAATCACGGACAAACCAGCGTTAAATTTATTTTTTAAAGCTCTAGGATTTTTCGAGCGGTAAGAGACGTTTTAACTTACAGTTACCTGCTGTATTCTGGCCAATCATCACTGTCAATCGATCTTTGGAGGCGTTAAAACCTGGAAAAGTTTTTTTTTTCAATTCTAGAACAATTCAGTCTCATCCACGTTGAACACGGGTTGGCTGCTATTGCCACCTTCTTTTATCAGAGCCTTGAATGTCTCTGGATAGAGAAACTCAGCTTCTTTATCAGCACTAGCCGCGCCTCCACTTTCCGCGATGTTATGCCAGTTACAGCCATAGGCTGAACTATCTGTTACCAGCTTTAAAGATTTCATATTTAGCCGCCTACCCACCTTCTTTTAACCTTTCAAAAATTAGCTTAGCTTGACAGGACACTGTGTTGTGATCAACAGGGCAGTTTTTCAGTCTTACTTGATTATCACACCATAATTTCAGCATTGTTTCCACGTCAGCCATAATACCATGATGTTTACGAATGATGCTTGAGTATTTGAGTATTTTTACAGCTTCGAGAATTTATTAGTTTACATTCCAAAGATAATGTTTTTCTTTTCTTATTTGATACAGAAGAGTCAGTTTTACTTCGTTTGGATGGCATACTTGTTTTAAAATAATATAACAAACAAAACAATTTATAAACGTGCGTCGAGTCCACGCGAAACATGTCCGTACAAGTCGTAAACCGAACACAAGTGGAGTCTCAGATTCAAAAATCGCGTAACTCCGAATTCGCGTAAGACGGGGTAGCGTAAGTCAGGGTATTACTGTCTTCGTGAAAATGGGCTTCACTTAAATTATGTTATGTTCCTCATTTAAACAGTGAAAATTATTAGTGTAATATGATAATTTTTCTGTTATTATATTTTTTTACTAAATTCGCATAAATTTACCACTAAACACTAAATCACTTTATTTCAACATCACGACGCGTTTTTTCTGACCATGTTAGCATGATGGTTAGCACCATATATTGATTGATCTCCTGATGATGCTAACATGGTTAGCGAAACGCGCGTCGAGAAATTAAAAACCTGGTTTGGTGTTATATATATTTTCGAGTGTAATGTTTTACAACGAACGTTCCCATAAAATAAGTTAAATATATTTATTTCCAAAAAACAGTCATGCTTAAATAAAAAAACGTCTGTTTTCCGTGGACCATTTTGTATAATCTTATATAACAGATGTCAAATAAAGTAACATTATTTAAAATCAATTTTGCATCGATTATAAGTCAATACTTAATGAAGTGTTTATTTCCTGGAATTAGTTGTGAGGAAAAAAGGACACCATTCATCAGTACTCTCAAACATGCATTTTCGCAAGGAACTCAAGCACTGCATTCCAACCATTATTATTTTACGCATCAACCATATGGCAACGCCGATATTATGACATTCTTATAATCGAAAGTTCATTACTTTAGATCTTTTTCTCTCTTGAAAAAAGAAAAAAAAACCTTCCCGTCAGAGAAGCAATTGCGACTAACCTGTTTACTGTTCCGCGCATTATGGCACTTTTTATGGCAAGATACAGTTTATTTTTACTGTTAAAGACGTTTTTAGACTTATTTAACAATCTTGGCGACAACGTTTAATTACAAGCACAGGTTTGCTATGCGATTTTATTCCGGATGGCTTTTTTATTTGAAGTTTTATCCATATTATTTTATTATGAAAGTATTTAATGACTTCATTGCTTCGAGACCTTCCATTAAAATACCTTCAAGTATATAACATAGAACATCTAAGACGTTCATATAGTATTTACGCTGTGTGTAAATAAAGTAATGAGACTGGTGGCGTTCAACAGACACTGGAGGTGTGGTCGGCCAATATCTGATGCGTCCGTAGTATGAGTTTGAATACATTCCCTTGAGTCATTTGGTGGTCCGTAGCAATGCTTTTCGTGAACCGGATTTTTCTAGTACGTTCTGAAAATGACTGGTAACAATTTCAAGCAACGGTGCACTATTAATTCGTCAGTCGTAATGACACATTCCAGAAAATGAGGTTCATGTTTCCCTCCTGTTGACCTTTTGATCCTGCAAAAGGTTTTTCGGAATCATTTTCACGCATATTTTATTCATCCCCAATTCATTGGTCCAAAATATGATGAACGATTGTGTCAGTTAAATTTAACTCTTTCTGAATTATTTTCACCGTCAACCGACAATCAGAATTGAAGATACCGAATTATATGGGCATTCTCATTACTTCATATTATCAAAGGCCTTTAGATGCGAGGTTCATCTTCAATCGACTGTTAGGGTTCTCGACAAAAAACACTGTTTCCATAAACCCTTTGAAGGTTTACAAAAGTTTTTGTCACACTGTACCCAAGGCTGAAATAAAACTTGAAAGCGTTGTTGAAAGCGTTGCATCGTTTCTCAAAATTGTCAACTAATTTTCAGAAAGCACTATTAAAATCTGGTTTACAAAAAGAATTGCTAGCAAGAGAAATGTTGGCGTGCCTATCCTCTAAACAGGAAGTCAAAAGTTATGCCAGATCGAAAGCAACGCCACCAGTCTCATTACGTTATTTAATCACCTCGTATATAGTCATATGTTTATGGATAATGATTTATGGATGATGTTCCATACTGAAAAATTTCTTTTTGTTGTACATTCGTTGATGCGTTTCTTTTAGGTACTGAAATTACATGAGTTTTTCACGTTTTGACGAGATCGCACTTATCTTTTTTAATGTTCAGTCAGTTGCTGTCTCGACCGATACTGATTCATCACGTTGTTTTAAGTAATTTTTACTAGTTTTCCCTACGTTTGGAATTTACTGTGATATAGAGGAACAGAGAATAATTGAACAAAAGCATTTAAAAGTATAGACTATACAAGCAGACACGCAATAAGAATGGAAAAAGTTACCCAGAAGTGTTTGTGACACAATGGTATAAGAAAAGGAATTATCGCGAGTCCCAAATTATTTATAACATTTCTATTATCATAATTATGGAAGATATAGCTAAGAACGCCAGATTGAAACAATAGAGCAAGTTCAGCTGCAGTCTCAAATAAATTGGAATTGCAACGAAATATGATAAGAACACAAGGAAGAATCAAAGTTAATAGTCAATAAAGAGACAACCGAAATGGGACAACAGATTGAAGTCAACAAAAGAATCAAAGCAACCAAAAACATATTATTCAACTCAATTAACATAATCTTCCTCAGCAAGAAAGAAACAAGTAAAAATACAAGCATCAACATTTTAATTTCTGTATTCGTATCAATCTTAATATATGGCAGCGAATACTGGAATAGATTAAAATTAAAAGATATTGTTGTGGAAATCAGAATTTTAAGAAGAATAGAAAGAGTTACCAGACTAGATAAAATCAAAAATGAAACCATTAGAAATAGGTCTGGAGTTACTATAATTATAACAAAAATGTCGAAAGGAAGTTGGTTTAGGTACCTCGTTCCAACGAAGAAGGGAAATCTAGTAAAGGAAACATATGATTCAAGATGTGATAGGAAGAGAGGGAAAGGAAGATTGCAAAAAACCTGGAACAAGGAAATTGGCCCACTTTTCATGGTATGAGGAACGAAGCTGTAAGTATGACCTAAATTAAAAAAATGGAAGTTCAATAAACGGTATAAGAATATCCGGGAAATTAATAAGTTTGTTAAATGAATTTCAGATGGATCTTGGAAAAATTTTATTTTCATTCCTCTTCTTTCGTCCTGCTAACATATTCAAATGACTTCATTACTTTAATCGTAGGAACAAAAAATTAACGCTAGATATAATATTATTGCAATACATTTAGAATTAAATCTGTGATGGAACTATGGAAGTCATAGAGATATAGAAATGTTTTACAATTTTAGACTATATGTATAAGATGATTAGCATTAAAAGTTTGCTGGACTACTATATTATAAAAGTATGTTTAAAGTGCAGGATTTAATGGAGCCGGTGGAAAATATATATACGGCAATTGAACTTCGTAAGCATCTAGGAGAGAAGAAGAATATGAAAAATTTAAAGCTTAAGACCACGTCAAACTCAAAATAGAAAACATATACTTACAGGCAAATAATTCGACGAAACGCCAAAGTAAATCACTCCCAAATTAAAAAATTAATTATATATATAGAACGCAAAATTATGAGGAAGATTCTCGGCTCAAAACTGACAGAGGAAGTATACAGACTACATTTTAGAAAGACCACACAGAGAATGTTCAACGTAGCGGCGGACATAAGAAAAAGAAGATTGAAATTCCATGGACATATCAGTAGACTTCCACAGACAAGACTCATTAATAGAATTCTTACATACATACAAGGAGTCAAGCCAACAGTACCATGGGTCGCAAGTCAGAGCTAATCTGGAAAAGGCACAAATGGGTCCGACAGAGATTGAGGATCGGAAAACGTACAGAAACAAAATACGTATGTGGAACGTTGCATCAGAGAGCGAAGTTTCACCTATGTATTTTGTTTCTGTACGTTCTTCTATCCTCAATCTATGGCGGAGTCATTTGTGCATTTCCCAGATCAGCTCTCACTTGTGTGATCCATGGTACTGTTGACTTGACTCTGATGTATGTAAGGATTCTGTTGTTGAGTCTTGTCCGTGGGAGTCTACTGATTTGTCCATAGAATTTCAACCTTCTTTTTCTTATGCCCGCCGCTACGTTGGACATTTTCTTTATGGTCTTTCGAAAATGTAGTCTGTATCCTTCCTCTGTCAGTTTTGGGCCGAGAATTTTCCTCATAATTATGCGTTCTTCTTTTAGTATGTTTTCTATGCCGCTTTTTTTATGAAGTGTAAGTATCTCGCCTGCGTATAGTACCTCTGGTTTGCTACTGTGTTGTAGTGTCTTATTTTTGCGTGTGTGGATAGGCATTTCTTATTGTAGATATTGTGTGTCTTGTTGTATGCCCTCATCATCTTCTGTAATCGAGTTTCCTGTGCTATCTTCTCTCCTCCTGTGGGTTCGAGCATCTCGCCCAGGTATTTGAAGTGACTGGCCCTATTTATTTTGCCGTATTTGGTGTTCAAATTTTGGACAGTTAACTTTGAGCTGAAGAATTCAGTTTTTTGAAAGGAGATTTATAGGCCGACTTTCTCTACACATTCCTTGAGGACTTCGATCTGTTTGGTTGCCCCTTTTTCATTGTTTGCGAGTATGGCTAGATCGTCTGCGAAGGCCAGGCATGAGATTTCTATATTGGTTTTGGATCGTTCGTATTGGTTTCCAGTGTCCTTGATTTTTCAGTTTTTTGTCCCATTCTCATTATATATATATATATATATATATATATATATATATATATATATATATATATATATATATATATATATATATATATATTTAAGTCTTGCTATATTATTTTTCCGTATATATTGATCAAACACTACACTAAAATCACAGGGGTCGAACCTGTGTTAATTGTCGACATTATCGGCTCACACCACTTCTAGTTTTTAATTGTTTGCAAAAATCAAACCAGGCAAGTTCCAACGCAGCTTGAGAGACCCTTTCCAAAATTGGATATCAGAAGTTCTTCAGAAAAATATACAACCGCTTTATTGTGTCACAAAGGTCATAACGTGTGCTTATGTGTACTTTTGGAACCTGTTTTACTTATTATTTGTTTTATATAACAAGACTTTACGTAATCCCGCATTATTTAGGTACGTTATTATAGCATCAAATAGATGTTAACTGTATGCCTTAAAATAAGCCTATTAAAATTGTGGTGTAGGTTATTCAAAAAATATTATTATTATTCAGAAACAAAATATTATGCTGTTTCTGAATGGCAAAAAGAAATGTAAAAAGACATGTGAGATATTTTTAATATGCTACTAATTTAGGTAGCGTTCTTGTGATTCTATTAAAAGTGTTAAAATGTTATAAGTTTATGCATAATGTTGCGTTAGGTAATTATCCAAATTCAAAAACTAACAATCTATAAGTATACAAGAATCAAGTTAAGTTTGTAGAAAAGGCGGGAAGATTGGATATTGTTGTTTATATCATTATGATGACATGATTAAGATGGATTGGTCATAAGAGTTATGCACTAATGCGAGGCTCTGATCATCCTAGATAGGGTGACGCTTTTGTTTCAGTAAGATGTAAGACTGTTTCGAAGATGTGTGCGAATCGAAGTTTACTACCATCCGTATGGTTCTTCCTCTTTTATTCCCCTGCAGAACGTGTTGCTTAGAACATTGCCGTTTTCGGGCGTCTCAGGCATTTTCGGAATAAAAGTATATGCTTGGAAAGTAGATCAGTCGTGTTAATAATCAGAGGAAGTTTAAATGCAGCCCAATCTGTAACTAAAATATTCCAGTTCGTAGTTAGGCCGTATCTGCAAGCCGTTACAAAGCTTATCTTTCAGAGGAATAACGATATACTGCATACAATTTGTCCCATAGTGTAGTTTTTAGCAGAGTCTGAAATAGCGATACTCGTCTGGCCGATTATGTAGCCAGATATATCGTCGATAGAACATGAATGGAATAGCATTGGTGGAACTTTCGTAAGTTCGTTAAGTAACCTTAAACGAAGCATATGTATAGCGTGTTGAATGAATAGGTACCTTGTCACAAGAAGACATTAGATCATGTAAATCGTGCAGTGCCTCGCAGAGTTACGGTCTGTTATAAAAACGGTTTTGGACCTACTCGTCATTAATAATTTTATTGCATCAAATGTAAGTGGAATTTCTTAATTTTTTTCGAAAATATACAGGCTGCGGTGCTAAAATCCAAACAAAATTCAATTTGAATTTCCCGCCGTTCTATACCACATGTAGATATGGCGATTGGCGTTCAAATAACTCGATGCATCTGCTAAACAGTCATAACCTCGAAACAGTCGCAATGTTAAAATCAATTGCGGAGTATAACCGAAGAGCCGCGATTATCGCAAGTGTTCGTGCTGGGCGCTCTGCGACTGAAATCATTCGGTTCTCCACAGAGATCCACTGTGGTATGATGTCGTCGCGAAGTATAATGAGTCTAAGAAGTCCAATGAAGGTTTTGCAACACACAAAGAAAACTCACTCGAAGAAGCGCGTTGTCAGGATGCCTGACATCTTTCAACGGGCTCAGGAGCTGATTTTTAAGGATTCAGGAAAATCGATCCGAAAATTGTCATCGGTTGTCGATGTGAGTGAAAAAACTATTCGTCGAATCGCCGAGGAGGACTTCCGCTACAAGTGTTACACAATTAAAGTGAGACAGATGCTTTCCAAAGCTGCCATGACAAAGCGAGTTGAAAGCTGCTATCTACTTTTGTGTTCCTTAAAAAACAATGTTGCCGGACGCCTCAGGTTTTTTCTAACGAAAAACATTTTACTGTCGATGAGAAAGTCAATCGAAAGAATGATCATTTCCAGAACAAAATTTCCGGCGATTGTTCAGGTGCTAAGTGTTGTGTGTCCTGCGAGGCTGATGTGATGCCACCGCATTTCTTTAACAAAGGGGAAAATGTCACAAAATAAGTTTATTTGTGTGTTTTGGCAAATGTAATGAATCCGTGGATGGAAACTGTGTCATTTGGATTTATTTGATTCAAAATTGGTTATCGAATAACATCGACATGAATTGTGGCCTCCCGACAGCCCAAATTTAAATCCTTAGGACTTCTATGTATGGAACGTGATTGAAAGGGTCACCAATAAGTCCAGACATCCAAATCTCGCATCACTGAGAGCCGCTATTGAAGCCGCATTCGCCGATATGGGCCGTGATGCATTAAAACGTGCGTGCAAGCGCTTCAGACCCAGAATGAAGGTGGTCATTCAAGCAGGGGGAGGATATATTGATTAAATGTATCTTTATGGCTGAAAAATCAATTTTTCTATTGGAGCCTTCGGTGTGAAACAGTAAACTCAAAGAGATTTACCACTAAACACCGTTTAAGGTTCTCGACGTCCGTTTCGCTAACAATGTTAGCATCATCAGGAGATGATGCTAACATTGTTAGTTTGTTTGGTTTTAGAATTAGATTAAATCATCTTCTGATGATGCTAACATGATTAGCGAAATGTGCGTCGACAACTTTAGAAAAGTGATTCGGTGTTTAGTGGTAAATCTCTTTGAGTTTAGTTGAAAAAATGTATAATTTGTCCGGATTTTGGCGCCGCATACAGTATATCATATATAACATAATACCGTGATGATATATACAGAAATTGCCAAATTAACCCATTAAACATATTTTGGATAGAGTTGCAAATTTTTGTTCAACAGTATATATGGTATATCTTAATAATATGACGCCACTTGATATCGATCTTTGCTGTAACTGTTGGTTTTTATACCTGTTATCCATCACACCATCTGTCTTCGTATTTGTGGTCAGTATTTTATGGGCTATAAATTCATCGAAACTAGGTTAGGGAAGCATTAAACATTCATTCATTTACATTTGGCGACAGATATTAAGTAACATTACCCGAACGTTCTCAATATGCCAGTTTTACTGTTTTTTTTTATACTTATAGGTCAGAAAGTAATGATTAAATATTTAATGATCAATTGCGATCACATATTTTTTGTTTAGACTTGTTTTAATCGAAGTATAATAAACAGTAATGGAATTATTAATGTGTAACAAAAGTATTTGGTCTTTCTTTGTGTATACATAAAGGATTATACTTCACGTTTTAGAGATTTAGTCCGATTTCAACCTTTTGCGATTTTGTGATTTCAACCATTGCGAAATATTCAGTCAACGATTTTTAACAAAAAAAGCCAAAATGATTGAAGTAAGTCACGTTTTAAGACATTATTGTGAAAAAGGCTTCAAACCGATTGATGCCGCTCGTGAGATTTGTGAAGTAGATGCGGAAGGTGTCGTATGAATCCGTACTGTTCAGTTCTGGTTAAAAGAACTTCAGGAGGTGATCTAGAAAGGAGACATGAGTGGTGAAGATATGAGTTCAGGTCGTACACGGTATCACGATGACGACGTGTTAAGGCCAGGTTTAAAGTTACCAAGTTAAGGTTGCCAAGGCCAGAAAAATTTGTCAAAAAGGTCATGCTGTGTGTCTGTGAAATTTTGAAGGAGTTTGAACCACTTTGAGTTGGTTCCTGATGGTAGGGCAATAACTTTAGAACTCTACTCAGCCCAACTTGAGCTGTTCTGGTCGAGCTGTTCTGGTCGAAACATATCTAGTTTTGGTCAACTATAAATAGTCATACTGTAGCAAGACTTCACATCTGCTACCTCAAAAATTATCGAATTGGGCTCCCTCGCTCCGCATATCGCCCCGACCTTGCTCCATCCAATTATCAGTTGTTCCGGCGCATAACTCACTTTTTGCAAAAGTGAGTCATGAGAAGAAAACATTCAGGATTGAAGAATAATTAAAAACTGACTCCATCGAGATTTTCGCCTTCAAAGACATGCCATGGTACCGAAGAGGAATATAATTCAGGCCCTCTCTTTTGAAGTCATCGACATCGAAACAAGTCTACATTACGAGGAATAACTTCCAGGTATAAAGTTTTTAAATAGGGAATAACTAAGTAGAGATGGGCAAAACTGTTATTTTTAAGTAACAGTTGGACCTGTTACTGTTATTTTAAAATAACAGGTTACTGAATATCTTTTTCAGGTGTGTCTGTATAAATAGTGCTTTTTCTTTTTCGAGTATTTTTTTATTTTCCAAACATGGTCCAGTTTTTGGGAATAATCTTATCTCTTCGGGTAAAGTAAACGAAGTAGTGGGCATGTTCACACTTCTTGCTTGGTTTACCGCCTTTTTTTCAGGAGTTTTGAATCGTTGATCTTCATTAACTCCTGAAATTGCCTCCAAAATATAAGCCAATTCGCAAGAAGCATGCGAAGTCGATATTGGTATGTCATTTTCATTAGTTATTAAAAAGGCAAGAGCATCGTCCTACAGAGAAGTTAGTAGAGAAGGCAAGTCCGAAGTTAATAGGCAAGTCCGATGTTAGTCTGTCAGTGACATAAGATCCGCTAAACTCCGAGTCAGGAAATATATTTTCATTGAGTGGCGATATCCCAGTGACTTGGAATCCAGGTTGTATATTATCAATTGTAGCTGCCAATGGCAATAATGTTTTCATTAACTCAGGTATGTCATAAGTCGTAATAGTCTTTCCTGGGTGATTCGTTAACCAGTTGTCGCATGCTTTGTTGAAATATTTGTTTAGTGACACATAAACTGTTCTATCTAAAGGCTGCTTATGGCTATAGTGGGGAGGAAATGATAAAACGATTACCCCATTTTCCTTGAAATAATCAAGTACTTAATTGGACAAATATGGTTGTCTAGAAGTAATAGAACAGGCTTTTCTTTACTGGATTTAAAGTATTTTACGAATTTTTGAAAATTATCTTCTTTCATCCATTCAGAAGAATTAGCATCACCATCTGAACCTACCGGTCCACCTTTAATAAAATATTCTTTATAGTGGACACGTGGGAAAACGAAGAATGGAGGAACCCTGTTGCTAAGAACTGAAATTGCAACCGCGACTATTACCACCGTACCTCGTTCATCAGAAGTCATTTTTCCCAAGTTTTTGATTCCTCGACGAACTATCACTCTAGTGGAACATGTACCGTTGTAAGTCCTGTTTCATCTAAGTTCCAAATATCGCCAGGATTCACATAGATTCAAACATTGGTAAACGGTTTTCAAGTTGTCGAAGAACAAATTTACGTTGTTTTGTTGAACGATATGGCTCAAGATAAACTCGTAGCTTGAGTAGATCGTATAGAGATTGGAGGATGACATTTCAGGAAACTTCTTAACCAATCTTCATCAGCAATCAGTTTTCTGTTCCACAAGGCAGGGATAGATTTTTTTTCGCAAATTCATATGCAAACTTTCGTGTTTCATACGATCCATAAACAAATATCAGCTACCTTCTTGTGGTAATTTTCTAATACGAGTTCTTTCTCGTCACTAAATATTAGTCTATTTTTGGGATAACCAGCGCTCTCCAAAGTCGACTCAGATTTCATCAATTTCAGATTACTTTTTAACGTTTTCTTCATTATGCCGTTGGAGTTTTTTGTGTGGTATAGCAAATTCTTTTACTGTAGAATTCATACTTTTTATCCCTGATTTCGTCTGGTGGGATGTATTCTGGAGACCCAACTTTCGATTACTCTTTCGTGGTATATTTTCAGTGGTGGTCTGAATGTTTCATTTAAGGTCAAGAATTGTTAGAGCTTTATTCCTGTAAACCAGGGATTGAACATAACTCTACAAAAAAATAACCCGATGGCGTGAGATCGCATGATCTTGGTGGCCAGTTGACATGACCATTTCGCGAAATTACCAATTTAAAGGGGAAAAGTAGACTAGTACCTCAAATGCTAATTTTCAAAAGACGTCACGTTTCCCACTGATTTTTTAGGTTATATTTACAGCAAGCTCGAATATTATACTACATTCTGTCGAAGTCGAAAAATGGCATTTTAAAATCACCATACAGCGGGAACAGTGATTCGATTATGTTCTGAAGGCGATGAAACATAGGGGCCGAGAATTAAGAGTTGTGTACCTAATAAAATTAAAAACAAAAAAAATCACGAATTAAAAAATCAAATATCTAAATAGTAAACAAATATCTCTTGAATAAATTGCCGACCTCGGTGGTCTGGTGGGTTAGTCGCCCGCTTGGCAATCCAGTGGTAGTTGGTTCGGTTCCAGTGCTCGGATGATTGTTTTTTTTTAATTCTTCTGTTCGTCTTACTTCCTACCCGACACACACACACACATATATACACTTACATATACAAACACACGCACACACATAAATGTCTGTCATTGTTTCTAGTAAGATCCGAGACCAAATTACCCCTCAATCTCGCCAGTTAAAGGCTGGGGAAGGACGGATGCCTTCTGAGAAGTGTTCTACGTTGGTCACTCGCCAATCGGTAGGTTTCCTGATAGACTTATGGGTAGGCACATAACCAAGGGTTGATAGGCCTGGAGGGTGCTGGCCTGGGTTTGTCGGTAGCTGATGACCGCCGTTTGGAACCCACGCTAAGCTGTAGGCCAGTCGCTAAATAACCTTAGATGCTGATGTGCCTCTAACCGTAAATCCTTTCCTTTTTCTTGAGTAAATTCTATCACTGTACTATAATTTCGAATTAAATTACACAATAAATTACGTAAATATTTTATATTATTTTTGAATATAAAAATTTGCTTGTTTTTATGGATCCGAATCTGATCAATTAGTAAGAGATCTCATATAATGGAATTAAGCTGCTAGCGAACTTATTAATAGAGTACTTAAAATTTTTCAACCTGGACTACAAATAGAAATGCTATTAATACGATGCTTTTTTTATCTATTAGAACTACATCAAGAAGAAAAATTACAATGTAATTTGTATATAGTTTGGAATATTCTACCATTCTTTTCAATAGGTTAATTATAGCCATAGCAGATCAATTAAAAAAAGTATATATATATACATATATATATATATATATATATATATATATATATATATATATATATATATATATATATATATATATATATATATATATATATAT
Organism: Cosmopolites sordidus; assembly: GCA_031761425.1. Lineage (NCBI taxonomy): Eukaryota > Metazoa > Arthropoda > Insecta > Coleoptera > Curculionidae > Cosmopolites > Cosmopolites sordidus. The sequence goes on along the minus strand of JARFXV010000086.1, from coordinate 1,680,782 downwards.
ATATATATATGTTAATTCGTAGTGTTTCGCGGATGGAAGAATACGCTAGACTATTAGTTCGGGAGTACATCCGATCGTTTGTGTCCCGTTTGTTGGAAACGTGCAGACGTTTCGCCAAGGTCACATTTGGCATTCTCAATGCTTGTCTGAAGACTGCAGTCCTTGTTCTTTCAAAATTTGGAATAAAGATTCGCGGTCAATAGAATCATTTTTGAAATCCACAAATGTACAGACGAGATTTTTATTGTACAGTTTTTGATGTCTTAGGATCAACTTTAGATTCGGGATCTGTTCAGGGCAGGATCTGCCCTGTCGAAAACCTGCTTGATATTCACCAATTCTAGGTTCTAGCTCTTCCTGTGCTCTATCTAGTAGACACTGAGATAGAATCTTGTAACAAACTGGGAGAAGAGATATCCCTCTATAGTTGTTTACATCCGTTCTATCTCCTTTCTTATGTATTGGATGGATTAGAGCATCTTTCTAATCTTCCGGAATCCGCTCGGTTCGCCAAATTTCTTGCAGAATTTTGGTTATTTCCTTGATTGTACCTGGACCAGCGGATTTCAAAAGTTCAGCAGTGATTCCATCTTCATCAAAAGCTTTGTTATTTTTAAGTTGCTTGATTTGCCCAATTAGTTCATTTTCATTCGGTGGTAATGAATCTGGGTTTGTTTGTTTAGGGTTTAGTGTTGGTAATCTGTTTAAGGGCTCAGGACAGTTTAGTAGTTGTTCAAAATATTTCGCAAGTTCTTTGCAATTGTCTTGATTATTTAGAGCTAATTGTCCGTTTTCCATTTGGAAACAAAGTCTTTGGGGTTGATAGCCTGTTAATTTAGTTTTAAATGTTTTGTAATAATTTCGGATGTTATTTTTTTTTTAATCTTTTTCTATTTCATTAAGTTGATTGTTTTCATATTTTCTCTTAGTTTTTCTAATTAGTTTCGATGTTTCTTTTCTTACTTCCAAAAAGATGTTATAATTTATTGCTGTTTTTTGACTGTTTCAATATTTAAATGCTTTACTTCGGCTTAATACTGCTTGCTCGCAAACTTCATCCTACCACGGATGTTTTCTGCGTTTTGGTAAAGGAACCAACTTTAAGGCTGTTTTAATCATTTTTTGTTCCAATTCTTGCTAGTTCTGTGCTGGTTGTTTATGAAGTTCTTCTGTTAGGATTGGTTTTATTTTCGTAGGGTCGAACTTTGGTATTACCACTCGCTTTTGAATAAGTTGTCGAGGTTTTAAGCTAAGTTTGATTCAACTTAGTCAAGTAGTGATCCATGTCTATGTTAGCTCCTTTCCTGACTTGAACATTCAAAATTTCTTTATAATTGGGGAACGAAATGGCAACATGGTCAATTTGAAATTCACCCATGTACGTGTTTGGGCACCTCCAGGTCCTTTGTTTTGTTATTTTCTTCTTAAAATGGGTTGACATTATTTTTAGATTAAACTGCGAACATAGTTCAACCAATCTTCTACTGTTTTTCTATACTCTCCTTCTTTCCCTAGTTGGGCGTTGAAATCACCCAATAGGATTTTTACATGGTTAGAGGGAATTTTAGAAATAAGTCTTTTCCAGAATTTTCCAGGACTTATTTACTTTTTCAAGACTAGATTTATTTTCTTTCTTAACTGAGAGGTGTGCATTGATTAATGTACAATTTTTGTTAGTTTGTTAGTTAGTGTCATAATTCGATTATTTACTGGCTGGACATTAGTTATAAAACCAATAGTGGTTTTTGAGATAACGAAAGCAACACGGAGATGTGGTATATTTTTGAGTATTCTTTTGTCCGTTTTACTTTTAAAAAGTCTGTAGTTGCCGACGTCCAAGGTGTCATCATCTGTCAACCTGGTTTCTTGTAGAGCTAAGATTGCAGGGGTTAAGACTGGAGGGGTTAGTTCGAGAATTTAAATTTCAGCCACACCACTGGTGAACAGTCAGACGCTAAGTGGATTTCGTTTTTTTTGCCTTGGTTTTGGGCTGCTTATTTGAGATATTCGCAGCTGTCCATTAATATCTAATGGAACTTCTACTATCTACCGGTGACCCGTCTAGTACCTTAGGCGAGTTATGCTGGTTATATATATATATATATATATATATATATATATATATATATATATATATATATATATATATATATATATGTATATATATATATATATATATATATATATATATATACATATATATTTTCAAAACGAGTCTCTCAATTTAAATATTTGGGTAAAATAATCATGGAAAACGAGTTGGAAAAAGCGGTCAAAAAGAGTAGATATCAAAAAATGGAAACTGCATTGAGACCTACACAAAGTATTTACAACAAAAAATACATATCTAAAAACACAAAATTGAGACATTACAATACAGTTATTAAGCCAGAATGTCTATATGGCGCAGAAACGCTCATATTGAATAGAAAGAGAGATATCGAGGAGACTGAAAAGAAAGAAAATCATAAGAAAAATCTTAGACCCCAAACAAATGAATAGCACAACATACCGACTTCGAGAAAACCAAGAAATACAACAATAAATAGATATACATAGCGATATGAGAAAAAGAAGACTTAAGTTTTACGGGCACATAAAACGGATGAATCCGAGTAGGCTAACTAGACAAATAGTTGAATATTATGAAAATAGGAGTAGAGCTGAAATAGAAACAATTAAATGGATTGCTGTAATTAAAGAGGATCTTAGATCAGCAAATATTACACAAAGTGAAATTCAGGATAGAAACTGTTTCAGACACAAGGTTAACGTTTGGAAGGTTAGCCGGAGAGAAAAATGTAGGAAGACCGGAACAACTTGGTCTGGCGAAAGGAAAAAAGCTCATAGTGAAAGAATGAAATCAGCATGGGCGCAAACGACGGTTAACAACAAACGCCTCTAACTGTACTTCGCGTGGTTCACCAAGGCCCATACGTGAATAATAATAATATAATATTTTTATTAACGTGGATAATTCTTAGAAGTGACATATTTACTGTTACATATTACTATTGTGACTTTTTATTTTACTTCCTCGTAATGCACCGAAAATCCAATTTGAAATTTTGTTTTGAGATCTATAGATTTGGATTAGATTTAAAAACTAAAAATTTGTTTTTTTTATCAACCATTAAGATGGACACCGGATAAACGTATTTTTATGTCACATTCATTTGTATTTAAACTGACAACCGCAAAATTTCCATTTTTCAAAACAGAAAAGACTTGAATGAGTAACCCAGATTGTAGTTTCGTTTATTATTTAGCTTTTTTTATTAAGACATTAAGTAAAGCGTAACCTTTCTCCGGTTTGCGATCGAAAAATCAACGAAAAAAGTCAGAACCAGGCATAGTTACTTGCCCTCCTTTTCGTTACGAAATAATCTAGAAACAGTGAATTCACCAAACGGCAGTTAACTTTTAATTCGCTTTTTTCCCCGCATTCTCTCGAATCATGACGGCGAAATGCCGCAAGGACTTCCTTTTAAAGTTCCTTGTTTAATCCATTTTGACCGTGATTCCGATTCAGTTCCAATCCATTTTCGTAATAGGCTGTTTGTTGATCGTCTGTAACCTGGGTTACGATAAATGCTCATCTTAAACGATACTGTTTTAATTTGATTAATGAGAATCCACTGGTACAAAGAGTCAATTTTCTATAGGAGCCTTTTCATTTTCTTTTTTTTTTTTGAAAAATAGGGTTCCCAATGCAGGTACAAGGTTACAAGTATAGTGCGGTTCAAGATATATCGTTGACCGAATGGTTGCAATAAACTGTTAACAACCCCTGTCGTAACGAAACCCGGTAAAGTTGCAAAAAACAGGACCGGGCCTAATAAAATAACAAGTAAAAAGATAAAATTAATTTTATATCTGGTTTAGTAGTTTCGAAATATTTTAGTTTAGTTCGCATTCTTTTCTTAAACTTTTTTTAAACCGGAAACTGAGGGATTTGTTTTTGCTATCCAGGATAAAGTCATAAAAACCAACAATTACAAGAAATATATCCTTGAAAATACTAAAGATGTATGTCGAAAGTGTGGCAAAATAGGGGAGACTGTTGAGCACATAATTGGTGGATGCCCTATTTTAGAAGAAAACGCATATTTAGGAAGGCATAATCAGCTTGCTATGATAATCCACCAAACACTGGCACTTAATCATGGTATTTTATCAACCTCTACTCCGCCGTATTATAAATACAGTCTTCAAGCAGTTCTGGAGTCTGACGATGTGCTGCTCTACTGGGATAGATCGATAATAACTGACAGGGCTGGCGACTACAATGGACGAGACATAGTCTTAATAAATAAAAAAGAAAAATGGGGAACCGTCTCACAATATACATAAAACGGAGGTGGAAAAAATTTATATGAGAATAGAAAGAAAAAGGTATGAGAATCTTTCTTATGAATTGAAGAACATCTGGCAACTTGAAAAAGTCAACATCGAACCTTTTGTAATTTCCGCAGAGGGATTGGTGAGCCACAGGTTCTCCAAAAGTTTAACAAAGTGCGGACTAAATAGAAATATCATAAAAGTAAAAAAAATAGTTTGAAAATTTCTGTCCAAATGCCAAGGGAATACTGGGTTATAATGAAATTTATTTCCAGGCTCCGAGCCGAACTTCAACGTCGCGAGGGAGGAATCGGTTTATGGTTTCCAGCTTTTTGAGCTGGGAGAGTGCCACCAAGTCGATGAGAATAATAATAATAATAATAATAATAATAATAATAATAATAATAATAATAATACTGTGTTCGAGAATGGAAAGGACAAACATTGTACGGAAGGTTTCCTAAGTCACTCGAAGATGACACCATTGACGAACAATTGTCTCTGAAGGGGCTGACCGATGGACTCTTGTACCCAGAAACAGAAGGTTCCGCGATATCTATTCAAGATAGGGTAACAAGAACAAAAAACTATGAAAAGCACATACTGCATTTGGACGTAGTCGATAAGTGCAGGAAATGCGGTACTTTGGGGGAAACAATTGAGCACCTTATTGGCGGTTGCCCGGCCCTTGCTCCTAATGCTTATTTAGGACGGCATAATCAGCTGGCAAAAATTATACATCAACAAATTGCAAAAAAATACTCGCTATTAGAAAATGCACCTCCTCCATATTATAAGTACTCGCCTTCTCCTGTACTTGAATCATCCGATACCATTCTTTACTGGGATAGACCAATCACTACTGATCGAACGGTTGATTATAACAGGCCGGATATTATTCTAATCAACAAAAAGGACAAGAGGGCTTTTATAATTGACATCGCAGTGCCACTATCTCACAACATTAGAAAAACTGAGATAGAAAAATCTACAAAGTATGAAAATCTGGCATACGACTTGAAGAACCAGTGGAAACTGAGTAAGGTAGATGTAGTGCCCTTCGTTATATCCGCCGAAGGCCTGATAAGTAAGAGATTTTCAAAGAACCTCGAGAGCCTCGGGATCTCGAGATCGATTGCCATAGTGGGACAGCGTGCCGTGCTCTTGCAGACGTGTCACATTGTTCGTAAGATATTATACTAGGGTGAGAGGAGCTGAATTGCTTTTTCATCATGGCATTGGAATACCGGCCAGCATGAGCTGAGATTCTACAGTAAGGATGAGCAGAATAATAATAATAAACCTCAAAACGAGAAATTTAACCAGAGCCATTTAAAGAAGGACTTTTCTGCTATGTACGAAAAGAGGCTTATAAAACTTTTAAATACCAAACTGGACAGTGGAAACCTGGTTAGAGCGATCAATGGATGGGCAGTGCCAACTCTGACCTATTCCTTTGGTATTGTTAAATGGTCAGAAACAGACCTTGATGGACTGGATAGACGTCAAACATTGATAAAATTTCGATATCTGCATCCAAATTCATCTATAAAGCGATTATAGATTCCGAGAAAGTTAGGAGGCAGATGCCTCGTGAACATTAAGAATTTTTGTCTGAACCAGGAGAGTAAGATGAGAGAGCGCTTCATTAATTCAAGCAGCCCGCCAATGAAGTTGGTTGTTAAGGAGGACCGGGGTTTCACCCCGCTGAACCTAGATAAAGTGAACCGTGTTGATGGCAGGACAACACTTTCGGACTGTGTCCGAGAATTGAAACAACAGACACTGCACGGGCGGTATCAAAAGTCACTCTAGGATGATACCATTGATGAATCATTGTCTCTGAAATGGCTGGCCGATGGGCTGTTGTACCCAGAAACAGAAGGTTTTGCGACATCTATTCAAGATAAAGTAGTAAGAACAACGAATTACGAAAGACATATACTGGGATAGACCAATCACAACAGATCGAACGGTAGATCATAATCGTTGTCGATCATTGTTCTGATTAGTAAAATGGAGAAAAGAGCGTTTATAATTGACATCGCAGTGCCGCTCTCTCATAATATCAGGGAACCGAGTTGGAGAAAACCACTAAGTATGAAAACCTGGCATACGTTTTGAAAAAACCAGTGGAAATTACATAAGGTAGAGATTCGTTATATCCGCTGAAGGCCTCAGAAGTAAGACCTTTTCAAAAAACTTGAAGAACCTTCTCATCTCAAAATTGATTGACATAGTAGGACAAGGTGCAGTACTCTTGCAAACATGCCACATTATTCGGAAAATCTTATGCTAAGTGAGAGAAGCTGAACTGCTTTCTCATTTTAGCCTTAGAATATCGACCAATATCGACCAGCCTAGGCTGAAATGCTTGAATTCAGAATAAACATAATAATAATTTAACAATATTTTATTTTTTCCAAAATTATTCAGAAGTTAAACCATTCCGACTCTGGTGCCTTTGAAGAAATTAGGAATATTTTTATTGAAATTTATTGGGGCAATTAACATTTTGCCGAAAGGCAACGAAATATCTTGAATCAGATTATACTATCACCGGGTTTTAACAAAAGGTCGAGTGAAGATCTTAATTTTTTTTTAATTAGTCATTTGATTTTGAGTATTTCTAATGAGCAGTATTCATAGACGGAGATAGACAGATACTTTTCCGATAGATGACTATGCGATCTCAGAAGTGATCGTGATTGATTTTTTTTCTTAGTTTTCGAAACCAGATAAGTTCGGTATTTTTACTTCCATAGAAAATACGAATATTGTGCGTTGATTAAACATTGCTTCTTGCGTAGAAAAACCATCACACAAACCGAAGAAAATTTGAAAAATGATCATGATTTATAGGTAGTTTACTAATATTCCATGTAATCGAACCTGCATGAATGATGCTCCGTTGAGGTCGCCACGGAGGAAATAGTGAAGACAATCCATGATATCATGCTAGAAGATCACAGAGTAAAGACTAGTCAGATTGGTGATAAACATCTCGTTCGAATACGTACATCCTACACTAACATTTGGGCATGAGAAAGCTTTCAGTGCGATGGATCCCGCGTTTGCTCACTGCGCACCAAAACCATTTTTGGTCCGTTCCATAATCGAGTGACCACTTCATATCGGTGTTGAGATCAGACTACCAGAAACGCAGAAACGGTACCGTCAAAACATTGTGTTTTACCCGACAAACCTACTCCAAAGAAAGGTCAAAGGTCATTTCCCCTGATTTCTACGATTCATTAGGCATTATCCTCATCGACTATTTGGAAAAGGGATGAACGATCACAGGATAATGTTATTCTACATTATTGTATTTATTATACATTATTTAAAACGCTCTTAGTTAACGAAGAAAAAATGTTTGGAAAATGGTAATTTTCGGCAACAAATTGATTCTGTGTCCACCTTATTTTCTAGATTTCACCCTCTTCGAATTTTTTCTCTTTTGAAACATGACGAAATGACTGTTTGGAAAGAAATTCATATCAAATTCTATTTTATTCTGCATAGTTCAAATAGTTATACTTTTTGGAACACAGAAAAAAGTTGAAAAATCATTAGGCGAAGTGTTTTGAGCTAAAATGAGACAATGTTGATACATTTTTGGAAAAAAACATAAGATTTAATTAGAAAAGTATTTGACTTTTCACTGTACCTTTGTATTCATATTTTTGAATATATCAATGTGGTTCTTTTAATATGCCTTATAGTAAAAATATAGAAAATACAGTGCAATTTCAATTAATAATAAATTGTGTGTAGTTCAATACAATTTTCGATGTATTGAAAGTTGCCTAAACTAATAGATGACCCAAGTAGAGTCATTGTCCCAGATTAAAGCATAATAAAAATTCTGTTAGGAATATTCGTAAGTACCAAATTTCTACTATGAAACATTGAGGTAAAAATGTAATAGTTTGGAGTTATAGGGAGCTCGGGCAAGGTCACTGCTTATTCGTGTATTTAGTCATAGTCGTCACAAAAAAAAAGGTTTAGAGAGAAATGCGAAAATGATCGCTTTACCGTTTTCATTCTACATGCCAGTAAAATCCTCCCTCACATTATCAATGAACGTTTATAATTCTAGCGGAGGTAGAAGTCGCGTAGAGATGTTGATGATTGGATGCATGGTGTCAGTATTAGCGGCATTAAAATAACTAATTTAAGATATGTCAACGGCATTATACTTCTTGCAAGGTCGTCCGAAGAACTGACTATAATTGTTAAAAAAATAAAGGATGAGAGCCATCTTTGCGGACTAGGAATACACGAGGAGAAAACGAAAATAATGATTTTATTAACAGTCAAAACAATAACATGCCAAACATCAGCCAAATAAGTCAATTTAAGGTAGTGAGCCAATTCGTCTTACTTGAGGTTTTAATATCGAACGAAAACAGTAATACTGATGAGATCAGATACGAAAAAGGTGTAAAATGGCAAGAAATATAATGCAAAATTTGCAGAAGATCTGGGGAGATAGGGACATAACACAGAACACAATGAAGGAAATAGTAAAAACCTTAGTTTTTCCAGTATTGCTATATATTGCTGAAACATGGACAATTAAAGAACAAGACCTCAAGAGCATTGATTCTTTTGAATTCTGGTGTTATTCAAGAAATTAATGAACCCATAAGACTATCTTAAATTATTCGTGAATAAATACTAAGATTGTTTGGCCAAATTGAACGCATGGACCGCAATAACTTGGAAAGACTGATAGTACAGGGACGGATGAAAGGTTTTAGATCACGGGGCAGATCTCCATAAAGGGTAGAGCAAATTAGAGACCCAACTGATACATCTCTCCAGTATGCAACCAAGGAAGCTAGAAATAGAGAACGCTGACGAGAAGTAGTCCGGATAGTACGCGAACGGAATGAGTTTCTCGACTCTTCGGTAAAGAAGAATACGAAGAAGTCGTAAGAGTCATAGTCATACACTTGATATACTCAATTAAATAATATTTTTTTCGACAATTTTCTAATAATGCAAGTGAATAAATGTATAAATATAATAAAAAATCATTGAAATGAATATATAAACATTTTGGCAATATAGATATTTTCAAGACCCGTCTAGACAGTTATTAAACGATCAGACAGAATTCTAAAATTCCCCACTTTTAAAATATTGTAAAAATGAACCCCAATAAATGTGTAAAATTAATTACATAGGATAAACAGCTGTAATACCTTAGTTTTAAAGTAGTGTTTGAGAATGTAAAATTGTTTTACGAAACTATAGTCACAAAAATTTAAAAATAAAAGTGATAGATAACAAAGTATAAAATTGTTTTATTCGTTTTTGTTTAATTCAGAATGTTTTGAATCATTAAAAATCTGATTTTGTTTCACTACAATGGAAATCTGTACTATTTCTGAATCCACATTGGGTGTTTTGTAGTATTTTTTTGGTGTATAATCTCAATCTTTTTTTGAAAAAATTTCCGAATATACTTTTCCTGTAACATTAATTTAAGAGTACTAATAGAACAGTCAATATTAAATAGAACAGTCAATAATAAACGAAATTAGACAAGATTTGAAAGTGATGATATTAGTAAATGTCATAAAAATGTAAGGACTGTAATGGTGGAAATTATTATGGGTATTAATGAATTGTGGCACATTTGGAATTATTTACCTTAATTCATCATAGTTTAAGCATTTTTTCTATCTGACTCGATGGTGTTATAAGCGCTGATAGGCTAGTACTGCAATTGCATTATATATTATAACAGTATCATCTGTGTGCAATGCGATATGTAGGACAGTTAAATAATGGATTTAACTATTAATACAGAGCTTAAATATATAAGAAGTAAACAAGAGTAAGAAGTAAGGTAGAGCTTAAACAAAACCTAATCAATAAAAAACCTAATCAATATCAATTGTTCCATGTTTTGCCTTCAAAAACAACAACAAAGATCTCAAGTAGTTTGTTTAATATATGCACCAAACCAAACTCATAAATTTCAAAATATATAAACCAGTTCGCAGTTGAGTTTCTCTCAGTACCGCAATAAAACTTTTGATTTTACTTACTTATCTAGACGTTCTAAAAGACAATAATACAGCAAACGGTCTCCTTGTCGTATCATTCGTTTTCTAAGAGTACGTTGTCGTTATTGTGTTTGTGTTCCAATAGTACAGTCTCACTACAATTCAGATCGTTCTAGATCAGGCCTCTTTGGCGGTCAAGTGAGCGTTTGCATTCCGGCTGTGGTTCTGTCGAAAAAATCCGATGCTGGAGAGAAATTGATGCGGAATGCGAAATTGAAAATTCGCCCTAGATCTAGTTCGTAGCGCGACTTTGAAATTTAAATTGTTGTCGTTTCAGGCGAGTTAATGAGAGTGTAACACAACATTTAATAAACAATCGCTTTATATGAGACTTGTGAAAATAGCGCTGGGAATATTGAAAATTTATAGTCACTTATATTTTATTTTTATCCCCTTTATTATGTTTATGAATTCTTTTCAGATATATATAACTGTTATTGAAGTTCCTCAGATTATTTATTTTTCTATTGTCTTTTTCCCATTGTTTTCTGAAATCTTGATAGATTGTTGACTTGATTGCGAGTTTTGGTTTTCAGTATATTTTTTTCTGTCACGAAACAGGTATATTCGTTAATATTTTGACTATTTTTTTCAAATATCGTATGCTGTTTTACAGTTAATATCAAGGTTCAAGAATTCAACATCTTTTTTCTTCAATAACACTTTCTTAAAGGTGATTTTAAAGTTTAACTCGCCAAGGGCTTGTTAATGAACAAAATATATTAAAATTTATTGGCGTAATATTAGGAGTAAAATTGATGGTATCTCCTATAATCTGATGACTATAAACTCAAAATGCAAATACACTTGTTGAAGATGGATGACCGTCTAGGTATTGTTAGATAAACTTTGAGAGATATTCTATAGAACATTTTTTTAGTCCGCCGCGGCTACTTCTGACGAAGCGTATTCTGTCAATCGAATTTCGGACCACTTTTTCAAGCAACTGATGTCTTATGTTCGAGTTAAGTTGGTTTTCAAGGCGTCAATAGTTGTTAGTTTATCGGCATAGACCAAAGATGTAACATAACACCAATTAAAAGGTCCGTTCCTCGAAATCAGTTTCTTATCGCATTGTTTCTTTAATAAATCGATTGTTGCGTTGGTTGTAAGGCATGTGGAGACATCCTGTTGGAACCAAATCTCCTCCAGATCAAATTTTCCAGGTAGTCGTATAATAAAGCCCATATTACTGCGAACAGCGATGAATTAATAAATTTGGACCGTCATCAACACTGCCAGCAACAGCGGTGATATTTTCTTCGGGACGCACACTTGTTGTTCAAGCGGCTTTCGGAATTTGTCGATAATTCGGTGAATACATTGCTCGGTTGGGCGATTATGTGCACCATAAAATTCACGATGTGCTCGATAAGTTTGGTGCACAGAACATTGATTTTGAACGTTGATGATTATTGAACTGATACTAAACCTTTCATGCTTATTTGCCGGACATTTGACGTATTATGATGATTGATATGATGCCATTTATCATGATGATTTAACAGCGACCCCTACAAAATCAGCGACACACTACAAAATCACCCTTTATCTCCACTTGTCAGTCAGTAGGTTTTTTGAGATTCTAAGAGTTTAAGCACACAATAAAAGTTGCTAGCTCAAGAGAAGTGCAAACTGGGGTTAATCGATAACTGACAACTATGGTTTGGAGTTCATGTTGAGCTGTACGTTCTGTTTAAACCTTAGAATTACACGGATCTTCTACATGATCACAAAGTTCATAGTTTTGCTTAATAATTATGTGCCTTATCTAACTACCTAAATCCCCCTTGAAAAAAATCCTCCCCTTTGAGTTTAGATCTATCCTAGTTCTGCTTTAACTCTTCCTGTATAAATTCCTCCTCTTTGAGTTTCTATATATCCTACTTCTGTTTTAACTCTTCATGTATGTCTTTATCTTACAATTACCATGATCCTGATCCCAAAGCTCATAGCTCTGCTTGATAATTATGTAGCTTATCTCGCAACTTAAATCTCCAATTGAATAAGTCCCTCCCCTTTGATCTACCACCTGTCCCACCTGGATAAACACGGGGTTCTCCTTTAACTGTTCCGGTCTGTTTAGATCTAATAATTACCGAGATTCTCTACATGATCACAAAGCTCATAGTAAATCGTATAACCTTAATGGCCAATTAATAGGTCCGTGCCTCGAAATAATTCTCTTATCGAATTGTTCCCTCAATAAATTGATTGGAACCTTCCTGTTGAAACCACAGCACAGATCAATCCCATACAAATTCGAATCATCCCTCTGTAACAATCCCCATTAATGAATTGATAAATTTGGATTTGTATCAGCACTGCTAGCAACAGCAGCGACTCGAAGACACTCTTTGAAACGCAAAGTTTTGGGCCTGGTTTTTGTTTTAATCTCGAGCATCGTGAAATTGGGCGATTATGTGCACCATAAAAAAGTCTATAAGCTTGGCGCCTAGAAAAACTGATATTAAACGTTCCATGTTATTTTACCAGACATTTGATGTACCCGGATGAGCTGAGATGAGCCCGGATGAGCGGTAATCGCTGAGTTGAGCTGATATATGGATTGATACAGCGGCCGTTTCTGTTTAAATCTTACAATTACCCAGGTCCTCTACCTGATCACAAAGTTCATAGTTCTGCTTGATGATTATGTGGCCTGTCTAGCTACCTAAATTCCTTTGACTTTCTATCTGTCCTACTTGGATCATGCCGGTGTTCTCCTTTAATTCTTCCTGTCTGTTTATATCTTATATCTTATATAAACTTATAATTATCCATTCCTTTGCCTGATCCCAAAGCTCACAGTTTTGCTTGGTATTTGTGTAGCTAGTCTCGCAACCTAAATTTTCCTTTTAATAAGGCCCTCCCCTTTGATCTTCCATCTTTTTTTTTTGGAAAGGTGGAAAATATTTTATAGACTGAGTGTGGGATTCTCTCATATTGGGTTCTACCCACTAAAATCACCTCTGTTATTTATTGGTATATACGCCGGAATCTGCGTAAGCATCGCATCAGCATATAACACCGTTCATCGTCGGTCATTAATCTTAGGTCCTTCATCCAGCTCATCATAATCTGTCTTATCATGGCCATTATGGAGTAAAATTATGCTCCGGAATAAGTATCAAAGTTGATCTATTATCTTCCGTTATATGTTGTCTACAATTCAGATCTACCTCTAATCGTAATGCATTCCATCTTGCACATTCAAATAAAGTGTGTTCTTGGCTGTCCTCGCTGCCACAATACCAGCATGCGTTATCCTCTATTTTTCCAATTCTTTGTGTGTTCGAAAATATCGTGTCCTGTGATTGCTTCAGTCACATAGTAGTCCGTTTGTGTCCATTCAAAGTCATACCATCTAACTATATTTTTTATAAAATATATTTGGACCAAGCGTTGTACTTGTTTCATCTTTCCTGTCACGTGCTAAGCATTTATCCTTTCCCTTCCGCTCTGAAGTATTTCCTTTTTTGTAAACCAAGCACTTTTGATCGATTTGCAGCTTGACGGTAGGCAGGCACGCCAGTGTCAGGACGGCTTCTGTCGGAGAGTCACTCGCAGGGCCATTTTGCGGTTGGTCTTCTTTAAGATATTCTCGTAGTGCTGTATTGTATTGTGCGCTCTCATATTGGGGCCGCAAACAATATAGTGGATGAGGGTCAGCCTGGCTATTTTCCAATCCAATTGATCTCCCACCTGTCTGCCTTGTACCGACCCGGGATTCTCCTTTAACTCTTCCATTTTATTTAGACCTAATAATTACCCTGATGCACTACATGATCACAAAGTTTATAGTTTTGCTATAAATCTCACTCATCCCTAATCTAGAACGAGGCCATTTCATTTCTATGCTACCAGTGCTACTTTGGAAGTTGGTTGAAGCGATTGACTAATCATCTAGATCACTATCATACATATTTGTGGTATGGTATTGGGTATTTATGCATAAAAAGTGTGATTGTTATAAGAAAAAGTAGATAACAAGATCTGTGATCTAAAATGTTGTTAAATGAGCGATGCTAATTGCCTTTATATCAAGAATAAATGTATCGCTCGCTTAGTACATATTTTCATGGAATGGTAGAGTACCAGTGCCTTATCATTGCAGATTCCCCCAGAAGAAGTTGAATTTGTTCGTGGGAGAGGCACACGTGAATAGATATTTAAGTCAATCTTCTTATACATATGTAGTTTCTTGATTATCGGAAGGCATGAAAATCTAAAATTGAAAAAAGTCTGGCATATTTTTCAGGAAATCGGAGGATCAGATCACTTGATTGGTTTAATTTGACATCTGTACGAAAAAAAAAACAGAGCAGTGCTGAAAATAGAAGATTGAACATCTGATGAGATTTGCGTCAATTAAGTAACCAGGCAAGGATATCACCTATTCAATCACACCTTCAGCACCCTATTTCAATCCTATGCAACATATATAGTGAATATCTCATGAGTAGAGTTCTCGAAGATTGGGCGGGTGGTATCTAGCGGGCGGGCGGTGAAAATGACTAACTTACGAATGCCGATGATACTACACTTCTTGCGAGATCGGCTGAGGAACCGGCCAATAACTTAATTACAAAAAAAAAATATAGGAAAAGTTTTTACGGATTAGAAATAAATGAGGAGAAAATGAAAATAATGATTTTATCAACCGTCAAAACAATAACTTGCCAAACATCAGTCAAATAAGGTAATTTAAGTTAGTAAAGTCAATTTGTTTATAAGTGGAGGGTTAGAGACACAACATAAAGAGACAGTAAAAATCTTAGCTTTCTAAAGGGCAGTGATTATTTTAATTGGTGCTTGGTGTTGGAGACGGGTCCGTCGCATTGCGCAGACTGCCAGACGAGCAAACGCATCCGTTATTCAAGAAATTGATAAAGCTACAAGGCTATCCCAAATTATTCATGGACGCATAGTAAGATTCTTCGGTCACACTGATCACAGGGCTTGACAATAATCTGGAAAAACCGGCGGTACAGGAAGGGATGGAGGATTCTAGATCACGCGACAGAATTTAATAATCATACGGATATATCTTTCCAATACGCAACCACGAAAATCGGAAATAGGGAACGCTGGCGAGAAGTAGTTCGAAAAGTATGTAAACAGAACGAGTATCCAAAAGTTACGACTCTTCTCTTGAAGGATACGAATATAGTACCTATTTACACATAAGTTTTTAAAGTTACATTATAATATATTTTGTTGGTCCTAGTGTTGGAGGAAACTAATGTGAAAAATACAAATTTGATAGTTCATGGAAAAAGTCGCACAGGGCATTTAGCATACGTCATGGAATATTTTCGAAAGTATGTACCAGGCCTGTAAATATGAAACCGGAATTTGCCCATAGATGGCCCTATCTATCAAGGTAGTTACCATCAAACCGCCTTATTGACGCCACTTCTTTATTGACAACTGACAAAAGTTTTCAACTCAATTCAACTTAACAATACAAATTGCACAACAATGCAACAGCATAGTTTGTAATATCGCTGAACATTTTCTGCTGCCATTTGAAGAAAACTGGTTCAGTATCGCATCGAATGCTTGTCGAAGCTTACGGTGAGCTCTTGAGAAATCACAGTGCTATGACTGGTCTAAAAAATTCAAAAGTGGCGATTTTGACTTGAGAAAGGAAGAACGTGAAAGACCATCGAAAAAGTTTGATGAGAGAGAATTGCAAGCATTGTTGGATGATGATGACGCCCCAACGCAACAACAATATGTCGATCAATTAAATGTAACACGAGAAGTCGTCTTTATACGTTTGAAAGCCATGGGATAGATCCAGAAGATGGAAAAATAGGTTCCACATGAACTGAATGAAAGACAGCAGGAAAAGCGAAAAACCACTTGCGAATGCTGTTCTCCAGGTACAAACGAAAGTCATTTCTCTATCGAATTGTGACTGGCGATGAAGAGTGAATATATTTTGTGAATCCTAAGCGTAAAAGATCATGGGTAACTCCAGGAGAACCATCGACATCGACTGCAAAGCCAAATCGCTATGGACGGAAGGCAATGCTCTGTGATTGATATGATCAGAAGAATGTGATATATTATGCTAAAACCTGGTGAAACCGTTAATACTGAACGCTACCAACAACAAATGATTGATTTGAATCAAGCTTTGCGTGAAAAACGACCAGAATATCAAAAAAGGCAACATAAAGTGATTTTGCTTCATGATAACGCACCATCACACGCCGCAAAACTGGTCAAGGAAACGATTGAGACGTTTAGTTGGAAAATATTTTCGCATGCGGGTTACTCACCAGACGTGCATCGATGGGACACGCATTTGCTGAGAAACGCTTCACTTCTTATGAAAATGGCTCGATGACTGGTTTGCCTCAAAAGAGCAGCAGTTTTTTTTTTGGCGTGGCGTCCACAAATTGTCAGACAGGTGGGAAAAATGTATAGCTAGCCATGGGCAATACTTCGAATAAAATATTTTTTTTATACAAAAATTCCAGTTTAATATTTACGTACTTGGTACAGTAATTTCAACATTTTTGTGGAAAAATTTATTCATATAGGCGAAGAGTTCGTCGAAAGCGAGATATTTTTAGTACAATTTCACAAATCATCTCCGACAAATACCTCCGAAAATGAAACTACTTATCATACTCTCAACTCTTATTTTTCATCAGAATATTGCATCAAAATTTCCCAGTTGGATTGATAGTACACATTAAAGATTTATATACATATATGACGAAGCTCGTACGGTTTCGGTACTTGAGAGAGATAACGAGGCTGTTTGATGATAGTTTGTTTAAAATTACTAAACCGTTTAATGGAGACACTTGAATGTTGAGTGCACCGACTCAATTTAGCGCGGTCTTTAGACTATTGTGTGAAGAAAAAAATTAAAAATTACAGGTAACTGTTTGTAATGACGATCTGAGGATAACTACTTAGAGAGGTACGTCATTGCATCAGGTTCATAGACACTTCTTGATTTAATTTTACAACTGATCAGTTTTGGATATACGATAGATAAATTAATCTCTCAGAAATATAACTTTATCAATCATTACCTAATATATTAAGTAATATAACCTATACAGAAGGTGAACCAGAAAAATGAATTAAAGGAAAGAAACTGAACGGAAATAAATTATGGTGTTTTGCTCTGAAAAATTGTTTACTGTGATAAACGCTGGAGGGGCGGCGCTTCAAAGCTCTTCTTCACGAGCTTTATATATTAATATATGATAATATAAGGGATACCCATAAATAATAATAACATTTTTTCTTAATTTTAAAAACATTCCCATCTACAGACAATATTTAACTTAATATAACATAATCTATACTCTAGTTAAATATTGGGCTGTTCTATAAGTTCCCGCCGTTCTTATAATACTTTTGTTTGTCTTCCATTTACACTTTGTTTGGCTAAGTATATATGCATTCGAAAGCTTTTTTCGTTACTCTACAAAACAATTGCGACCATTTTACTGAAAAACTTATTCTTAATTAACTTTTAGGTTTTTGAAATGAAAATTCCAGGTATTAATAAAACTTCATTGTCGACATTTGCTATATTTCGCCTTTCGTTGTAGTCAAAAAGCTACAGAAACAGTTCGACCATTACTACTTTATTCCTGTTGGGTAAACTAACCTTGCGGCCTTTGTTTTTAATAATGTAATAATAATAATATTCTTTATTTCTTCTTCTTCTTCTTAAGTAACTTGGCTTCTGCTCCAGACAGCGGGCAATTAGCCAGCGCATTAGGAGTGGCGAAGATTAGTCTAGCCGGAAGCCATAACTTCGTCACTCAAATATACTATAGCAGTTTATTATATAATATAAATATCACTGGAAGCATCCGGCTTCATCCGGCCTGGTTATCGGCGTGCCAATGGGTCAAAATATTGAACTATTGCAAAAGATCACCACTGGAAGCATCCGGCTTCATCCGGCTTGGTTACCGGCGTGACAATGGGTCAAATACTGTTCGATCAAAATTAAATATACAATCACAGTCACTAATATAAACTTCTCAAAAAACTACTTCAGGAAAGTCGCACGATATAAAATGCTTCTTTATTATTAATAAATCAGCAAGCTCTCTAATACACGAAGACTTTTCTATTTCGTCTCTGAAGGTGGACCGAAAACTGAGAATTTCTCTGGCAAATGTTTCAGATATGCCTTTTTTATATATATCAACAAATTCTAGAGTTTTTTTTTTAATAGTTCAGTGTCATTTAAATTTTGCAAAGTGGCAGGTTGCAAAACACTGAAATTGGAAACAATTTCATTCATTGAAAGGAAACGCGATTTCAGTTGATTAATAATGATGTCCAATATTCGATAAAATATGTTCACTTTGAACAAACTTTGCAAAGTTTTTCAAATTTGAAAGATCGGTGACTTTAGACTGAAGTGCTTTAGAAGCTGCATCGATAGTTTGTAGAATTTTGCAATGGAAAACCAATAACATAATAAAATTGTAGTTCTCGATCTCCTTCTTGAGTGAAATAGCTTCATTTCTTAAATCTGATTTACAATTTAACAGAATTGTTTTCGTTAGCGCTTTTTGGACTTCAGCAAACCGAACTTTTAAAGCAAAAATAGCATCATAACGTCCTGCCCATCTATTAGGGTTCAATGTTTTTAATGTTATCCAAGTTGAAGACTCCCTTTCTTTATCATATATAAAACTTGATAAGATATCCCATCTTTTGATACTATGCCCAAAAAAATTATAAATTTGTTGAACTGTTTTAAAAAAAAATGTTCCATATCAATAACCTCTCTTACTGCATCATTACCGCATTTGGGTCGATAACTTTTATGAAGTTGTTGAACTTCACCATAAGTGCCTTTCGTTGTGTTAGCACCATCATATCCTAAATAAGTGTCCTCGACATTTATTTAATAATTTGGTTGGACATTGCAAAGGCCATTTGGTCTTTAACTTCATGACATCCTAAAAATGACTGTCTAATGACGAGCGTCTTTGGGATTCCATTTTCATCTTTCTCGATCATACAATAACGGTAAAGTTCACACATTTGATCTGTTTTTGAAATACCTTGAGTCGTATCGAATATGATAAAGTAAAATGATGCGGAATTTATGTCATTTATGAGTGCATTTTCTATTTTTAGAACCAGAACAGAAATGAGCTCATTGTGTATTTTTGGACTTACGTATTTTATCTGGCCCTTTGATTTAGTTAACAATTCTTGTGAAATCGGATCGTATTTTGCTAATCACTCAACAATACTCAAAAAGTTTCCTCGGGAACTTGAATCATTGCTATCTTCCTTTTCTTTGTGGCCACGAAAGGCTAAATTATACGTTGAAAGTGTCAGAGTAACATCAAGGAGTCTAGAGAGTAAGTGGCGCCAAAAAGATTTTTCTTTCTTGATCATGGACTTTAGCTCTTCATCTAGTGTTCCATGTAGCCGCATTGCTGATACGTAAGGCAAGAATCCAGGTGAATTTTCAATGTCTCGTGTCTTTCTATGGTGTCTATAATATGTTTCCAGTCGTCATAATCTTCCATTCAAACATTTTGTATTTTTTTAAATGCCCGATTTGCGAATAACCAACATGGTGCCTTCTGATAATCTCCTATACTGTTACTTTTAGTTACGTCCAATTCTTCACTTTCGGAGCACTGTTCATTCGCTTTTTCATCAATAAAGTCATCATTCTTAAAGTACTGACTAATTTTAGGTAACTTTTTATTTTTTTCTTCAGACTCCCTTTTTCTCTTTCGTTTTTCGCTTCCACTTAGATATTTTCTAGAACTAGACATGTTGATCTAATTTTCACAATTCATTTTACTTTGCCATTATTTGCATATTCAATGAAACAAAAACTACGAAAAATCAAAGATACCAATGACCAATTGTCATAACAATCAAACGAAGAATACGTAGTAGAGCCCTTCCTTCTTAAAAAATAGAAATCCGGGATTCCCCTAACATCGTGCGTCGCTAGCCCGCCAGCGCCACGAAAAAAAAGTACTTTCTTGATTAAAAAATGTGGGAATCCCCGAGCATCACTAGCTCGCCCGCGCCACTAAAGTACCTCGACAAAAAATGAAGCAACTAATGGATGCGTTTGAAACCTGATCACCATCCTTTTCTTAAGAATGCATTTAAATCTTAATAATTTATTTGAATTTGTATTTGGTCTCTAGTTGTGTCTGACTTTAATTGATTTTAAATACTTATATAAAATGTATAATTTTTACTAAATTTTGTTAAAAATGTTAGGTTATTTCTGAGCTCGCGGCTTCTCGGACCGGGGGCCCCCGTCGGGTCAGGGACCCGTGGCGTTTTGCCAGCTCTGCCACCCTATAGTTATGCCACTGATGTCTATGCATAATACAAATATATCCAAATATGTTCTGTTGTATAACAATAAAAATGCAATATATACACACTAGTTCATACAAAATGAAACATACCTATTGTTAACAACAAATTAACCTATTTTGTCAAATAATGTTTACGGATTATATCTACAAACATTTCCAAACCTTCTATACTTGTTAGCTCTGCTGGGACCATTGAACAGCCGAATACCATTCTCAAAAAGCGATTTCTGCGTATAGGTACTACGTTCAAAATTGATTTGAACTTTTAATTATTAGCCAATTATTAAAATTATCAAAAATTGGTGTTTTTCGAATCGCGTACTATCAAGTACCTTCCAAGATATGCAGGCATTATTTTTAATTGTAAAAATCATAACAATACTGGCGATCTCAATACTTTGCCATACATAGTACCAGCCCAAAGAGCGCAACATCAAATCCGCCGGTGTAGACCTATATCGCAATACCAAAATAATTCGCATTGCCTTATTTTGTAAAATTTACAATCTATTTAATTTTTATACAACCTAACAACAAAGTGCTACAATAAGTAAAATAGGGATAAATTATGGTATTATATATTAACAATTTTGACCAGTTACTTAAGATATGTGATATTCTATGAAAAAACTCAATGTTTTTACCTATTTTTTCAATCATTGTAATTTACATGAGCACATAACTTCAATTGAGAATCTAGAATTACACCTAGATATTTAATTTGGTCTATGATTTCAATGTTATTCTTCTCAATGTAGATATTATAATTTTTATCAATAAACGACTTGCAAATACCCGTTTTTCCCAGAATAATATATTTTGTTTTCTCATAATTTAATTTTAATTTATTCACACATAGTCAATTATCTAATATAGAGAGTTCTAAATGAAGATCTTTCACCATTTGGTCATAATTCTGTCCCGTTATTGAAAGGAGCGTATCGTCTGCAAACAAATTTAAGTCTAATTTAAAAAAATATATATACAGATCATTGATGTATATAAGAAACAAAAAGGGCCCCAATACGCTCCCTTATGGGATACCAATATCATTTTCGAGCATTCCTGATATAGCACCATTTACTTTTGTTCCATGAAAACAGTCACTCAAATAATGTTTAAGCCATTTTATCACACAAGATGTCACTCCGTAGCACTGCATCTTCACAATCAGATTTCTGTTTATAGCCTCAAATGCACGTTTTAAGTTCACAAATATACTACAATATTATCGTTACTAATATCTTGGCGCCATTTCGTATAAAGATATTGCAATGCAGACTCGCATGAATGTTTATTGCGAAATCCCGATTGTCCCAGTATCGACGCAACTGTCTATCGTTATTTTCAATATTTTGTCAACAATCCCCAATAGATTGATTGACCTAAAATTCTCTGGTAATACAGGATTTTCAACCTTTGGTATTGGAATAATGATGCTCATGCTTTCGCATTCCTTGGAACTCGACCACTGGACAAACGACATATTGATTAAATGAAGCAATGGATATCCATCGCTGAAATACGCCCTTTAAAAATTTTATATTACATATATCATCAGATGTGGACTTATTGTTTAAATAATTTTTCTTCCTTGATTTTTAGTTTAGTTCTACTTAGCATAGTTATTGACTATCTTCATTGCTGGTAGAGACCTGTTGAGATTAATCGACATGTTGTGTGAAGTTCTTCGAGTTCATTAACTTTCAGCTCCGAGCCTAGCCCGCGAGCCCCAGATTCAGTAGAATTAGACATTGAAATTATCGCGGCAATGCCTTCAATATTGCTAGGGCGGTCATCGTTGTCGGTTGTTCTTGAAACGGATATGTTGGTCTTCTCGTTCTTATTCTGATGTTGTTTGCGGCTGTTGGGCTGCTTATTCTTGGGTTAGGTGAGCCGATGTGGGAATGACTTGCTGCTACTAATGGTCTTAACAGGACGTCCCTCTCTATTCTATGGGTTAGTTGGAAGTGTTAGCGTGGGCTTTCACGCTAACCCAAACGTTACTCCCCGGGAGTTACGTCCAACGTTCCACGCAGTTGAGCTGCTTATAAAGGCGCTCTCCTCCAGGCCAAATAACCACTAACACCACTTTTGCCTACTACATATCGGACTGATTGCTAGACACTTCTGCATGCCACGGAGTCCCACACTAAACTGTTTGAAGCAGTTCGAGATATTTGCACTGTATATCTACACCGTAACACCGTGACGACCGTAATACTACAGTCGATCGAACTGTTTTGTTCGAGATTGGTTTGCCAAGTTCAAAAATGGCAATTTCGACCTGGATGACACGCCCCGTTCTGGTCGACCTTCCGAGTTTGACGGAGAACGGCCATCAAACATGCTGAAAGGATGAAGTGCGGCCTTGAGACACTCTCCCAACATCTTCAATCTATAAGATTTTCTTAAAAACTTGGGTGCCACAAAACTTAGCGACGGTAACAAGAAAAAATGCCGCAGCAAGGCTGCTCAAAATACCGCCCGACACCGAGCAACGCGCAGCCATAACAATGATTCGTCGGGAGCCACGGGAGATGAGAAATGGTGTCTTTACCTCAATATGAAGGAAAGAGAGGAGCGGGGGAGGGGGCGCAGGAGAGACGCCAAAAACTTAAGAAACTTAAGGAACAACCATATTAAAATCTGTGTATTAACTAAATACGAAAAAAGTATTAGGAATACCCATAGTTAATATTTTTTCTAAATTTTAAAAATATTACAGTCTACTAACAATTATTTAATTTCACATAATCTATATTCTAGTTAGGTTTATCAATATTTAGAGTGTGTATTGTTAAATTTTGAAAAAAATAACAATGAAAGTATAACAATGCTATCCAGCGTTGTTTTGTATAAATAATTAAATGCATTTAAATAATAGAACGGTGATTTCATTCTTTTCAATGGTATAAAAACTGAAAGACCTGAAAGTTGGGTTTAATAAGGTTAGCTAATATTAAACAAAGATCACAAAGGCTCTAACCACAATGTTTAAAATTATCCAGCATACTAAAAGTAAGCAAACATTTAAAAAAATCCACCATACACTGCGGAGGGAGATATTTGTTATCATATTTCATATATATGCTAAAATCATTGAGAAACACTTAGTTTTGGTGAATACCATATCTAGTTGCAATCTGCTTCCCGCAATTGTGAAAAAAACGTGCTGGTGATATGCCAGTAAATCGCTTCAAACAGCTCTACATTATCAAGCAGCACTGGACGAGTGAATGAACATGACCTTGATCTGATGATTAGTAATTAGTACGATTTACATTTAAATTGGTAAGGAAATAAACAAAAATAGCTATTTATAAGGTGAAGAAAAACGATAATATATTATTAATCTACCATTGTATCTTCAACAGCTTCAGCAACTCAAGACACAGTTTATATCGCTTTAGTCACATTAAACATACAATTAAGACCTTGTTCCATTCAACTTTAATCTTTTTTAGTGTGACTAAAATTGAACAACTTACTGACAGAAGTTTTCAGTCCGTAGAATCAAATGGCAACATTCTGGAAAGCTATCAGTTATAAAATATACGTACAAAATGCATATTTATGTTAAAACATGCACAAATATACAGGACGTCCGGACATGTTGAAATATTTTGGGAGATGAGTCAGGGATTAAAAGAACAAAAAGTTCCTATAAACATGTCCCAAAAATTGCTTCTTAAGGGGACTACAGCCCCTTAAATGGGGAACTCTGAAGATGGTTTATGCTAAAGTGGTGAAATTCAGTATACTTCGATAAGTTGGAATGGAAAAACTTTTTTTGTGTTAATAATTGAATATTTTACTTAGGGGCGTCAAATACACGGGCGTCTCCTTGGTAAATGTTGCATTAATTTTTTTGTTTGTAATATTTTATAATTTTTTAAATCAAATTATTGCATCGAAAAGATTTTTAGGTAAAAAAACGGACTTCTTATTTCATCTGGTAAGGATAGGCCGTTTTCCAGAAAAGTGACTTTTTCTAAATCAATGCCCGATTACATGGATATCGAAATGCAACTTAATAATTAAGTAGGCACCCTTGTATGAAATTATTTATTTGGTGGCCAACAATAACAAGACTAATTATTATTAAGGATTTAGCACTTATTCACAACAGATATTGAAAATGACCTCCATTCATCTCAATGCACCCTCTAATCTTTTTCTCCATAGAAGATCTTATCCTGGTGAAAACCAGGCTTATTTTTAATATAAATACACGTTGCTACAATTCCTCTATTGTGCCAATCGGGATAGCATAGACCAATGCCTCCAAGTATTTTCACAGAAAGTAAGCCGAAAGTAATTCCGGATATAACCGATCTAAAGGCGCTATTACATTTACAGAGAAATGAGGCGGAGCCCTATCGTGCATAAAAAACATGCCATATCTGAACTGATATGGTACATCTTCCATTAGGTCCAGCAAATGGTATCCCAAGAAGTTCAAATACTGTTGTCCATATAAACGGTTGGGAAGCACAAATGGGAAGTCCAATTGAAAAATTCCCTAGTATCCTTGCCCAGATGTTGATAGAAAACTTGCCCTGATGACCCAATTCGAAAAACTCGCGGATTATCTTCCGCCCACACATGAATATAGTGACA
This sequence comes from Cosmopolites sordidus, assembly GCA_031761425.1. Lineage (NCBI taxonomy): Eukaryota > Metazoa > Arthropoda > Insecta > Coleoptera > Curculionidae > Cosmopolites > Cosmopolites sordidus. The sequence goes on along the minus strand of JARFXV010000086.1, from coordinate 1,655,368 downwards.
ATTAAAAATTCTATTGCGTGTGGACCAAGCTTCGCCTATAAAGAGATTGACGTATTATTCCCAATAAAGGAAAAAAATCTCCGTTCTTTCATTATATCATTTCCGTTAGAAAAATGTTTCTGCTAATATTACCTTAAGTAAAAAATCAAATCAATCTGTTAACATTCTATTTCCTTACAAATAATTATTCATTTTATCATCTCCATTATCATCGAACTCTGAGCTTCTTTCCATGTATGCGAATTACGTTTTCCTTCATTAATCTTGGCTAACGTCTCATTAACACGAAACGTAACAAGTCTCGTGTCTGCATTTATTTAAAAGTTAGAGAAAGCAAATATATATGTAACCTGAATGCATATTATGAGGGCCTTTGCATACGAGGGTGTGGTATTCTCCGTTCTATAACATTTTTTTTTTCAAATTACAACAAAAATGTATTATGTGAATAATTAAATAATGCTGATTAATTTTTATGCTGCGTTCCATTATTAGATCATAATGGCATACAAGATGCAAGGTACAAGGTTCTATTATTGGATTATATAGCATAAATGGAAAACAGGAAAACAAATATTTATTTTTGATAAAAGATATGTCCAAAGATATGTCCTTCAGGATGGCGGTCGACTTCTTTTGAATGGCTTCAATTTTTATAATGCAGTCCTTTCATCGGCAAATTAAATTTTTCGAAGAGGTAGAACTCGCAGGGACCCAAATCAGGTGAGGATGGCGAATGATTGATGGTTAAAATGCCATCTTTGGTAAAAAAATCAGTGATGAGCCTCGAGTGATGGGACCTCGAGCGACATTATCGTATAACAAGCTTGTTGATAGTATTGTTACCGTTACAGCATTGATCGTTTGACTAGCTGGAACGAACTCTCTGTGCACAATTCCCTCCGAATCGTAGAACCAAATCAACATTGTTTTGATTTTTGACTTCTTGAGACGGCTTTCTTTTGGCTCATTCGGGTGTACTTTGATATGCGGCAATTTGACGCTTGACTTCTCGATAATGTTGAAAACACCACGTCTTATTACATGTAACAATGCTGTACTTGAAGTTTTCGTCCCTTTTCGACTCTTTAATCAAGTCCTTGCAATTTTGGATTCGGAGAAATTTTTGGTCGTCAGCAGTGGCGGCTCGAAGATTATTAAAGTGGAAGGATGTAGAAGAAAATAGTGTTGCTGAAGATTTTTTTTGCTATTTTTACATTCTTTTTGGACTTGACTTAGATTCAACAAGGGCATGGGGCGACCGTTAGTTCTTAATTCAACTTTCTCCTCTAAACTTAAATTAGTCATTATTAAACAAAAAGCAAATCTCAAATCAAAACAAGTATCAGATCAAAGGCTCCGTACCCGTCAAATCAGCCTTTAAAACTAATTACGATACGCTCGGTTGCAGGGAATCTACGTCCAAATCGCATGTTTTAGAAAGCAGTTAAACCCCCGAATTCTGGCAACCAACATAGCATGTAACGCCAACGACAAGATAAGATGTAAAGTAAACGTCCGATCAACGATGTAAAAATTGTGGCGAGAAGATGGAATTTTTATCCATATTATTTGGTGTGATGGGTCGATAGACGTTCTTCTACATTTGGAGATTTTAATTATTAATAATATCTTAAAATGAATTAAAGGAAATAAACTGAACGGTCATAAAATATGGTGTTTTGCTCTGAAAAATTGTTTACTGCAATAAATGGTGGAGGGGTGGCGTTCCAACGCCTCCTCTCACGAACCGCCACTAGTGGTCGGTCAATTTGTGTGGAATAAAACATGCATAAACCTACCGAAGTTCCAAATTATGGGTCAAAATGCGATGAATTGCATCTTTGAACATGTTCAATCCCATTTCCATGTATAGCAACGAAGATTTTGGCTGATTTTGTATAAATTCACGCACAATTTCAATTATCAAATCATTTTTCAATTTCATTACTTTGAGTTACCACGACATTTTTCGGACCAGGATGTTCGTCGTCCGTGATATCCTCACGACCTACTTTCATCCGTTTAAACCACTCGTAGACTCTGCCAAGGGATGAACAATCCTCACCATACACTTGTTTCATTAATTGAAACGTTTCGGTTAATGTTTTACCAAGTTTAGAACAAAACTTAATATTCGTTCTTTGTTCGATGTTCATTTTTCGACCGATGGTATAAACACACTGACACTTTAAAAGCGATAACTAGGTTTCTAATGATCCGAATGTCATGAAATTTTCTCAAAACATCAGTGAAGGACGTACCTCTCCAACGCTTACCCGTCAAAAGATGGCGCCACTAGAACTAGTTATTTGTAAAGTTCTGTTTTCCGTGAGATGCATTTTGTATGTTTTTTTAATATTTGGCCAGTTAATAAATAATATATATTTTACTAGAGTTAATATCAAAGACATCTTCACATTCTTTCAAGCATGCATCGCTTCTGGTTTCAATTCATCCATTGCTTCTTTGATAAATACAATTGCATCAGCAATTGAATAGCATTCCATCACTCTAACATCAGAGGAATCGTCAAGTATTCTGTGAATCATTTCGAAAACCTGGTGAGTATATATAACGTTAAACATTTAATAACACCTTGTTCAAGTGGCTGAAGCAATAAGGTCATATTAGGTGGTAAGAAAGCTTCCAGAAGCATTGTATTGTAGAAATACCACTGTACGTAGAGACAGTACTGCCACATGTTCCGTCATTCTAACGGTTCAAGAGACACTAACGCATTCAAAAGCATTCTAATGAAATCTTAAATGAGTCACTATATAACAAACATTCACTGCGTTTAAAGATTCATTGTTGGTTAAGCAAATATTCCCCAGTGAGGCGAATATTCCATCTTTTCCATTGGATAAAATGTATATTTTGCCAAGAAATTAAATGTTTTGATTAACTTTATTACATTCATATTATTAGTAGTAATAATATTATAATATAACAATATAATATAAATATAGCAATATTTTAATTATTTAACACATAATATTAGGTCATCAACTTAAATATCGGATTTTTTTCATTGCTATTGACATTTAATATATTTATAAAAAAATTAACAAACTTAATCTTTGATGTCTCTCTCACTTTTTACATACTTTCACGCAACTCTTGAATCCAAGCTTGGGAGGTTTTGATGTGATGGCGTTATTTAGATATTTGAAGAGGCTGTTAGCTAGGTGATGTTGTAGGGATCGGAAAAGAAGAAAAATCAAAGGGGCCAAGTCTGGAGAATACGTTGGGTAGCTTAAAATCTCCCAGACCAACTCGGTGATCGTTTTTATAGTATTTTTAGCTGTACATGGCTGTGCTTTGTTCTGACGCAAAATAACTTCTCTTCTGCTCTTTTGTATTGTAAGTCCTTTTTCCTCCAGAGTGTCACTAATATGAATCCGTTGCTAGGGATAGCGGTTAGCAGTCACCGTGCAACTCACAATGCACGACTCCTAGCTGATCCTACCATACACAGCAATATTTTTTTAGCGAGGATATTTGGTATTGTGGTACTGTTTTGCCTCTTTGGATTATCGTAGAGGATCCACTTTTCGTCAGAGGTCATTATTTTACGGAGGAAGTTGTTTTCCTTGAATCTGAAGAGCTATCACACAACAATAATTCAGCATATACTCATATTTAAGCAACGACTCTCTTTTTGAATTTTCTTTAGCCTGTGCAAACATTTAGAAATGGCTTACGGTATTAGTTTGAGTCCTATCCGAGCTCTAATAGTGTACGATAAAGGGTTTCTTCTGGTAGTTTTCTAGCTACGTTACAGACCTTTAGGCCCACAGCTTTGTGATTCCTCTCCATGTTGTCCTGTCTCTGGTTCCATCGCTTCCTTGGTATTCCTTGTGTTCTTCCACCTTGAGGTCTTCCCCATGCAATCTTGCTCACCACTCTACTTTCTCTCGCAGTCTTCTGCAGTCTTCTCGATTTTACTATTGTATTTATTCTCAGATTCTTCTTCTAGTAGTGCTTCCAATGCCCCATACTTCATTTTTTTGGCTATACCCGACGTTCGGCATCATTTAAGTAAACATTTTCAGTTCGGAATTGTTAAACAACATTTCTTACAAATACTGTACGAAACAGTATTATTTTTTTTGTTGTAAAGTGAAAAGATGGGTTGCCTCAAACGTTTTTTGTCGAACGACATCGCGTCTACAACTGATTTTTATGCGTTCATATATTATATCTCGTTTTAAAGCTGAAAGATGGCGCTTTAAAATAACCATATGGTCGATAAAAATTCTGATTCGAATAAAATCTGCAGTCGATGAAAAGCAGCGACCGGAAATTAAGTTGAAGACCAAATATATATATGAACACTTTTGTTGGTTGCTTGACCGGGAAGGAGCCCCACCTATTCCTTCAACTGGATGACAAATGTTTCGTCTCTCAAGGTTCAGACTCTTCGGGGCGCCGACATATACCATATCATCAAGAATAGGGAGACCCCATCCACAGCCAACAACCCATGTTTTCGCCGACCTCCCGTCGGATGGCGTATATATGTAGTGTTAGATTTTCTTGGACTGCGTCCAATGAGACAGCAGTGTCATCATACACCCAACTGTGTATGATGACTCTCCTGTGTAATAACACTCCTTCTCGGTCAAGCAACCAATAAAAGTGTTCGTTTAGGCGAAGACGCAGGTTGTTGTGTGTTCCACATGAGATTGAGGAACCCAACGGTTGGATGTGCGATAACACTCAGTTACTGCTGTTTCATTGGACGGAGTCCAAGATAATGCGGCTAGTGCGGCCATTACAGGTTTATCAATCCAATAGTTAAATAATACCTACGAACTTTTTACGCAGCACCCATGTATAAATGCAACCAGGTTGCATATTATGGGGGTCCTTATATAAAATACGAATACTATCTCTGCGGCCTCGTTTCGTTATTACTTCTGGGTCGTCTTTTGTATCCGCTTCAAAATGTTCAAGCTGTTTTCGGTTTGGTTTTGGTACGGTTTATCTGATTCATTTTATTAGTTAACTTGCAGCCACAAGTATATCTCATTAAATTTTATTGTGAGCGAGTGCGTTAAACTAAAATTGACTATTAAACGATGGAATGTTAGGCAACAATTTAGAATTTCTATTTAAGGATAATTTATTCTATACTGTGTCACAGAAAAACGCATCTCTCAATAAAACTATATATACTATATAGATATTGACATTACTAGAAGGGGATAATAAAACTTTTTATACGGTTCCACTCACTACATTTCATTTAGAGACTGTTCCGTTATTGCGTCACCGTAATTATTATCATTTTGAATACTCACTTCAGTTTAAATATATATACTCATGTCACTTTCAATATTGCTCCCCTAACATAATACGTCACATTTTATTTATATATATATATATATATATATATATATATATATATATATATATATATATATATATATATATATATATATATATATATATACACATATATATATATATATATATATATATATATATATATATATATATATATATATATATATATATATATATATTGACGCTTCGGTACAATAACGAATCATCCTCAATGTATTTCTACAATACATTTCTACAAACATTATTTTTATAAAAAACACAAATTTTCATTTAAAAACCTTCTAATATCTAAATAAACAATTAATTTTCCAAATTTTTTAACTAATATTTTTAAATGACATATATTTGACTCTGACTATTTATCAAATCTTCCACCTTTAAATTTTTGTTTTTTATTATAACATAACTGTTTTAGATTTGTTATGTGAAATGGTATTACATGCAAAAATATGTCTCTCTAAAGAAGTCTTCAGTCAAACATTGAGAAGAATTAAAATAACTAGGTTCTCGGGTAGAACCGCGTTTTAGATTTGTAAAATCTCGACGTTTCGGCTTCTACTTTGAAGCCATTTTCTTGAGAATCTAGTTGATTTACTCCGAAGCCTCAATCTGCCTACTCCCCAGAGTTCACAACTAGAAAAGAACGTGAACTTTAGCAGAACATCATATCCAAACGAGTCACAAAATAAATTTCGACGAGGCCAAAGTAATCGCACCTATATATTCCTACAGATCCCGCATAATTCGTGAAGCAATTGAGATTGAAAAACGTCCAAACTACTTACGACGGTCTTAGAGTTCCAAATATATGGAAATCACTTCTTTCCAAATTAGCCATCCGAAACCCTTCTAGCCAATAGCCCCCCCCCCCCAACAACCGAGTCACAAACAACCTCACCTATTAATACAGAGGTCGCGCTGTCCACGTTCTTTTCTAGTTGTGAACTCTGGGGAGTAGGCAGATTCAGGCCTCGGAGTAAATCAACCAGATTCTCTTGAAAATGGCTTCAAAGTGGAAGCTGAAACGTCGAGATTTTACAAATCTAAAACGCGCTTCCGCCCGAGAACCTAGTAATTCTAATATTGCCGACCGCGGAAGCCTTTCCGAATATATATATATATATATATATATATATATATATATATATATATATATATATATATATATATATATATATATATATATATAAAGGGTATTCCATTAAGAGGTTTCGAATGTTGGAAACGAATAAAAGAAACGTTTCATAACATACCTGAAAGTTATTTATGGCAGTGCGAAGCTGGACAGTGTACAATTATACGTGGAATACAACTGTCACACAACTGTCAACAAATACATCTGTCAAATGACCGCCATGACTTCTCTGGCAGCTCACAATTCTTTTGTTAAAATTCTCGATTACTGCTGAACACATTTGCGGAGTTATGTCACGAATTATTCGCCTAATTTCTTCTTTTAACTGTTGAACGGTTTGAGGATTATTTTCGTAAGCTTTGCTCTTCACATAGCCCCACAAAAAATAGTCTAGCGGCGTCAAGTCGCATGACCTTGGTGGCCAATTTACGTCCCCATTCCGGGAGATCAGCCTCCCTCCAAACTGTGTACGCAATAAAGTCAATGTTTCACGTGCTGTATGACAAGTCGCACCATCTTGTTGAAACCACATATTATCTAAATCCATGTCCATTATTTGATCGCATAAAAAAACATAAATCATCCTTCGGTATCGTTCTCCGTTTACTGTAACAGTAATAGGGACGTAAATTGGCCACCAAGGTCATGCGACTTGACGCCGCTAGACTATTTTTTGTGGGGCTATGCGAAGAGCAAAGCTTACGAAAATAATCCGCAAATCGATCAACAGTTGAAAGAAGAAATTAGGCGAATAATTCATGACATAACTCCGCAAATGTGTTCAGCAGAAATCGAGAATTTCAACAAAAAAATTGTGAGCTGCCAGAGAAGTCGTGGCGGTCATTTGACAGATGTTGTATTCCACGTATAATTGTACACTATCCAGCTTCGCACTGCCATAAATAACTTTCAGGTATGTTATGAGACGTTTCTTTTATTCGTTACCAACATTCGAAACCTCTTAATGGAATACCCTTTATATATATATATATATATATATATATATATATATATATATATATATATATATATATATATATATATATATATATATATATATGTATAATATATATATATTCCTAATTCCTAATTAATTTAATTTATTATACTATTGTATTGAGTGAAGTTTTTATTTTACTTAGTATATACTAAAACAATAAACTGATAATGCTTACACGCGTAAACAAGAAGTGTACAAATTAGACTACTACTACAATTCTGAAGGTTATTAGAGCAAAATGGATATGCTTGTGCACTAGGACCTCTTCAACATTTACATAATGTTTATTCATAACAGTACATAAATAATAATTAACAATATGTATGATCAGTCAACGCAACTAAACGGTATCCCATTAGAAACGTATAATTTAATTTTCAATTTAAATGAAAATTACGAAGTAATGATTACACAGGTCGACATGATTTTTGTACCATTGATGAGAATGCTCTTTTTGCGTTTCATTTAGGTAATTATTAAAACACCTTTTCACAGAAATGGCCTTGCACGTTCCATTTCCAAGTATCTGCTTCACCTTTACATCATGGGGTCATTCAAATTATTTGTACCTGACTTTGGAGTACAAAGGTAAATGGTACTTTGGTACAAAGTATTGCTGTTGTTTGTGTATATGGGGCAGTAGGGCAACAAAAGAACATTACAGTAAGACAGATTGGCCTCATAGAACTTCTTTTGAACCTGGTGCTTTAAACATAAAATATGCCCCACTTGTTAATCCAAGAAAGGTGCTTCTTCCGTCTCTCCATATTAAGCTTGGACTAATGAAAAACTTTATTAAAGCCATGGACAAAGAAGGTAATGGTTTCAAGTACCTAAAAAAATATTTCCTCAATTACTTGATGTATAACTTAAAAGAAGGCATATTTATTGGACCTCAAATAAGGAGGAGCCTCAAGCACCTAGGATCTTCCTTATTTTCAAGAAAAATTAAATGAAAAGGAATTGGAAGCTTGGAAGTATTTTGTAACTGTAGTGAAAGGATTTCTAGGCAACAAGAAAGGTGAAAACTATAAAAACCTCATAGATGAACTATTGAATGCCTACGAAATACTAGGGTGTTGAATGTCCTTAAAAATGTATTTTTTACACTTCCATTTGGATTTTTTCCGAAAAATTTGGGTGCAGTAAGCGACGAACAACGAGAGAAATTTCTGGAATGATGGAAGTAAGATACCAGGGAGGCTGGAACCCATCTATGTTGGGCAACTACTGTTGGTTTTCAAAAATAGATGATGCTACAGAACACAAGAGGAAAGAGTGAAAGTTTTTGTCGCTGTATGGCATCTCATGCAATACATTTTTTATTCACATAGTCCTCAGTAATGCCTTTGCATAGATTTAACACGTTTTACATGTTCATATAAAATAAATATTAGATTGTAAAAATATATCGTTTTTTTTCCCCCACCAGCAACCCCCTGTAACAAAAAAAAACCGGTACTTAATTAATAATAAGTAATAAGCTTATCATTTTTGGATTTTGGACTATAAAATACTTCATATACATATTTTTTCATCAATGTTGACAAGCTCACACTAACTTACACATGGTACTTAAGTGGTGTAATATACCACAGATATACGCCAGATGATACCTACTATATTTATAACTAACTTTAATTCGTAAGGTGCTCAAAATCCATTGCTCCAAATCCGTGACGAAACACGGCAAGGTTGCAAGAAACGTAATCAGGGCCGGGCCTAATAAAATAACATGTAAAAAGATAAAATTAATTTTATACCTGGTTTAGTAGTTTCGGAATATTTTAGTTTAGTTCACATGCTTTTCTTAAACAGCGCATTTCTATAATTTTGATTGTATTTTTTGTTATTCCAAACGGGCTAAAAATGTGGCTCCCTTGGCAAGATAATGATCATTGTGCCTTCGGTAGTATTAAGAAAAACAGTTATCGCTCGATGCTAAGCAAATTCTTAAAAATGTGTATGTTTCTTTATTGAATAGTTCATTAACGAAAACACCGTTGTCTACAGTTAAATATATCGTAACGAAGTCAATTATGCCAAAAAAGTCCGTAGGGATTCTGGTAAAAGCAAATGTGTCGACGAAAGCGACAAAGACTTAATTAGAAGCAAAATTTTTGCTATGTATGAAAACCAAACTGTGTCTACATTCCATTCATGGCAACAACGACTAAGGAAAGATGAAACCAACATTCTTTCCAGTTGAACTGGCCTCTGGAGAATATTATCTCAAATGGGTTTTGCCAATCGGGCCATAAATATCAGACAAATATCACAACGATTGCGGTGACGATGGCGGTTTGACTACTTAAACTTTATAAAAAATACAGATCAAAAAATCGTTCCATTATGTACCTTGATGAAACATGGTTCGATACACATGAGATGCCAGCAAAAGGATGGGTAGATACATCAAGAAAATGCCAAACCAAAGCTCCAGCGAACAAGAGAAAACTAATTATAATTTTACATGCTGGTTCCGAGGATGGATGGATTCCAAATTATTTACGGTTGCCTTCCAAAAATATTAAACATTCATCAGAACATTCGGAACGGTTTTACGCCTTCCCCCGTATTACTGTATTTTTAATCCAATTGAGCATATGTGGCATCAGGTAAAATTCAATGTTATAGAAGAAAACATTTTTCCGACTCTAAGTGCAAGTGCTGCAACATTAATTAGGAAGGTTGTAGATAGTATTCTCAAACAAACATTCAGAAAATTAATAACGATAATTAGAAGTGATAATCCGATTACTTTATTTTGAAGAACAAATAAGTTATTATTCAAATAACATTATCTTTTGAAGATAATGTCGTTTTAAAAATAAAGTTTCCTTCGACTTTGTCGGGTGGAATGCAATCTGAAGATCCAATTTTTGATTACCCTTGCACACATATCGCCTGGCATATTTTCAATGGTGCCAGAATGTTTCGTTATAGGTCAAGAATTGTTCGGGGTTTCTATAAACCAAAAATTTAATATAATCAACCGAAAAATAAACCAAACACGTGAGATCGCATGATCTTAATGACCAGTTGACTTACGCAATAGCGCATCTGGGAAACTTTTCTTGAAATAAAATCGATTGTCTGGCGAGATGTGTGACAAGTCCCACCATCTTGTTTAAAGAAAACGTTGTCTATTTTCATATTTATCAGTTCAGGCCAAAAATATTCTGTTAGCACATTCCTACAGCGTTCACCAGTAACAGTACCACAATTTTTATCATTGTCTTCAAACAAAAAAAAACAAGGTCCTATTGTTACTTCAGTCAAAAATAGTGTTGCCTCTATTATGTTTCACAGTTCTGACACTCTTATTAGAAATTTCTTTTTATAGCTAATCTATAGCTAATCTAGCTAATAATATAGCTAAATAACTAATCTAGTAGCAAGCTATTTTTTTTCGTTTTGACAGTGGAATACTTAGATGGTTTATATAAATAGTCTATTTCAAAATAATAGAATAGTATATTTCAAAATAACTTATACAATTTGTTTAAATCAATTTACTTTAAAATGTGGTGGTTCTGCTTAAAACGAATACATTGCCATATATGGAATGAGGAAAATTTCTTTATTTTATTTTATATGCTTTAGAGTTCAGCAGAATCGTTTGACTTTACTTCTTCGAAGATGAGTTTGTGAATATAGTTGGCGTGAAAGAATTTTAACAAAGGATTACCATGTGTAAATCAGCAATTGGAGGGCATATATATTTCCAAACATAAATTTCAATTACTCAACTATTTTAAGGGGTATTTAAAAGCACTATTTTCAAGTTAATGGACGTCCCATTCAATATCTGGTGAATAATCTCGGTTATGCATATCTGGTTAGCGAAATGACCAAGTTTATTATAATGAATTTGCAGAAAACGTTTGATTATTATTTCATCAACGTTTGAAATTATTACATCATAAATAACATCGTGAGAAACTGTTTATACAATTTTCTCTTTATATTTTAAAATGTTTTGTACAATTTTAATGCGACGTAACGATTTAATTGTACGACATATGTTTCATTTTAATTGCACAGCCTGTTATACACACTAATTAAAATTGTTGCATTGTATGTCATAATATTATCTATTAAATCTAAAAGGTCTGTGGAAGCGCTGAAAAAATATAGAATAAGAACACTTGGACTATTACTGTGCCTTAGTATGTATGTGATAATTTCATATTTTAATCAGCAAGAAATGTGAAGAAGTATAATTCTTTGAAAAAACACTTTACTTAAGTTAGATTGATATTGTGATTACGTTAAAGGATAGTTATTTATGTATTATTGGGTTGACGTAAAAGTTTGCCCCATTCTTTTCAGAAATATTGAAGAAACATTTTATTTACTAAAAAAATTATTTTATCAATGCCGTTCTGTTTGATAACCTTTCACTACCTCTCCGGTAGCTGTATGATCCCGCGCTCATAGGAGTTCTGGGCTTTCTGGTTAAAAAACCGTTCCAGGTGATTTTTGAAGTATTTCGAGGAAGTAAAGTTATTAGTATCTAAGCTGTTTTAAAACGATTTAGTAGCCATCGGAGATACAAAATAATATTTTTTAACTGAGTAATAATAATAAAAATAATAATAGCGAAGTGGTATTCCGAGAGCACAAAATCGGGAAAATACGGTGAATGAATCAAAACAATCCAGTCAAGATGCAAAAGTTTGTGTCTGGTGCCCAAAGACACATCTGGTCCAGCCTAGTCTCAGTGGGGCGCAATGCTCTTTATAGTGCCTAATTCAGGTCACAACTGGTTGACTGCTGGTTCTAATTCATTCAATTGTGAATAGTATTTCTTCCAATTATTGGTGTGGTTTTCAAGTAATAGCTCATAATAAACGATTCCCTTAAAGACCCATGGCTTCGACTTTCTTAACTATCTTTCTCCATTTTACTATATTCATGCCTGTATCCTGCATCCTCTTATCTTTGCTGAACCTAAATCTTCCTTGCATGCCTCCAACCACTTCCTTCTTGGTCGTCCTCTTCTTCTTCTTCGTCCATCTCCTCTTGATAATGTTTGTTTTGCCTTTGTACTATCTAGCATTCTTAAGACATGACCCAATTACCACAATCTGGAAGACCTAACTATCTGGCTTATAGATGGTTTTCCATATAGAAGTTTAATTTCTGCATTTGTTTTTCTTCTCCGTATTGTCTCCTGTACTTTCACTCTACCAAATATCTTCCTCAGTACTCTTCGCTCCTACACATTTACTTTTGCTTCTTCTTTTTTATTCATCACCCAACATTCACAGCCATATAGTACCGTGGGTTGAATAACTGTTCTGTACAACCTCAACATTGCTGGTCATGTTAATTTTTTTGATCTAAACATGTTGTGTAACACTCCTACCGATTTGATTTCCCTGGCCATTCTTTTTTTCAATTTCCTTTATTTCATCGTCTTTGCTGGTTATGGTAACTCCCAAATACTCAAATTCTTTGACTGTTTTAAAAGTATAATGTTTATTTTGTTCCGTTTTAATAATAACTTCTTCTGCATCATCCACATCCTCCCCCATCTCAAGGAATTTTGTCTTATTCTGATTAATGTGCAGGCCATATTCTTGCGCTTTTTTTTCAAACAGTCTAAAGATTCTTGCTAGCTCTGTTGTTGTTCTTGGCAAGAGTACTACGTCGTCTACGTATGCTATTATTTGGTTCTTGATATTGTAAATTGTCCCTCCTGCTCTTATTCCACTCTCTCGGAGTATTACCTCAAGCACAAAAAGACTGTAGACAGGGGATCCCCTTGTTCCAGTCCCTTTCTCACCTCAAATTTTGCTGTGGAAAGGCACCCCTCCACCACCACTCTGTATTCTGTTTTCCTTGGTATCATCTTTGTCATGCGAATGATGTTCTTCGGGACTTGGAGCTCGTTCAATGCTTCAAGTTAAGTTTCCCTTCATACGAATTGTTTTGGATCATTTTCAGAAGGAAGATCTGATCAGTAGTGGATTTGCCTTTTTTAAACCCTCCTTGGTATTCTTCCACTTGTCCGTTTAAGTACATTTTAAGTCTGCTTCCTTTAGTTCTTGCTATAACTTTATAGGCTACATAGAGTAATGTGATTCCCCTATGATTTGAACACTCCTTTTTTATTCTTTCTTATATATGGGGCATATTATGGTCTCTCTCCAACTGTCTGGCATTTCTTCTTCCTACCATATCCCTTTTATCACCTTGCAAATAATGTTTTTCCTCCGTGTTTAATTATCTCCGCTATTATGCCATTGATTCCTGCGCTTATATAGTTTTTCAGGTTGCTTATTTCACTAGCTGATCCAACTCATTCTCGTTCTGCCTCCCCACCGTTTCGTCTTCTTCGTTTTTCGTTATTTCACCCTGGTTTTAACAGGTCTTCAAAATGTTCTCCCTATCTGCCTAGTTTTCCTTCGATATCTCCTACTAAGTGTCCATCCTTGCTTTTGAGGTATTTTGGTTGTTTCATACAGGGTTGTTTCTTATTTTTGGCTTCTTGATAGGAGTTTCTTATTTTATTATTCTCATTCTTTCTTGAATTTGTCGTAATTCTTTATCCGCCTGTTCTCGCTTCTTGCTTCTACATAGCTTTTTCACTATTTTCCTTGCTACTTCATATTGTCTTTTTGTTACATCGTTTGGATTTTTCAGCATCTTTTGCATTGCTACTTTCTTCAACTCAATTGCGTTTCTGCAGTCTCCATCGAACCACTCTTTCCCTGTACTTTCCGTCTGCATTTCTAAATAATTTTGTGTCACTTCAATCATTCCTTTTTCTAACTCTTCCCATTTCCTCTCAATATTATGTTGTCTTGGTCAACAATTTTTGTTTAAGAACAGGCGACTAAAAAACTCACTAACTCAATAAAAATAATATTTCAAGATGGCCTCCGTCTCTTCGTAAACACTTCCAATCTCAACCGCATATTACTCATTACACAACGCAGTACATATTATTTATTTCAATTGAAAATAGGATTATTTCTTGCTGAATTGCCAGTTTAAACACCGCAATTTTTGTTAGTTCCATTATACCTTTCTCGAGACAAATATCGAGGATTTTCGTCAGACTAATATCGAAAATACTTCATACCAAAGGGCTGAGAATTGAAGACAAAAATGTATGCGGTTAATGTGATCTTTATCTCCCAATGCATGTGCGGTCTGAATTTTGTGTAGGTGTAATTTCAAAACTTGATGAAAAATAAATTATAACAACTGGCTACAACACTAGCTTGTAATTGTATACAAGCCAGTGTTGTAGTGGAACAAAAGATTCCATATCATCAAAGATATTCACAAATCTTTGTAAATATGTTTTTAAGACACCCCTGGGATCATACAAAATACTTATTTAATGGTTATCTAACCATATGAATAATTTACAAATTCATGAATGTCTTTGCCTTACAAAACATAGAAAAGGGAAAAAAAAATTTTTCTTTTTTTCTTTCCATTCTTTTTTTTTTTTCCTCTTTTTTTTTTCTTGTTTTTTTCCCTTTTTCCCTCTTTTTTCTTTTTTTTTTCCTGTTTTTTTTGTTTTCCTTTCCCCTTTTTTCTTCTTTCTTTTTTTCCTCTTCACCGGCAGAAATCTTGCTTTTTGTTTGGACATCGTTCTTGTCCTCGAAATTTTATTTTGAAACTTTAATTCGACATTTTCAATTTGACTAAATGAAGTCAAATCAAAACGTTTCTGAAACATAGCGTAAACATCAAAGGAATTAATAATATGAAAATAAACATTCGTATTACGAAGAGTAACAAAGATACTTACTCTGTGCATTATGTTCTAAGATCTATACTAATTCAAAGGAACACGAAAGTTAGGACTTATAAAACACTCGTTCGGCCAGTAGTAACTTACAGCTGCAAGACGCGTACGCATAAAGAAAACAGAAGAGATGCTTGCAATATTTGAAAATAGAGTACTCAGAGGAATCTTTGGCGCTGTGAATGACAATGGAATTTGGAGCATCAGGTGTAACTTCAAATTCAAGCAATTAGACAAATATCTGGATATTGTAGAATATATAATCCATGTCCATCAACACAGATGGACGAAATCCGCAACAAGAATGTCAGAAAGCCGAATACCAAGGAGAATCAAGGAGGAGTAAATAGGGGGTAACAGAAAGAATATAGACCAAAGTCACGGTAGCTGGATAATATAAGAAGAGATGTTGAAAAACTACTGCTCATTAAAAACCAGCAAGGAGCTGGTGAAGATCGATCCGATTCGAGACGAAGGTTGAATGAGGTCAAGGCTTACTGAGGAATTGCAGAACCACAAGAAGACGAAGAGGAAATAAATATTACTAATCCAACACTGTTTTGTATTGACTAGGCGTTGAAATGGTAACTAATGGAAAATTCCTACAGACTTTCCGGACAACCCGATATCTGGATAATATAAGAAGAGATGTTGAAAAACTACTGCTCATTAAAAACCAGCAAGGGGCTGGTGAAGATCGATCCGATTCGAGACGAAGGTTGAATGAGGTCAAGGTTTACTGAGGAATTGCAGAACCACAAGAAGACGAAGAGGAAATAAATATTACTAATCCAACACTGTTTTGTATTGACTAGGCGTTGAAATGGTAACTAATGGAAAATTTCTACAGACTTTCCGGACAACCCGATATCTGGATAATATAAGAAGAGATGTTGAAAAACTACTGCTCATTAAAAACCAGCAAGGGGCTGGTGAAGATCGATCCGATTCGAGACGAAGGTTGAATGAGGTCAAGGCTTACTGAGGAATTGCAGAACCACAAGAAGACGAAGAGGAAATAAATATTACTAATCCAATACTGTTTTGTATTGACTAGGCGTTGAAATGGTAACTAATGGAAAATTTCTACAGACTTTCCGGACAACCCGATATCTGGATAATATAAGAAGAGATGTTGAAAAACTGCTGCTCATTAAGAACCAGCAAGGGGCTGGTGAAGATCGATCCGATTCGAGACGAAGGTTGAATGAGGTCAAGGCTTACTCAGGAATTGCAGAACCACAAGAAGACGAAGAGGAAATAAATATTACTAATCCAACACTGTTTTTTATTGACTAGGCGTTGAAATGGTAACTAATGGAAAATTCCTAAGACTTTCCGGACAACCCGATATCTGGATAATATAAGAAGAGATGTTGAAAAACTACTGCTCATTAAAAACCAGCAAGGGGCTGGTGAAGATCGATCCGATTCGAGACGAAGGTTGAATGAGGTCAAGGCTTACTGAGGAATTGCAGAACCACAAGAAGACGAAGAGGAAATAAATATTACTAATCCAACACTGTTTTTTATTGACTAGGCGTTGAAATGGTAACTAATGGAAAATTCCTACAGACTTTCCGGACAACCCGATATCTGGATAATATAAGAAGAGATGTTGAAAAACTACTGCTCATTAAAAACCAGCAAGGGGCTGGTAAAGATCGATCCGATTCGAGACGAAGGTGGAATGAGGTCAAGGCCTACTGAGAAATTGCAGAACCACAAGAAAACGAAGAGGAAATAAATATAACTAATCCAACACTGTTTTTTATTGACTAGGCGTTGAAATGGTAACTAATGGAAAATTCCTACAGACTTTCCGGACAAACCGATATCTTTGGACCAATTAAGAAATTAAGCAGGGTTTCGTTCGTCATACAGCATCTAAAATCTGTTACAACATTTAATATCCCTTACAAAAATATATCAGAATAATACATCAACTAAATAGGCTACATTTCTTATTACGAGTAGATTTGCAAAAATACTTTAATTACGCAATAACTACAAAAAAAATCAACGCACTTAATAATGGTAGGCATCAAATATAAGAATAAAACAATGAAATGTATATTCCGTATCGAGATATGTCAACACGTCAAGAAAGTAGAGTCAAAGCACCTTATTCGCGGGGGATACGTTCCGTAAATATGCCGCAAATACAGAAATCGTAAATACGAAATGGTAATTTGTACAGGATTATAGGGGATATGTTCCAAGGTTACAAAATAATACGAAAACATATATAATAAAAACAATTTAATGCATATCTAAAAATACAAAACCGAGACATTACAACATAGTTATTAAGCCATAATGTCTATATGGGGCAGAAACGCTTATTTTGAATAGAAAAAAAAGACATCGAGGAGATTGAAAAGAAGGAAAGAAAAATCTTAGGCCCCAAACAAATAAATAGCACAACATACCGACTTCGAGAAAACCAAGAAATCAAACAATACGCAGATATACAGAGCGATATGAGAAAAAGAAGACTTAAGTTTTACGGACACATAAAACGGATGAATCCGAGTAGGCTAATTAGACAAATAATTGAATTTGATGAAAATAGGAGTTGAGCTAAAGTAGAAATAATGAAATGGATTGCTGCAATTAAAGAGGACCTAAGATCAGCAAATATTACACAAAGTGAAATTCAGGATAGAGGCTGTTACAGACAAAAGGTTAACGTTTGGGAGGTTGGCCAGAGAGAAAAATGTATGAAGACTGGAACAACTTGGTCTGACGAAAGAAAAAAACCTCATAGCGAAAGAATAAAATCAGTATGGGCGCAAAGGAAGGCTAACAACAACAAAGGCCTCTAACTGTACTTCCCGTGGTCCATCAGGGTCCATACGTGAATAATAAATAATAATAAAAACAATTTAATGACAGATTTTTTATTAATATTAATAGCTATTATCAGACCTAGACAATGGTTTAAAGAATTTAGTATTTTTTCTTGTTTTGCCATTTTTAAAAGGTTTTTCAATTCTGATTGATATTCGGATGTAGCATTTGCTTTTGTTTTCATTAAGAAGACTTCTTTCCACAGAGGGATACATTTTTATGGAGAACATACAAAGCTCATTTTCCATTCGTAAAGTTTCACTCAGGTTTTTTAAGTATAATGTCACATTTGTTGTCACTTTTTTAGTGATCATTGAGACTTCAATGATCGTTGAGGATTCAATGGAATGGGGATCAAACATTTCCTCCAAGTCGATTTCAGTTAAAGTTTTATCTTGCGATGCAAGCAGTTCTTGAATGTCACTCCATTCGCATCTTGAGCAATATTTTCAGTTAATGTTTGAATTTGCACGAATTCTTCATCATTACTGACAGTTAGATCAGTCCACAGTTTTTCCAGCATGATTTCAATGTGTATGGCTTCAGTTCTTGCAATAATTCTTTTATGTGAACAACACATTGCTGTGTCAATATTTTTCTAACATTACATAACATTTATATAGGGATCACATTCCATGGTGTCCTGTATGATTTTAAAGGTTTGTCTAATGTAATAGAGCTTAAAGCATCGGATTGTTTCTTGGTTCATAGGTTGGAGTAAGACTATCGTGCTAAGAGTCAAGAATATCACCTTTATATTTGCATACATACCTTCAAGCTCACGAGGATAACCTGGAGCATTGTCCAGAACTAGAACTGCCTTGAAATGTAAATTCTTTTTCATTAATATTATTAATTAAACAATCTCCTGATGCATTAAAACAGGGCAGCAATGTAACTCCTTCTTTCGCTGCCCTAAAGTCAGAGGCTGACTTTTCACTTTTGAATATAAAAGTTTTGTCTTGCATTCTTTTCCAACACAGGGCAGTTTCTTCTGCATTAAACACTTGTACAGATTTGTATCCACCATCAGCAATTAACTTTGAAAATTCTTCTGGATATGTTGCTGCTGCTGAAGTGTTTGCATATGCCACTTCTCCAACAATTTTGATGTTGTGTGGTGATTGTTCCACGTCTCACTTCTGATTCTTAAAATTCTCCATCCGTATGTTTATCAATAGGTTCTTTAAAATGTGCGTAAAGACGCTTAGCTTTATCACGGATTATAGCACCACTTAGATGCAAACAAAACTAAT
Source organism: Cosmopolites sordidus (assembly GCA_031761425.1). NCBI lineage: Eukaryota > Metazoa > Arthropoda > Insecta > Coleoptera > Curculionidae > Cosmopolites > Cosmopolites sordidus. The sequence continues at coordinate 1,635,995 of JARFXV010000086.1, read as the reverse complement.
CCAATCCATAATGTCAATGCAGCTTCAATTTTTCAATTGCTGGATCACAAATCATTTTTGCTGATAGTGAGGTTGAAGCTGTAGAATTCCTTATCCTGTCTTCTGATTTCTTGATGGATCGTATAGTTGATTCATTGGCATTAAAAAACGTGATATGGATGCAATCGACTCACTAAGGCGTAAACGGTTAAGCATTTCTACTTATACCTTAACTAGGAACTGTAGGAACTAATTTTCTTTTCGAGTAAAGGACTTGACATTATAAATAGCGAACAAAACAGAAGAGACACGTGCTATTCACTTGAAATTGTTGAGACGAATGACAAGTTGAAGCAATAAAAAGATTCGGCACCGATCGTGCGAATGCGACTTTTATCAAAAGCCATAGCATCATGCGAAACCCGGCGGCGGTGCCTTATTTCTCAAAGAACTTTCAGCTAAGCGGCAATAAGACTCGTTTGTTTATAAATACTTTGATACTTGTTTGTTTTGAAAGGTAACTGGTAAATAAATATTATTCTAAAAATACAATATGTGTCATTAGTTTTGGATCCGCGAATAAAGAAATTTTAGCCGGGAATACAAAAAGTGGTCACAATTTTTTAATTCGCGAATAAAGAGCTTTGACTGTATATGATGGATGGATGTATGTATGAGATAATCTATAGCCGATTGGATTAAAAAAAATATCAACTTGCAATGAAAAAAATAATATACGTTGCTTTCTTTAAAACTACAGTAAATATGTAATGTTTAAAAGATAACGCGAGTACAGTAACGAGCAACCTCAAACGACCTTGAAGTCAGGATTGTATCCGATGGAGATAATGATCTCCGTGTGGTAAGTTAATAAAGAGATATTTATCTATTACGAAGTATTATGGTCACAGAACCGATTGATTAAATCGTATACTGCTCGTCGTTAACGAAATTGGACCAAGCAATAACTAATAATTATTTCCGGTCTTTCACCAGGACAATGCCGTATTCGATGGCACATGTTTACCGACGTAAATATATTGGAGATATTGTGAAATCTTGGATGATATGTTTTAACTGAACTTCTATATATATATATATATATATATATATATATATATATATATATATATATATATATATATATATATATATATATTAGTTGTCAACAGAAGAATTTCTATTTTAGAAAGTGTTTTAGAGGTTGTGGACCACTACATATATCTTGGGCAAAGGATTTCAATGGAGAGTGATACCGCTCGGGAGGTGGAACGGCGGGTTAAGTGTGGCTGGCAGGCATTTAGTCGGCTCAATATAGTATTTAAGAGCAAACTCCCACTTTGTCTGAAGAGAAAGGTTTTTAATCAGTTCGTGCTGCCTGTTTTGACATGGACACTCACATCACAATTAGTTCAAAAACTTCGGGTTGCATAGAGGGGAAGGGAAAGGTGTATACTTGGCATTACAAAGCGGGACAGAAAGACCTGCATATGGATCAGAGAACAAACGAAGGAATGTGACATTATTGGAAGGGCGAAAGAATTGAAATGGAAGTGGGCAGGTCATATAGCGAGACGGTGCGACGACAGATGGACCAAAGCAATTCTGGAATGGATACCGCTTGATCATAAACGCCGCCCGCGAATAAGGCCGAAAACACGATGGACGGATGACATCATCAAGTATATTGGACCCGAAAGGCAGAGGAAAGCTCAGGACCATGTGAATTGTAAGCATGCTGGGGAGACTTTCATCCTGCAGTGGATCGACAATGGCTGAATGATATATATATATATATATATATATATATATATATATATATATATATATATATATATATATATATATATATATATATATTTTTTTTTTAAGTTTTATCAAATTTTTGTTTAAAATTATCAGTTTTTGTTAAGTTTTGTCAAATAAATTAAATTTCTTGTGCTATATAAAGTGTGTGCTATATAAAAAAATGAAGAAAATGATGCAACGGCGATGGAGCTTTATACTGAAGTAACTGAAGAGACTCACTCGAAAGAAGAAAAACGCAGAAAGCATCCTAGGTTCGCGCCCTCTATCCACCTGAAACTGCACTGCTGATAGATGCGATAAGGTTTCCGTAGTCGAAATCTACTCACAAAACCGTTATCTTCTCTTCCTTGGTGTTTCCGCTGCTTGACCGCCGGACGAGGCGGGCGAAACGCTTAGCACCACTTCTCTGTGGGGACAAGTACCAGAAGGGGGTGAATCTTAAGATATATTTTTTTGTATCGCATATACTACCCACCTGCCTATTTGCACTGTGTTGTCGAAACTTTACTACACTTTTCTTTCCGTCTTTACTTAGTGCCCCAACGAGCACTCTCGGGAAGACATCCGCAATCTTCGGTTCGCTAATGTGAACTCAAAGCATCTAGTTGTACCACCTTCTACAAGTGGGGTGAGCTAGAAATCTCTGAAACCAATCGTCGCCACAAATATATTTCCAGTCAAAATAATAATAATTTTTGGATCGTAACAATATTCAACATTTAAAAAAAAAATATCTGAAACTATAGTGTACTGTTGATTGAAAGAAATCTAGGCCAAATTTTCAAGCCATAGAATATAACGATTTTCAGTAGAGTTTGATAGATCAGGATATATTTGGGGACAGTTTTACATAATCTTTATGAAAATGCATACAGTAACTTATACGTGGGTTGTTATTTATGTATCCGGAATTGGCAACAATGTTGTTGCTAGGCGTTGCTATACATACCCAGAACGTTTATCATAAGGACGCTATTTGTGTCGTTTAGGACTTGAAAATTTGATCTCAGTCAAAGAATTTTCGTGCGATGATTTATTACAATTCTCGATGTGGATTATCTCAACAACAATGCATCGATCAACTCACTTCGACTTTTGGCGATGAAGCGCCATCTAAAATCACTGTATATCACTGGTTTAGTGAATGCAGTGGTGGCGGTACCGTTCGCTCACGGACGAATTTAAAGAAGGTCGTTCAAAATCGACTGTTGTGCCAGAAAATATCGATACTGTGCGCGAACTGATAAAGCAAAATCGTCATGTGATATACGGTGATATTGAGGCATTCCTGGGCATTAGTATGACAAGCATACAGAAGATTTTATATAGACACTAAGACGTAAAGACACTAAGACTCTTTTAAAGTTTAAAAGTTAAACTTTTTCGTATTAAAGTAGTGTTTGAGAATGTAAAATCGTTTTACGAAACTACAGTCACACAAATTTAAAAATAAAAATGATAGGTAACAAAGTATAAAGTTGTTTTATTCCTTTTTAAAAAATTAGCTATCACAAAGTAACGGACACATCAGTCAATAGTCAATGTCATTATTTGTTCTTCAAATATATACAAATTATCGGATTGTGACTTGTAGTTATTATTGTGCCTCATTTTAAAGATCTGACTGTTTTATTGGACAACGGTTTATAGCCTCGAAAACAGTATTTAACCTAGATAACTAAAGTGACTAAAAAGTTTCTTATCTATGCATCTGTAATTAGTTGTAATTAACACAGAAACCTTTTCGGGTGACCATTAAATTAGAAAGAACTATGCCATTATCGTTGCAAATATATATCCGCATATAATCTAGACGTATCAAATTACAATAGCTTTATCACTAATAGATCATATCAATTAATAATGCAGAAAACCGAATATAATTAATCCATTGTTCTTAATTGAAATCGACAACTGCAAAAGACATCTCAAATTATATGACGAAGATCAACAGTTATCTCTCATTAGGATCATTTCTTGTTTTTTCATTTTTATTGTCTAAAATTCATTAACGGTATTTTTTTATTGTTTCAGACTACAATAGAGGCTCAAGATTATGAAGGTAGGTTAAATTTCGACGTTTACGTTTACCGTTAGATGGAGTCTGCGAACATTTAGATCAAAAGCATTAGATCAATTTAGATAAAAGGGGCAAAAGTGTTACAGTGGGTCAGTTAACTAAGTTTATCATCAAAAATGATAGATTTTTAGAACTTTGTCGTATCAAGAAAAATCGAAAAAGTAATGTCGAATCAAAAAGTGATAGAAATGCGGGGCTTAATAATTTTACTTTTAATACGAGGGTCGTTCAATAAGTCCTTAGAAAATCCAAGAGATGTCGCTCGTAGCATCGGAAATTGTTTTTCGTAAGCATCATTATTCACCAGATAGCTGTCTAAAAAATCTCAGTTATATTCATCACATGGTTTCATTTTTATTGTCGATTGAAGCAAGAAACTTTTATTTATTTAGACAAATAGAAAAAAGTGAGTTTCGAGTGGCGATTAAACATTTAAATTTAAAAGCTTAACACCGAACTCCGAAAGAGATCAAAGATGAGTTGGATGAGATTCATGGCACGTCTGCTCTTGTGTTTGCAAATGTTTATAATTGAATAAATGGGTTTAAACGTGACCGTACATCCACAAAAGATCGAACATCGTTCGGGACTTCCAGTGGAAGTGATTACTTCCGAAATGATTGACAAAATTCACGACATGGTTTTAAGTGATTGACGAATCAAAGTGCTCGAAATAGTTGAGGCCACAGGTTTATTGCAAGGTACCGTGTTTTCAATTTTGCACGAAAAAATGGGTGTGAAAAAAATTTCGGCAAGATGGGTGCCGCGTTTGCTCTCAGTGGAGAATAAACGCAATCGTGTGGTAGACTCTGAGGCTTTTTTGGCGCTTTTACGTCGCAAGTCTGATGAGTTTCTGCGACAATACATAATTGTGGACGAAACGTGGATACACTACTATACTCCAGAGACAAAGGCATAATCAAAACAGTAGCTTTTTGAAGGCGAACGGGCTCTGAAGACGGTTAAATCGGCCTGCAAGGTTATGGAAACAGTTTTTTGGTATGAACGCAGAATTATCTACACCGATTACTTGAAAAAAAGAAAAACACTAACTGGAGAGTACTATGTGTCATTACTGCACCGGTTGAGCGAAGAAATCATGACAAATCGTCCTCATCTGAAAAAGAAAAAGATCCTCTCGCAACAAGACAATGTACGTTTTTGGGATTATACCTTTTCAAATTGTTTTAAGTTTTGTGACCAGACCAGACTACCATATATTTAGATCGCTTTCAAATAGTTTAGATAGTAGTACAAACTTTACTTCGTTCGAAGATTTGAAAAATTATGACCATGAGTAAGGTTATCGAACAAAACAGCACAAACTATATTGGTTAAATGAAATTTTTAGTATAGCTGTATATTGTAGCATGTAGTATGTTCGTTTCGTTTTGCCAAAGAAATTCTCAGTTTTCGATCCACTTTTAGACACGAAATAGAAAAGTCATCTTCTATAGCAGAACTTGCTGATTTATTAATCATAAAGAATCATTTTACGTCTTCAAGCTTTCCTGAAGTGTGCACTGCATTTCTATTATTTGTAACCATTCCTGTGATTACGGCTAGTGCCGAGCGATCATTTTCAAAATTAAAAGTCATAAAAACGTATTTAAGAAATTCTATGGGACAAGAAAGATTACGCCACTTAGCTATTCTATACATAGAACATTCGATGGAACGAAATTTGATGTCATTCATCTTCACTTCTGCGGAACAGAAAGCCCGAAAAACGAATTTTAATAATTAAAATTTTTACTAAAAATGCTTCAGTCCAATAAGCTCTTTAAATTGAAAGTTCCTAGAAAATCAACGAAGAATGTACTTAATAATTATAATAGCTTTTGTACGTACTTTACATGGTGATTTATTAAAAAGAAACTACAACGTTGGTTGAGTTTCTTTACATTGAGGGAGGCCCTCATCCGATGAATTTGTCATAGGTCTCAATAGTATAATTACGCCACTACTCTTTGGTATCATTCCTGTGCCTCGCAAATGAGGTTAACGGTACTGTGGGATACTTCTAATTCCCTTAAAAGTTTCTTGGTACTTGTTCTACGACCCGCAGCCACAGCTGCTCTCCTTACATCGGCATCGAAAGACCGTGCATGGTTTGATCTTCGTCTACCTTCAAGACTTAAGTCTCCCTCACGGATCTTTTTGGACCAGAGCTGAGTGGTGCGAATCGATTGGCACCTTCCCTGTCTACTTCCCAAATCTCACCAGCGGCCTCAGTCGCTGTGAAACCTTTTTTTAAAACGTTATTTTAAAATGTTAACGTTTGTGTTAAAAACTTTGAAACTGAATCGAAATATTTAACAATTTGAAATCGAATTAAATCTCCGAATTTCCGAATAGTGCAATATACTTCTTTATTTATAAACAAAGCAAAATATGCAAGTACTTTTATTACACCCTAGTACTTCCGAAGTAGTATCAAATTTAAGGCAAAAGTTCGATTTCTGTATATATCATCTACGTAATTTGCAAACATGAGGATATCCCGTCATTATTGGATATCAGATAAGTATTCAAAAAAAAAATATAACAAATTTTAAATGCAGAAAAAATAAAGTTAGTAAAAAGGACAGAAAAATGGAAGGAATGAGATGAAATGAAAAAACAAAACAGAGCGAGAAAGAATAAAACAAAAGAAAGAGAAACGGAAGGAAAATGGAAAGGGAAATCAAAAAACGAAAGCATCAATTCACCTTAATATAGAGAATTCACAACAAACGTCTTGACATTAGAAATAATCCGTTACAACTCAACGGTTTGATGATGATAGTTAAATAATTAAAAAGCAACTAAACTCAGAAAATGTAAATGCAAGGTATCTGATACAATAATAATATGAAAAAAAGTTCTTATAAAATCTTATTCAAAAAGCAAAAATAATGTGGATAATTTTGCACATTAAATATATACATTTTTGATTTTGGTTCCGGCATTATTCGGTGTCAAATTATGGTAAATTATAGTAATGAAAATGTTTATACTTTTATCATACTTTCTTTACGCGATGGGAAAGGTCGTACGAGTAACCGCGATAGTTAATGTATTCAAGCTTAAAATGGTGTCACAGTCATTTGCAAAACGACTTTATCTTATATTTTTACTTTATTTCGCATCTTAAGACTGCGTCTATATTTTAGTCATACAATGTATTAGGTTGACAATGTTAAGGTTTTAAATTTAAAAAAATATAATTTCACTCGTCTTAACCCTTTGAGACCTAATTTTTTAAAGCGCGATAAAAATATTTCGATGTAAATAATTAATTAATTTGTGTCTATAAAGGCTCTAGTTAGTAAATTATTATTATTATTATGTTCATCTTATATTTTTATTCATCTCCACGGTAGCCGGGGTTTGTAACCCAAGACTACAATGTTTGCACTAAACAAGAGGGTTCAGCCGAGGCTCAATGCAAGCTTAAAATTTTTCTGATTTTATTTGCTGTACCCAGTAGAGCAGCCTTCTGCATGACTGCCATATGACTATCATGTAATTCAAGCTTGTCTTTGGCGATTTTCCAGTCGTTTGTTATCAGCCCACTTGTAGATATTACTACTGGTATAATAAGTAATGTCTGAATGATTGTGGCGTGTTCATATATATTTTTTCCTTTATTTGGGTTTTTCGCCACTATCTAAAACTCATATCAAAAATACCTGTTCTTATGTAAAGAAAGAATCACTGGGTAAAAACAAAAAACCAAACGGAGACAAATTTCTTAGTGATTCTTTTTTGTAATAAATTTGCGTAACGAACAAAATTTTAAAGATATAAAAATGTTATAAAAATTTTTACAAACTTTTAACGTTAACGTTTCGGAGGGTACTCTCCCCCCGTTTTCAAAACTAAACTAAAAAATTAATTATATTAATTTGTAATATATAAAAAAGTAAAGTTTTGGGATTAGAGGCGCATCAGCAACTGAGAAGGCTATTTAGCGACTGGACCTACAGCTTCACGTGGGTTCCGAACCACGGTCATCAGCTACCGAAAACCCCTGTCAGCACTCCCCTCAGGCTATTAACCCTTGGTTTTGTGCTTAACCGAAAGTATCTCGAGAAGCCTACCGACTGGCGAGTGACCAACGTAGAATACCTCTCAGAAGGCATCCGGCCTTACCCAGCCTCGAACTGGCGTGACTGAGGAGCAATTCCTTGTCAGATTTTACACTCTTACCTAGAAAGATTCACAAGAATTTTAGAAAAACTTTTTTTTTTGCCTAGAACGAGATTCGAACCCGGTCCACATTAACTGCCGTAACGTAAGGCTGACACCTTAGACACCACAGCTAATGTGGCTCCTGTAATATATAAAGTAACGAGTGAAAGTAAATATTTTTTTTTGTGTATGTCAGCGATACTTACATTGACAACAAATAAACACATTTAAATATTTGAATACACAATCAGTACAATCACACAGTAAACTTACTTATATATATTTTTTGGTAGTATGTCACTGTCATGAAAATCTATTGTTTTCAATGTAAGTATCGTTGAAATACACAAAAAAATATATTTACTTTCACTCGTTACATTATATATTACAAATTAATATAATTTATTTTTTTAGTTTAGTTTTGAAAACGAGGGGAGAGTACCCTCCGAAACGTTAGCATTAAAAGTTTGTAAAATTTTGTATAACTTTTTTATATCCTTAAAATTTTGTTCGTTAGGCAAATTTATTACAAAAAAGAATCACTGAGAAATTTGTCTCCGTTTGGTTTTTTGGTTTTACCCAGTGATTCTTTCTTTACATAAGAACAGGTATTTTTTATATTTTTTGAGTTTTAGATAGTGGCGAAAAACCCAAATAAAGGAAAAAAAATACTGATATAATGTCGACATCTCCGAGTTTGTACATGGTTGTTAGTTCTACAGCTAACGGTTGATATTTTCGTTTTTTCTCGGCAATGGTCTTAGTCAAATTGTGATCCAACGGTACCGCCACATCGATAATAAGTCCTTTGCGAACCTTTGTGTCGATTATAATAATATCGGGCCGATTAGCCTCCACCGTCCGATCAGTAATCTTTGCCGTATCCCAAAAAATCTTTGCAGTTTCACTTATATACACCTGTTCTGCTTTCCACTTATAATAAGGTATCTCCACGTCCAACAGACCATATTTATTCAATAATGTTTGATGTATCACCTTAGCAATGTTGTTACGCCTCTGCATATAGTCTGTTTGAGTCAGTGCACGACACCCACCGCTTATATGCTGTATTGATTCTAAATCTTGTATACATAAGCGATACTTTGGATCGATATTTTGTCCTAATATATGTTTTTTATATGCCCTGATACTTACGACCTGATCTTGGATAGCACATAGGAAACCTTCTGTCTCTCCATAAAGTCCCGATGTTCGAAGCCATTCTGTAGAGTATTTTTTATTAATGTGTTCAGAATCGAGGAGAGCTGCAAAGCGACCATAGAGCTACTTTCCTTTCCAAACTGAAATACGCGCCTGGGAAGTTATATGGCTTGCCTGGTTAGTTGGTTGTGGTGTTGGTTGGTTGTGGACGGAGGGGACTCTAATTACTATCCAGTGTACAGACAGTCTTATGAAGATTTCTATTTTGGCTGAGAAAATAGGATCTTAGCCGATCCTCCATTGACGGCACATTACTTCTACATTCTGTAAGCCTCTTCCTCCCATATGTCGAGGCAAATACAGCCGCTCGATGGAACTTCTTGGATGATGCATACGATGTTTTGTTAATTTAGTTCTTAATTTCTGATCAAATGCTGTCAGAGAGGTGTCAGACCACTTTATTACACCAAACGTACAAGCAGCCACAGGCAAAGCCCAGGTGTTGATTGCCAATATTTTATTTCTGGCCCTGATCAAAGATTTACATATTTCTTGCAACTCTAGTTATGACTCTATTTAAAATCATTTTTCTAGCTGTTACATGACATATTCCTAACAAATGCATCATATCAAGATACTTATAATTTTCTCCACTATTGAGACTACGAATCACAATATCTCCATTTAATTGCATGTTTTCTGTATGTTCTAATACCTGCCCCTTGCGGACATGGACAACTGCACACTTATCAAGGCCAAACTCCATGCAGATAGTATCGCTAAAACTTTTGACAAGCTCTATTTCACTTTGAAGATTATTAGAGTTGGATGCATATAATTTTAGATCGTCCATATAGAACTGATGTGATACCTGAATGTTTGGATTTCTCTTCATCACATAGCCCATGTTGAACTCTCTCAACATTCTACTTTCGGTGTTAAAGTCATACAGAACCATAGAGGACTTGAACTATCCCCCTGAAATATTCACCTGCGTATTCGTATCTCTCCAGTGGTGTACGAGGTCTTATTATTCTTTACATATAGGCGGGTTTTGAGTTTTAGATCGTGGCGAAAAACCCAAATAAAGAAAAAAATATTATTAATTGTTGTGCATAAACAGTTTTTCATAGGTTTGAATATACACAAAAAATATATTTACTGTCTATCTTTGAATAATTTATAGAAATTAATATACATGATTTTTAGGTTCGTTTTGAAAATGGGAGGAGAATACTTCCCGAAACTTTAACGTTAAAAGTTTTTTATTTTTTCATTTTTAAAATTTTGTTTGTTAGGCAAATTTATTACAAAAAAGAATCACTGAGAAATTTGTCTCCGTTTGGTTTTTTGTTTTTACCCAGTGATTCTTTATATACATAAGAACAGATATTTTTGATATTTTTTGAGCTTTAGATCGTGGCGAAAAACCCAAATAAAGAAAAAAAAATGGTGGATTGGGCACCCCTCAGTCCTTCTGTAAATTGTTTCAATGTATGAGTTGAGCTTTATCCAATAATGCTTGCAAATCTGAATCTTCAAACTTTTTCGGCTGTTATGGATGCTCCTTGTCTTCGATATCAAAATCACAACTTTTAACGCGTTTAAACCATCGTTCACAAGTTTTTTGGGTTTGAGCATGTTTACCATAAGCTTCAAGCAGCAATCGATAACTATCAGCAGCCATTTATTTCAAGTGAAAGAAAATAACCTTCTTTCCAACAAATTTCCCCGCAAAACGTTTTTTTTTTGGTACATAATTCGGCATATTCAAAGCTATAAAAAACTATGTTTTTGCATAACAATTAATAATGCTTGCAATTAATAAAATGGCTTTTGATGGCATATGTTTACCATCCAAAACACTATAGACGTCATCAATCGATACCAAAAAATGTATTAGTAACGCCATCTCTTAGCAAAAAAAATCGACATTAACCGAAACACCTATTATAATTTTTTTAGGAGAAATCTTTTTAGGTTTATATCACTGGGTTTTATAAATATAAAATTGTTGACGATTAATAGCAAAAATAAAAATATATTGTCAATCAAAAATACTAAAATATTAATATATACAGCCGGCATTTTTTGAATGACATAACTGGACCATGTCCAACTCTAATATGTCACTTGTATTCAAAAAAGCTTCCTGGTGTTTCCGTAAACGTTTCATTTTTTTTATTTGGTTTCGAACAATAGCCCACTTGGCACAGTTACACACTGATAAACACGGGAATGATTAAGATGGAGCGAAAAATGTGACTGGACGTAAATGGACTCGGTATTGTAGTTAGAATCACAGAATCTGATGGATAAAAATTAGTTTCTTCCATGCTGTTAATTTTAATTTGCCACGCCGCTCGTAAAACGTACACTGGTATAGTTAAACAGTTTTTTTTTTGGTTAGAACCACGATTTACAGTTGTTTTTTTTTTACGTAATTTGTCGAAATTATTCTATTTAGTGTAGCATATCGACCGAACCGTTGGTTTGATTAGTGGCTATTTGCTTTTCAATTATCCGTTTTATTAAAATATAATTAGTGTTCGGTTAGTAATTATTAACGTTAGGAATATAGGAGATCTTATATACAGTGGTGGCTGAGCCTTATAAATATATTTTATTTAAACTAATTCTTACATTGTTTCTAAGATAATATAAATTTTCCAGAATGAATTTATCCAGTATTTAAAATTCATATATGGTATTAGATGAATATAAACAATTACTTTATTATCGATTTTTCTATCGAAACATTCGGTGTGAAACACTTAACTCAAACATATTTACCACTAAATATCGAATTACGTTTTTTAAAGTTCTTGACGCACGTTTCGCTAACTCATTCTCGTACGTCGAGAACTTTAAAATAAGTGATTCGTTGTTTGGTGGTATCCCTTATTTTATTCATAATTGTACGCTGATGAGATATTTTAGAAAAAAATACGTCATCAAAAAAATAAGAGCAATTTTTATTCCAAATCATAATATAACTATGATATGTAATTCTCTGTTACTATTTAATCTACATAATTATCGAAGCTTAGTACTTTCTAGCATGGACCTTATTCTTAATTACTGATTGATATCTTCTTGGCATGGTGTCGATTAGATGTCGGTATGCTTCCTCAGATATTGAAAACCAAGCTGGCTGAATGTCTTGCAACAATGTTTTCTTGTTTGCAATGTTCTTACCATGACTACTAAAATGTCGTTTTAGTAGTCCGGGAGAAAATGTCAAAATTACTTCAATGTGACTATGGATAAATAGCGTAACAAAAACGAGTGACATCCCGCGACTAAGTTCGCGGACTTCAGTTATCGTGTCGCAAAGGACACGACGAATCAAGGTCTTTATCAAATGTCATCAACGCCTACGCCCAATTAAGTGGCACTGATGCAACAAAACTGAACATTGTTTCAAGAGAACTACGCAAGGTCTCAAAACGAACAAATATTATATACAGGCTAGAGAAAAGCAGAAGATGAGAAAAATTATTTAATCAACAAGATTGCCCAATGATTAATACGCAGAAAAGTTATGTAGCACTAGAAAAAAGATTGATCCAGGAAAAGGAAGAAGAGAAAATCGATTGAATCTGGGCTGGTAAAAGAAACGGAGAGGATAAGAGTTATGAATAAGAACCACAAAAGGAAGTGAATAGGTACTTTAATCTCTCCACCTAAAAAGGAAAATAATGTCTCTCCAGGAAAATAAACTGTGAATAAAAAACATAAACTACATCCTCCAGTTGTTATAGATGGAATCAAAGATTTTAATGAAATGCACGAGCAACTCAGTAATATCAAAACTGGGTTCCAGATTACAATACTGAACAATGAACTAATTAAAGTAAATCTATCTGATGGAGATAGTTACAGAGTTGTATTTCGGTCACTGGATGAAAAAAAAAATCAGTTTCACTCCTATAAAAACAAACAAAATAGGCCTATAAAAATCATAGCTAATAAATTACATCATTCATATAATCCAAATAATATTGTTAAGGAACTAAGGACAAAAGGCCACTAGATATTGTCATGTTAAGCTTCAAAAGTGGTGAAGATATAAATAACATTTTTAGAATGACAGACATAATGAGAACTCAAGTAGAAATACTCCCACTAAGAAAATCAAAATTTGTACCTCAATGCAAGGCCTGTCAAGCATATGGCCACATGCAAAAATATTGCATGAGAGAACCCAGATGTATAAGATGCCTTGGGAAACACTTAACGAAAAATTGCGGTAAACTCAAAGATGCCCCACCAAAATGCGTGCATTGTGAAGATAAGTATTCTGCAAACTATGGAGGCTGCATTGTCCAAGAAAATACAAAAAATTTAAAATAAGCATATAAAATAAGCATAAAATTACCTTGCCAACCACAACGAAATAGGCAGCAAACATCAGGTAATACCAGAACCAGAGCACAAAAGAGATGCAGAGAGATGCAAAAGAGATGCAAAAAGATGCAAAAAGACATGCAAAAGAAGATGCAAAAAGAGATGCAAAAAAAGATGCAAAAAAAGATGCAAAAGAGATGCAAAAGAGACAGAGCACAAAAGAGAAAAGAGCACAACGGCAGATATTACAGCCAAATACGGAGAGAAAATGCTGGAAGTTCTAAAAATCAATAACAATCAAAATCTAGCAATGAAACATCACGGGATAAAATATTAGATAAACTAAAAGCTATGGACAAGTGTATAGTAGACCTAGAAAATCGTGCCACAAGAGCGATTCGAAAGCAAAGAAACGACTTAAGAACTTAGGATAAGGATAATGGAATGGAATGCCAATGGACTTTTTCAATGTCAGTAAGAGTTGCAAGCAGTCCTGGATTTTAAAAAAGTAGATACATGTATCGTTGTAGATAAACATTTTACCACACAACCATATTTAAAATTTAGAGGATATAAAATAAATCATTCTATCCATTCTGAAATTCATATACTGTCCATCCTGAAATTCATATACTATCCATCCTGAATTCCGTCAAAGGGGGCAGTGCCGTAATAATTAGGGAAAATATTATATATTTTGCAGAAATAAAATACCAGACTGGAGGAATCCAGACTACTGCAATGACTGTTATAACCAGAAAAGAGAACGTGACTGGAGAAGAGAACCAGAAAGAGAAGCCCGATATAACCTTCCAAAACATAGGCTCAAGAGAGACTCTTATCTTGATTTTTTGAGAAGATAAGGCAAAATATTCAAGGAGGTGACTTTAATGCCAAACATACCCACTGAGGATCAAGGTTAATGATTACTAAGGATAGAAAACTGCTTGAAGCAATCAAAGAAAATAGAAGTGAACCCTTGTCAAGAAGGAAACCTGGATCCAGATCTAATTGATTTCATCACTAAAAATATTTCCGCAAATCACTTGCAAATTGAAGAGGGTTGGGTATGAATTCAAATCATTCACTAATTATCCTAACTGTTAGTGCCTATTAGCACCTTTAGCACCTATTAGCACCTTTACAAAATGCATACCAACTGGATGAAGAGATTGACCTATTCCTAAAACCACCATCAAATATAAGAAAATAACTACCCAAAAGAGAACAAGAGACCTAATAATCGAAAAAGAAAATAAGAACGAAATGTCATCAATTAAGAGCACAAATAGACAACAACTAAACTTTCTAAACAACCTCTACTCAGCAACTAAAAAGGGAGATCCAACGTGTTAAAAATAAATAAAGTGCATACCTAAGTGAACTGACAAGTGATAGTAGCACTGACTATTCACTAAGGAGAGCTACTAAAATATTAAAAAGACCTCTCATACAAATTCCTTCAATTAGAATGGAAAATAGTAAGTGGGCGAGAAATAATCAAGAAAAAGCTGACAGATTGGCAATTCATATACAAAATGCATTTCAAATAAAAGTGATGACACCTTAGACCAAGAAATTAACCAGGAAGATCTGGCCATCTATCAAACCACTCCCAAAGAAGTCATTAAAGGGATTAATGAAAATGTACATCCAAATAAACCTCCTGGATTTGATATCATTACTGGAGAAATCCTGAAACAGCTCCCTAGAAAAACAATAGTTAAACTGACACATCTAGTAAATGCAGCATTTAGAATAAGGTATGTACTATTAATGTGGAAAGTAGCATACCCAAACCTGACAAACGGTCAAATGAAATTTCCTTCAATAGATCAATTTTTAATCTGCCTGTATTATCGAAACTATTCGAAAAATGTAATCTGATCCCGTCACATCAATTTGGATTCAAAGAAAGTTATTCCACTATAGATCAGATTCACAGAATTATAAATATAATAGAAGTCACTAGAAGAAAAGAAAGTCTGTTTTACGATCTTCCTTGATGTGGCAGAGCCTTTCGATAAAGTTTGGCATAAAGGTCGAAAACATGAAATGAAGGAGTATTTACCTAAACAGTTTTCTGATATTTTGGTATGCTATATCTTAAAAATACATTTTAGAATTAAGCAAGAAGAAGACTATACTCAGCTTAAGACATTATTTGCAGACATTATTAATGCAGAAGTACCGCAAGAAAGTGTACTAGGACCATTCCTAAACCTTTTGTACACATAAGTCCTAGACTGGAAGTCTGTATTAGTTAACTTTACAAACAGAGATAATCAACATATACCCATAAGAATAAATGATAAATGAATTTCATTTTCAAATACAGCTAAATAGCATGGAATTACCCTTGATGGAAGGTTACGCTGGAAAGCCCATATCAAATAGAAAAAACATCTTACGATTAAATATAGAAAATTGTACTGGTTGATCGGGATCTGGATATCGATAGTGTTGAGCCAGAATGCGTGAACAAGCCAGATATAAGATTGACAGGAGTCATGAAGAACGACTCCTCCAACATGTCAATTTCGAGGCGATCCAGCTACTTGACAATATAGGATTAACAAGAAGACCCAAAAGAATCAAGCCTTTTGAGTTAGTTCAGTGATGTGACAAAGCAGAGCATTGTGCGTCTAAATGAATACGTTAGTTTTAGTGTACTTAGTTTATTAGAAAGCTAAGTATACTGATGAGTAAGACCTTAGTTTCAAGTTTTCTAAGTAGTATTATAAGTTAGATAAAATTTACTTATTGGTCTTTGTGCTCAGGTTATATTGTCCGTGAATGTCCTAACAAGTATTAATAATAAAAAACAAGTTAGGCAGTCATGGGGACTGTCGACAGAAGTGAAAACTTGCAACTTTGGAATAACTGTATTTTTAAAAAATTTTTAATTAATTATTCGTTAAATGTATAATTTTTTTTCACGTAGGAATCGAGTATCTAAACAAATATAGAAAATGGACATTTCAAAAAACTAATTACATTACAATCCTTTTTTGTAAAGTTCTAATGCTGAAATTGAATGATATAAGTTTATAAATAATCATTTTGCAAAAAAATAACAAAACACGTATTTTATTTCTGGCAATTTAAACCAATAATCAATAATTTTGAGAAATAATTTATTATAAAATTTTATAGAATTTTTAATTTAAAAATCCGCGACAAAAATACTATGGAACAACTAGAAATCTGTTTTACCACGCTAGTAAGATAACTCCTAAGCCACTATGAAATATTCATTGCACGATGCATTGCAGAGATTAAATATTAGAAAAATAAATAATATCAAATTTTTCAAAGCAAATATTGATACCAAATTGGAAATATTCGAAAATAAATGCTTTGTTTTTGTTATTCATATTTTTACATAATAATATTACCATATTTAGTACTCAATCTCGTACTGCACAGTGATTCTACAATTAAACAATTAAAATAATGATGATCTAAAACACAATTTAATTTAAAACACATTTAAAACACAATTGGCGTCGTCAGTCTTGCGCAACACGTCACTAGCATGTTGGTGACGCGAGCCCATAAGTTTTACGCCTTCCGAAAATCGCTCAACGCGGCTAAAGAAGTTTTCACTTCAAAAAACGTCGTTTTAACTTTTTCCAGAGGTTCTCGATCGAGTTTAGATCCTGGGACTGCGAAGGCAACTCTAGCACTTTAATATGTCTCCTCGCACAACTCTGCTCATATCTCTGAACATGAGCCGTATGTTTGGGATCATTGTCTGGCTGGTAGACCCACTGTAAAGGCACATTCTTTTCAACGTAAGGTAGCATAATTGTCTCTAAGATTCTTAAGTAAATTCCTTTTGTCATATTTTCTTTTATACAAAATATTGGACCTAATGTTTCGTTGAAATATTTCCCAAAATTAGACTTTTGTTTCTTTAATAGATATGCAGATTTGTGTTCTTTGAATCTGGTCAGAGAATTTCGGCCCGTTTGTCCCACATAGCAGCTACTGCACTCGTTGCAACTTAACATACAAACTTCGGATTTTTTATTTTGTGATGTTTTATCTTTGGTATTAAAAATTAATTTATCGGTTGACTGGGTGGTTTTTAAACACTATTTGCAAATTATGTTTTCTAAAAGAGCGAGCTATTTGTTCTGAAATTGGACCAAAATATGTAATCTTATAGTATTTTTTATCATTTGTTTGTTTTACTTTTGGATATACCCGATGAATTAATAATTGTTTCCTTTTTTTATTTATTAAGTAACTAATTTATTTTGCATTGAAGCTGTTATTTTGTGTTATTAGTTTTATTTTTGCAGTTCTATTTATCGATTATTTTCGTTTAATAGAATTGTGAAAACCCGGTGGATCATAGACTTATATGTTGCATATTTATGTGTAATAGGGTGGATTGATTGTTTTGTAATTGTTATATGTGAGTGAGCGTAAATTTTATTTTTGGATGGATAATATTTCTCGACATTAGAAATTTATAAAAGTTACATACAGCGCCAACAAGCAAAAAAGTAAACATTTTAGAAGCAATTTAAATTTATAAATATAATAAAGACCCTAGACAGTTATTAAATGATCAGACAGATCTCCGAAATTCCCCATTCATATGAAACATGTACCTTCCGAGTGGCGTATTTCCATCTATTCCCTTAGCCCATTCAGTGACAATGAAAGAAACCTATGATAACTTAGAAACCATACTAAATCGTGTTAAATATGAACAGTATCAGTCGGATATTTGTGGGGATTTAAAAGTGATAAGTGTTAAATTTATTGCTAGGACTTCAAGGGGGTTTTACAAAGTATTGCTGTTTTTTGTGTTTATGTAGGGCAACAAAAGAACATTACAGCAAGAAAGATTAGTCTCATAGAACTTCTTTTGAACCTGGTACTTCAAACATAAAATATGCCCCCCTTGTTAACTCCAAAAAGGTACTTCTTCCGCCTCTCTATATTAAGCTTGGACTAATAAAAAACATTCTCAAAGCCATGGACAAAGACGGTAATGGTTTCAAGTACCCAAAAGAAATATGTCCTCCATTAAGTGTTGCAAGACTAAAAGAAGCCATATTTATTGAACCTCGAATAAGGAAGCTTATTGGTGATTTCCGTTTTTAAGAAAAATCAAATGAAAATGAACAAGAAAGGTGAAAATTATAAAAACCTTATGGATGAACCTTTGAAAGCCTATAAAATATTAGGGTGTCGCATGTCCTTAAAAATGTGTTTTTTACACTCATATTTAGATTTTTTTCCGGAAAATTTGGGTAGAGTAAGCGACAAACAAGGAGACAGGTTTCACCAGGACATCAAATAAATATCAGATTGTAAAAATGTGTCATCTTCTTTTTTCCTACCACCAACTCCCTGTAACAAAAAACTGTAGGTGTTACAGTAATTAACTTATAATTTTCGGATTTAAGACTATAAAATACTTCATATATATATATATATATATATATATATATATATATATATATATATATATATATATATCTATTTTTATCAATGTGACCCCAAAAAAGTCTAAATTTGCAAAATTTACGAAAAATAGAGTTTTAATTGAGGGAAGTCCTCTGTTAGAAACCTCATCAGAACATTGAGAGATGTAATAATATTTCCACAGGCTTTGCTGATTCGCGAAATGAATCTTGGTTATCGAATTAATAAGCAGAAGATACACACAAGATAATGGGCAATTTTTCACTTTTATCTTAAGTTTTGCGAGATTTGACGCCACAAATTACTTATTTAACTAAACTTCGGCATCGACAGGGAACTGACTCTAAAGTGCAATTTTAAAATGGTGCTTTCTACTCTTAATCTTCGCGTGCAACTCTTAAACTTGTGCTTTCAACCCTCACTCTTTTCTCGTGATTTATCTCGACCTCTCCACGTGTAATGGTTTAACCTGTACTCTCTTCGCCAACCTTTCAATTCAAACTGTCGATTCGTAGTCTCAACGTGTAACTTTCAACTAGCACTCTCTTCTAGTGATTTATCTCGAACTATTTACGTGTAATGGGTTAACCCGAAGTCTCTTCGCCAACCTTTCAACTGAAACTGGCGATTCGTACTGCTTTCGGACTTCTGCCTCGAATTCCCACGTAGCCACGTAAACGTATAAACACCATAACGTTACAAAAATCATCAGTTCATTTCTTAGGTTTTACTCAAGTGCCTCAGTTCGCTCCTTCACCCGCTACAGAGCCTTTCACTATCACATTCCTCTGAAAGGATGTTGCCAAGTGCCATTACCATCAATATCCACTTTAGGGTACTTTAAATTCGTAAATTTTATATTTATAACGAGTCTCTATTTTATGATTCGCCAGAAAAATGTGGGTGTTTATTTTTCTCTGATGGTATCGTTTTTCAACTTCAGTACGGGCTAGGCTATTAATTTTATATACATCTACAGGGTGATTTCTTGTTTAGTTGTGAATGTTTTCACAACAAAGGTGAAGTTAAAAGAGCTGGTCTAGAAATAAATATACACAAAACAAATGTGATGGAAAAATGAACCAGTCCAAGAGGAGATCAGAACTGGATAATCGGCAATGACAATATTACAGTTTACGTATCTGTGAAGCAAACTTGACGAAAACAACATCACAAGTTACTCATTCCCTGCATTCGGTCCTAAAATCTAAACTTATTTGCGAAAGTTAGAATCTATAAAACACTCATTCATTTGGCCAGTAGTCACTTATGACTGCCAGACGTGGATCATCACAAAGAAAATAGAAGAGATGCTTGTAGTATTTTAAAGGAGAGTACTTTAGAGATAATTTTAGATTCTATGAATGACGTAAAGAATGAAGTCAAAAAAAATGTTTTATTCGGCTTAAAAATGAACTATCACAAAGTAACGGATAAATCAATCAATAATAACTTTATTAAATTACCAACCTTAGATATACAATCGTATATAAGTGAAGCCGATGTAATATTAAGATAGTGTAGTGACGTATAATTGAGAGAAAAATATTTATGTAAATAATTAAAATTGTTTGACACCATTTGGAATAATACTGCATTAACTATCGTAGCTATGCGTATGACCTTTCGCCTCACGTCAATAATACCTAATGATACCGTCAATATAATATCGCACATAATTTACTATCATTTTTACCGAGTAATAACGGAACTAAAAACCTGCAGCAGTTTGTATTAAAATGTATGACAAATACTTGAAACTTGTATGTATGATAATCCAAATATATTGTACCATTTAATAATGGGTCATCATGACATGGACATTCACTTTACAACAATGCTACAATGTGTTAGTAGTAGGGACTAGTAGAAAGGTAAAAGGAGTAGGGAATATTAATTATAAAATTTAAAATATGGCTGTATTATGAAAATTATTGTTGTATACTTTTTCCTAAATTTAATCAATTACCAAAAAGTGCTATTTATTTTACTGAAATATTTGAAAATATGACACTATTAAATTGACAATGTACCAAGTTTTTACTTTTATGGAACATTCATTATCAAATTAAAAAAATAGACTTGTAATCATTTTGTGTATAGACCAAAATAATGAAAAAAAAATGCGAATATTGTCAAGAAACTCACTATGTGAGGTGAACAACTTTCTCTTATAAATTTTTTCGGTATCTCTAAAGCGAAGCAAAATATCGAAAATTGACCCAGAGTTGAAAGTTCAGATTTTAATTGAGTATCTTAAAAAATGTGACCCATCAATTTGTAAGACTGCAAAAATTCAAATAAATATATTCCTTCAAATAGCGAAAATAGGGGGGTGTCTTCATCTTCAAAATGACACATTATATATATATATATATATATATATATATATATATATATATATATATATATATATATATATATATATATATATATATATATATATATATATATATATATATATACGTTTGTGCGTACTGTTTCACGGATAGAAAAACATGGGTTTTTTCTGGGAGTACGTCCGGTTGTCGAGTTGGTCCCTGTCGGGAGCTTGTAGACGTCTCGCCAAAATCTCATTTGGCATCTTCGGTGCTGGTGTCGTTAGGTTTGTGACTGCCTAGACAGTCACCCCGATCACAGTCACCTCCCGACAGGGACCAACTCGACAACTGTATGTACTCCCGGAAAAAAACCTAATACACATACATACATATATATATATATATATATATATATATATATATATATATATATATATATATATATATATATATATATAACACTGACTCACTGACTCTTCATGAAATCTTCGTAACTATTAGACCAACAGACGTAGAAATCAGCTAAGAACGCGTTTTGCAAAAGTCGACTCTGGTGACGAGGGGTTGCGGGGATGTTAAACGCAAAAAAAATCCCGTTTTTTAACTATAAGTCCTTCAGACTTGAACCTTGGCAGGAAGGTTCCTTATAATACATAAACAAATCTACTAAAAATGTAATTTTCGAAAACCTATTTACAAAGGGATGAATTAGGGAGAGATATGAACGTGTAATGGATTAAGACACTCTCATTTTTTGACTTTACGTCCTATAGGCTTGAAACCTGGTAAAATTATTCCTTATACTTCACAGGCATTGACTAATGGATTATATGAAAATTCGGTCCAAAGTTGGGCTGCGGGGGCGTAAAATGTACAAATACTGTTTTTTAACTGCAAGCCCTACATACCTGGAAATTGTTAGAAATATTCCTTATATTCTACAGACATTCAATAAAGACGAGTTATATATGTACAAATACACCCGCATTCTAACTATCAGTTCTACAGAATTGAAAAAGTTTTGCGGTTAGAGGCGCATCAGCAACTGAGAACGCTATTTAGCGACTGGACCTACAGCTTAACGTGGGTTCCGAACCACGGTCATCAGCTACCGAAAACCCCGGTCAGCACCCCCCTCACGCTATCAACCCTTGGTTTTATGCTTAACCGAAAGTATCTCGAGAAGCCTACCGACTGGCGAGCGACCAACGTAGAAAACCTCTCAGAAGGCATCCGGCCTTACCCAGCCTCGAACTGGCGTGACTGAAGGGTGATTCCTTGTCAGATTTTACACTCTTACCTAGAAACATTTACAAGAATTTTAGCAAAACTTTTTTGCCTAGTACGGGATTCGAACCCGGTCCACATTAACTGCCGAAACCCACAGCTAATGTGGCTCCCCCTACAGAATTGAAACTTGACAGGAATTCTCCTTATATTTCATAAAAATTTATCAAGAACTGTTAATGCAAAAATATATTTCTATAAAAAATCCAAATTAAGTAAAAACTGGATACTCGAACTGTGTGACAATTACTTTAAATTCAACTGTTAAAATAATGTGTTCATGTCAATAATTATTATGAGAAAAATGAAAATGTAGTAAAATTTGTATGTTCGACGTATGTGACAATTAGTTTAAATTCAGCTGTCAAAATATTTTTTTCAACGTCGTACTATATTTAATAATACGATTATAAAATTATATTTGTCGGTTATCTCCATATTCAATTAAAACATTATTAATTGATTTATTTGGTTGGAAATTATTGTTTCCAATTAATTTATATATATATATATATATATATATATATATATATATATATATATATATATATATATATACATATATATATATATATATATATATATATATATATATATATATATATATATATATATATATATATATACATTTATTTATTCATTATTAGACAGAGCCTTTGTGAACCTACTGAGATCCATGTATGAGGAAGCTACAGCTACAGTTCACATGGAAGACTTTGAAGTTAAAATCAACGTAGAACGTGGTGTACGGCAGGGTAACTCAATATCGCCTGTTCTTTTCTCAGTCTGCCTTGAAGAGGTATTTCGTAATCTGGATTGGGAACAGCAGGGATTAAAAATCAATGGTGCTTATCTAAGCCATCTTAGATTCGCGGATGATATCATTATCCTTTCACAAGACCCAGATGAGCGACAAGAACACATACGAGAGCTGCAAAGGGCGGGAACCATTTGCTTTGAAAATAAACCTAAAAAAGAGTCAGGTTATGTCTAACAACTTGCTGTTAACAGAAGAATTCCTATTCTAGGAAGTGATTTAGAGGTTGTGGACCACTACATATATCTTGGTCAAAGGATTTCAATGGAGGGTGATACCGCCCGGGGGGGTGGAACGGCGGGTTAAGTGTGGCTGGCAGGCATTTGGCCGGCTCAATCTAGTATTTAAGAGCAAACTCCCACTTTGTCCGAAGAGAAAGGTTTGTAATTAGTGCTTGCTCCCTACTTTGACATATGGAAGTGAAACATGGATACTCACATTACAATCAATTCAAAAGCTTCGGGTTGCACAGAGAGGAATGAAAAAGTGTATGCTTGGCATTACAAAGCGGGACAGAAAGACCTGCATATGGATCAGAGAACCAACGAAGGTATGTGACATCATTGGAAAGGCGAAAGAATTGAAGTGAAAGTGGGCAGGTCATATAGCGAAACCAAAGCAATTCTGGAATGGATACCGCTTGATCATAAACGCCCGCGAAGAAGGCCGAAATCACGATGGACGGATGACATCATCAAGTATATTGGACCCAAATGGTAGAGGAAAGCTCAGGACTGTGCAAATTGGAAGCATGCTGGGGAGGCCTGCATCCTGCAGTGGATCGACAATGGCTGAATGATGATTAAACTTCTTAAGAGATTTTTGAGTTAAAAACTTTCTTGCACTATTTACGTTGTCGAAGTAAATAATCTATGATGATACAATTTTACAGTGCATACTCAAAACCCTTCGCCTCAAAATCCCCAGTTAGGACATGTGATTTACGCCTACCCTACGAAAATAATTAATCACAATCCTTCACTGTCAACGAATACAATCAACATTGTTTATATATACAATTTGATCATGAGCTTTGGCTTGTCGTTCACCACTTGTCTTTTTCGAATTTCAGTCCTATTTAAAGATCCCTGAAACAACCTAGCGCATGACGTCGACCTAGAGATTCAAGATTGCTATACAGATCGTTCTTGAAAGTCTCAACATTTAACACCTGCAATCTTGATAGTATATGTCGATGATGTGTATTCCGTTTCTCGACATGTGTTATTATTCAATTAATTCAGTTAATTAATTAAAGAATTAATTTTCATTTTTTTCAGAAGTCTTATTTATTAATCAAAATTCTCTACCCTTTTCTTGTGCCTGATACTTTTTAAAATTTTTCCCCTCAGTCTAATTTTTATTTGTATTTCGTGTTCTTACTTTCTAACGAAAATATTTTCTCCCCTGTCACTTGGTCGATTTCCTTATTACATTTACAACATTTTACTAAGCATTACTTTCATCTATTTGAACTTATGGAATGAAATGGACCAAATTGTGACATTTGATAAGAAGAAACATGAAGGGGAGGAAGGGAGTATCGTTTAGCTACAGCCTCACTTCAAATTCTAAATTTAAAATGCAATAATCTGATGATGGTTTTGATTTACTTACTCTTACTTAAATCAGACTTCCATTTTATCTTGGCAGTTATTATCTCAACAACAGTGCATCGATCAACTCACTTCGACTTTTGGCGATGAAACACAATCTAAAATCACTGTATATCACTGGTTTAATGAATTCAATCGTGGCCGTCGTTCGCTTGGTTGTTTATCAGAAAACATCGATGCTTCGCGAACTCATAAGGCAAGATCGTCATGTGACATACCGTGAGATTGAGGCACTCCTGGGTATTAGTATGACAAGCATACACAAGATTTTACATGAACATTTAGTCGTGAAAAAGATTTGTGAGCGTTGGATTCCGCATAATTTGACAATCGCTGAAACAAAGGCTCGTGTCGATTGGTGCAAAGAAATGCTCAAAAAATACAATCGTGGTGCGTCAAAGGCCTTGTATAAGATACACACAGGTGACGAATCTTGGATCTATGCGTATAAGCCCAATAATAAACAGCAGTCGACTGTATGGGTCTTTCAAAATGAGCTAAACCCAACAAAAGTTGTTCACGCAAGAAGCACTTTGAAGCAAAAGGTCGCCTGTTTAAAATGCCCTGGGATAAATGGGCATGTGGCTACAGTGCCACTAGAGAATCGTAGAATGGTCTCACACATCGGATTGAACAACTCAATATTTGACCGGTCAAAACATCAAATTGATGGGCATCCGCCGGACAGTCCTGATTTGGCAACAGGCGATTTATGCGTTCAAAATGCATGTTTTGGAGATGCAATGTCAACCGTATGCAAAAGTGTATCGATCATCGCGGAGAATATTTTGAAAAACAATAAAACCATTTTGAATGATAAATATTTGTTTTTATTTAATATTCCGGATACATAAATAGCAACTCTCGTATGTGTATATATACTATACTTTCATATTGTAGTTTTTAAATAATTTGCTGTGCATAATTTAATTTGTTTCTTACTTATTTGGTTTTATGTTATACTTATAACTTTTTCTAACTCCATATAAAATAGTGTCCAAGACAGTAGGCCCTATTAACTCATTCATCTATACATTATTTTCCCTCTAGCTATCTCTCTCTCTCTCTCTCTCTCTCTCTCTCTCTCTCTTTTCATGCAATTATTTTTTAAATAAATCTCATTACTTTTGGGCATTTACATTTCACGTTATAAATACATCATAATTTATACCTCATAAATATTGAATATATCTTCTGAAAGTATATTGATGCATGCAGCAGTTAAAAACAATGCTAATTAAATTTTTACCAGTTGCATTGAATTTTAATGCCTGACCCGTTAATTCTTATGAATATTAATTAAGAATATCACCTTTTAAAGACGAAACACATATTGCTCTTAATAATTACAATTTAAACTCTTACACATAAAGAGTTTTCCAAAAAGAGTATTTGAAATTTGAAACGTAATAGCGGGGACACTGTTTAAGATGGAAATGTCATTCATAAACTACTGTGGTCAGTATATTAGGTCAATCCCCTATGAAAATGTACAGGGTACACGAATGGGGCTCTAGAGCAGAAAGCGACCCACATTTGAACGACATTATTTTCATAACATGTTACCGGAAAAATTACCGGATTATCACTTGGCGCTCAACCAACAAATTGGTCGCTAACCCACGCAGCATGTATCTCGTCTTGTACGTTGGCGCTGAATCCTGCTGGAAGATTCAGTGGTTTTCGCAAACAAGGTGTTACTAAGGGGTATTATCACGCATGCATTTTAACTATTTTATACACTATTTTATATGGAGTTAGAAAAAGTTATAAGTATAACATAAAACCAAATAAGTAAGAAACAAATTAAATTATGCACAGCAAATTATTTAAAAACTACAATATGAAAGTATAGTATATATACACATACGAGAGTTGCTATTTATGTATCCGAAATATTAAATAAAAACAAATATTTATCATTCAATATGGTTTTATTGTTTTTCAAAATATTCTCCGCGATGATCGATACACTTTTGCATACGGTTGACATTGCATCTCCAAAACATGCATTTTGAACGCATAAATCGCTTCTTCTGGCGTCGAAAATCGTTGACCACGTTATTTATTCTTCACGGACGCAAACAAAAATAAATCATTTGTTGCCAAATCAGGACTGTACGGCGGATGCCCATCAATTTGATGTTTTGACCGGTCAAATATTGAGTTGTTCGATCCGATGTGTGAGACCATTCTACGATTCTCTAGTGGCACTGTAGCCACATGCCCATTTATCCCAGGGCATTTTAAACAGGCGACCTTTTGCTTCAAAGTGCTTCTTGCGTGAACAACTTTTGTTGGGTTTAGCTCATTTTGAAAGACCCATACAGTCGACTGCTGTTTATTATTGGGCTTATACGCATAGATCCAAGATTCGCCACCTGTGTATCTGTTATACAAGCACCACGATTGTATTTTTTGAGCATTTCTTTGCACCAATCGACACGAGCCTTTGTTTCAGCGATTATCAAATTATGCGGAATCCAACGCTCACAAATCTTTTTCACGACTAAATGTTCATGTAAAATCTTGTGTATGCTTGTCATACTAATACCCAGGAGTGCCTCAATCTCACGGTATGTCACATGACGATCTTGCCTTATGAGTTCGCGAAGCATCGATGTTTTCTGATAAACAACCAATTTTGGACGACCTTCTTTATATTCGTCTGGGAGGCGAACGACGGCCACGATTGAATTCACTAAACCAGTGATATACAGTGATTTTAGATTGTGTTTCATCGCCAAAAGTCGAAGTGAGTTGATCGATGCACTGTTGTTGAGATAATAACTGACAAAATAAAATGGAAGTCTGATTTAAGTAAGAGTAAGTAAATCAAAACCATCATCAGATTATTGCATTTTAAATTTAGAATTTGAAGTGAGGCTGTAGCTAAACGATACTCCCTTCCTCCCCTTCATTCATGTTTCTTCTTATCAAATGTCACAATTTGTTCCATTTCATTCCATAAGTTGAAATAGATGAAAGTAATGCTTAGTAAAATTTTGTAAATGTAATAAGGAAATCGACCAAGTGACAGGGGAGAAAATATTTTCGTTAGAAAGCAAGAACACGAAATACAAATAAAAATTAGACTGAGGGGAAAAATTTTAAAAAGTATCAGGCACAAGAAAAGGGTAGAGAATTTTGATTAATAAATAAGACTTCTGAAAAAAATGAAAATTAATTCTTTAATTAATTAACTGAATTAATTGAATAATAACACATGTCGAGAAACGGAATGCACATCATCGACATATACTATCAAGATTGCAGGTGTTAAATGTTAAGACTTTCAAGAACGATCTGTATAGTAATCTTGAATCTCTAGGTCGACGTCATGCGCTAGGTTGTTTCAGGGAATGAATCTGTCTTTAAATAGGACTCAAATTCGAAAAAGACAAGTGGTGAACGACAAGCCAAAGCTCATGATCAAATTGTATATATAAACAATGTTGATTGTATTCGTTGACAGTGAAGGATTGTAATTAATTATTTTCGTAGGGTAGCATGCATGCATTTTAACCAATTACTCGCAGAAATGCGGTTGAGTGTTGCCATCGTACAACACTTCTCAGCAAACCATCACTGAAGCCGCATGGTGACCTCTTTCTACTTTTCCAATTTTTTCAGCAGCTTCCTGTGAGCTATGAACGTAAACTCTGTGATTAAGGTGGTTTTAAAAGGTAAAATCTTTTCATCTGCGAAAAGACCCAGATTTTTCTCGGTCCGATGGATTTATTTCAAGAAAACTCTTCTCGACGCGTTATTTCACGAAATAGTATATCAACTACCCACCAAGATTATGCGATTTCAGACCCTTACATTATTATATATAGGCCATTAAATTATATATACATATATACATATATATATATATATATATATATATATATATATATATATATATATATATATATATATATATATATATATATATATATGAATCAATGGTAGTCTATGTGTCACTTATAGACTCGAATACCGTTCGATACCGAGCGATAAATTGAGCTCAAATTTATGAATTATGTTCGCCACATTACTGGAAAGGTTTAGAAAGTAGTTTGAGCAACTTTCAATAGGTCTTCGTAAAAGAATCAAGTGCTATTTATTTTACTGAAATATTTATAATACATGATACTATTAAATTGACAATGTATCAAGTTTTTACTTTCCATGGCGCACTAATTATTAAATTAAAAAATAAACTTGTAATTATTTTGTATATAAACCAAAATAATGAAAAAAACATAAATGCGAATTTTGTATTTATATATATATATATATATATATATATATATATATATATATATATATATATATATATATATATATATATATATATATATATATATATATATATATTCGTAAGTTGTTGCAACTAAAAGAATTTTTCAAGGTCTATATGGATAGTAATATGAAGGTACAAAGTTTAGGCTATATAAAGCATGTTCCAAGACAAGCCTAGTTAAATTGCAAAATAAACCGTGGACTTAGCATCGTAATGATAAACTGCAATACCCTTTCGATCGCCTACCCTTGTTGACTAAATCCTTTCGATTATTTTGGTGGAGGAAATGTTGGAATCGTACGTTCTTCCTTACATTAACCGACTGGTAGATCAAATTTTTCAACAAGATAATGCTCAGGGCATGATGTCGTAGTTTTTTTGACTAAATATGAGGCTTGAGTAAATATTATAACATTGTCAGCCAGATCTTTCGATCTTTCGTATCACATTATGGATACTATTTTAGACCACTGACTTCAGAGATCTAAGGCATGAAGTGGACTTAACTTGAGATGTCATATTTCAAACTACTTCATTTAATCGATGCTTAACAAAATTAATACAAAAACTTATTTTGCAAAAAAAAAATTAAAAAATAAAGAATATATATTGATTGGTGGACGTTTTTTTTTCCAGTGACAGAAATTCAATGTTCCTTTGCCGTGAACAACATGGGAAATACCAAAGATTCAATCGTGGCTAAATTAAGAAAACCTGAAGGATTCAAGGGACATCCTGTCTTCGCTGACGACAGATCGGTCGATCCAGATTCAGATTCAGCCTGTCAAATTCGTCCAGATCTAACAGATCCCACCACGCTCCTGTACAACTTAAAAATCACCGATTTTAGCCGATGCGGTGTAGTAAAAAGAAATGTAAGTTTTATATTTATTCCAAACTATTCAGTCAAGTATAAATAAAATCATATCTAAAGTGTAGAGAGAAGTATACAAAATTGTATAAATACTGTTGTCTAATTTCCATTTAATTTTTCTCTAAAACATAACAGCCTCGCTACACTGTAGCTTCTTCGGACGGTTGACAAAAAATGCTTTGTAAAAACTAAATTGAAATTAGACAACTTTGTTTTATTTATACAATTTAGTATGAATTTTCATCAAGAAAATGGCGCAACCACTCAGAAGTATATTATCATGTAAAAAGGGAAAAATGTGCGATTATTTCAATCCAAGAAAAATTAAATTGCAAAATATATGCTAGCATCAGTTTCAACAATCTAGGACAAAAACTTTTCTTCATAAATGTAACATTCTGAGATATCAATCACATCACACGCACTCTTTCAAGTTGATATAGTCATGTGCCATTTAACAGTTTACTTTTATTTGTGGAATAAGAAAGAGATAAGTTCTCATATACTTTTATATATCTGATATGAATCTGGTTTGGTATTAAACCTCCTTTCACAAAGAATTTTATCGCGGCACGATGTTTCTTTTCCCCATTTTAAGGAATACAAAAATAAAAGACCTACTCTAGATACCTGTTTTCAAGGAACTGTTTATTAGTTTGTAATGTTTCATGTCGATCTCAAGAAATCGAAACAAGAGTGCTGCAAGTGCATTTTTCTAAAATTACTTGGAGAACAAATACTGTTCGCTTTTTAGATAATTTTTATTAAGAAAAAGTAACTTTGGAAAAATCTTAATACAATATCTATTCGTCCTCTATTTTACGACTTTATATCATCTCTTTTGTCAGTTTTTCGAAACGTTATTAATAATAATCGATTTGTATGCAGTTAAATAATTAGTCAAGTCACTGGCGAGAAAAAGAAAAAGGTGGAAATCGGTTCGAGCTAAGTCGGGAGACTAAGGTGGGCACACAAGAACATGCCAGTTAATCTTTTATATTATTTATACTATCTTTTATAGTATTTAATACAAAATACTTTAAAATAACAGAGAAAATATCGCGCGCAATAAAAAGAGGGAACAAAAGCAATATAATAAATAGTAGTAGTTACGAAAAACCAAGTTTGAGATAGCATAAAAATAATGCTGCCAAATGTCTATCAGCCAGCCCTTAACACGCCGTTCCACTTCCCGGGCAGTATCAACCTCCGATGAAATCCTTTACTCAAGATATGTGTAGTGACCACTACCTGTAAGTCGCTTCCTAAAATAGAAAATTTTCTCCTAACAGCAAATTTCTTGAACATAACTTGACGCTTTTTTAGGTTTATTTTCAAGCCAAACGGTTCTCCTGCCGTTTAGAGCTCTTGTATGTGTTTTTGTAACTCATCTGGGTCTTGTGAGAGGAGAACGAATCATCTGCGGATCTATGGTTGTTTCGGTATGCACCATTGATTTTTCTCTCCTGTTCCCAATCCAGATTACAGAATACATCTTTAAGGCAGGCTGAGAAAAGAACAGGCGATATTGAGTCACCCTGCTGTACATCCCGTTCTACGTTGATTGTTTACATCCTCCATGTGAACTGTAGCTGTAGCTTCGCCATATAATGATCCCAGTAGGTTTATATAGGCTCTGTCTATCCCCTGGTTAAGGAATGTATCCATTATGGCTTGCTGAATACCAAACCAACTACTGTACTGAATTTTCTTCTGAATCCTGCCTGCTCTCTTGGTTCTATGTCATTAAATGTTCTTAATATACTTTTAGATATTATCTTGGTGAAAACTGCCTACATTATTGATAGGAGGCTAATTGGGCGATATTAGGTATATATATATATATATATATATATATATATATATATATATATATATATATATATATATATATATATATATATATATATATACCATAGAACTGTTAAAGTTTTGCAAAAAAATTCCGTCGCGTTGGGCTAAAGTTTGAAATAAAATTTGACAGTGCACCGTTGCTCACGAAAAGAATTGCTACAGATCACTAAATGAGTCTAGGGAGTTCAAATTGGTACTGAAGACACATCAGATGTTGGCTTACTTCTCTTTCGAAGGGGAGTGTGTGTTCCAACAGTTGTGCCAAATCGAACGCAACGACACCATCTCATTATTTTGAGTATGTACACAACTCGCATCATTTGATTTGTATTTGATTTTCACATGTTTATTCATGTTTCATATGAGGGCGAATGAAATATAAACCGGAATTGTGTTACACATATTTATTATTTTTAAAATAATACAGAAAAACTATTGATCATTTTTCGACATGGTCTCCTCCACGCTCTACACATTTTTCCCAGCGGTTTGGAAGCTTGTGAATTCCTTGCTCGTAGAAACTCTGAGTTTGGGTCATCAGCCAATTGCACACGAAGTCCTCAACATCTTGATCATTGCCCAATTGTATCCCTCAAATGGCATCTTTCAAAGGCGCAAAGAAAAAATAATCATAGGGTGACCAATCTGGGCTATATGGAGGGTCTTCAAGGGTTTCCCAATGCATATTCTCCAGTTTTTCCTTAGACAAAACTGAACCCATCGAGCACAGATTTTATTGAAGTCAAGATGATTTCTGATAATTGTTTGACCACCTCCAAAACTAATATCCACCTTTAAAGAGATTTCATGAATAGGAGCTGCCAGTCGCTATCGATAAAGTCGCTAACTGCACCAATCTTGTGACACTTGATCTGGAACGTCCAATATGATTTATATTTATCACACTTTCTCGTCCACTCTTAAACTTCTTGGCCCAACCAAATACTTGGGTCTTAAACAGGTTATCGTGTACCCTATACTGAACCTTCACCTGAGTTAATATTTCGGATAGTTTAACACCTTCCTTGATTAAAAATTTTATTATAACAAGTTGCGTAATGGATCATGGGATCTGTTGCTTACTCATGGCTGAACTGAGAAAAGAACTGACACTGCACGTAACGACCTACACTTATAGCCCGCTCATGAATAGCTGAGGAAGGCAATTGTAAAATTCCGGGTTATATTTGATTCGCCCTCGTATAAATGTATTAAATAAAACATATTGATTAAATATTTGCTTGGGTCTTCACAGGCTTTGGATGTAACGATTTTAAGGCAGGTTTTTTTAAAGATCTATTGAATAAACGTCAATAAAGCCACTTCTTTTAATAAACCTGATACCTAACATTGATAACCCCTCATGAATTGTTGAACCATGTCTCATTCTTTAGATTACAGTCTTTAGTTGCGTTCTAACACAAAGGTTACGCAAAAAAGTTCGCCTTTCACTTAAATTGTCTATAAATTAAGAGTGCCATGATACTATAAACCTACGGTACAAATAAGTGGCATTTCCACTATTAAACCGATCAAAGTTACTGAGTCAGTTAAATGAGATTCGCTACCGTACATTCTTTCGTACGATCAACGACACTAAAATGGCATCATTGGCTTTTTACCGTTTTTGCCGATAGTTGTTTTTTTTGCTTTCTTGTGGCTATTAATGGATTCTGAGTTGGCTAATTTAACAGATAATATTTCGGCTTTTGTTCGTTGCATAGCATATGGTCGTATGTGGAACATCGAAACAAACTGTTCGTTATAAACCGGTCTCGATTCAAATTCATATCCTTTTCACAGAATTGAATTTTTTATGGTTATGAAAGTTATTTGTTGCTAATGTTAATTAAAGAAATACATTTTCATGACCGTTTTTAATATTATTATTTTTTTAGAATTTTCGGAAATCACTTTTTACAAATCACTTGTACAAATAATACAAATTCATATTCAAAACCTACCAACTATATCTTATTGAAAAATTAATTATCTAATTTTTTTTCAATGAAATATGACATTCTTTGTCTAATCTTCAGTTGACACATTTTTTGTTTTTTTATTATAACCTAACAATTTTGATTGATTGATTTTAGATGCAACAAAAATATTAATGAAAATGTATTATTTACTTATGTCATTATATACACAACTTAAATTATCATTATGGTTTATGAAACTAATGGTATTATTTGTTTTTTTTTATATAAATCATTTCTTTTATTTTTTTTACCTTTTTTTTATACACTTATTGTACTGTATGTTTATATGCTGCATGATGCCATACGAATAAATAAATAAAGAAATAAAATAATTATATTGTTTTGGCCATTATCTAAGGCATGTTTTGAAAGGACAGTTACGTTTGGTTCTAGTTTTCTAATATATATATATATATATATATATATATATATATATATATATATATATATATATATATATATATATATATATATATATATATATATATATTTAAAAACCTACCAACTATATCATACTATATCTTGTTGAATAATTAATTTCTTATTTTTTTTACATGAAATATGACATTCTTTGTCTAATCTTCAGTAGACACATTTTTTGTTTTTTTATTATAACCTAACAATTTTGATTGATTGATTTTAGATGCAACAAAAATATTAATGAAAATGTATTATTTACTTATGTCATTATATACACAACTTAAATTATCATTATGGTTTCTGAAACTAATGGTATTATTTGTTTTTTTTTATATAAATCATTTCTTTTATTTTTTTTTACCTTTTTTTTATACACTTATTGTACTGTATGTTTATATGCTGCATGATGCCATACGAATAAATAAATAAAGAAATAAAATAATTATATTGTTTTGGCCATTATCTAAGGCATGTTTTGAAAGGACAGTAACGTTTGGTTCTAGTTTTCTAATATATATATATATATATATATATATATATATATATATATATATATATATATATATATATATATATATATATATATTTAAAAACCTACCAACTATATCATACTATATCTTGTTGAATAATTAATTTCTTATTTTTTTTACATGAAATATGACATTCTTTGTCTAATCTTCAGTAGACACATTTTTTGTTTTTTTATTATAACCTAACAATTTTGATTGATTGATTTTAGATGCAACAAAAATATTAATGAAAATGTATTATTTAATTATGCCATTATATACACAACTTAAATTATCATTATGGTTTCTGAAACTAATGGTATTATTTGTTTTTTTTTATATAAATCATCTCTTTTATTTTTTTTTACCTTTTTTTTATACACTTATTGTACTGTATGTTTATATGCTGCATGATGCCATACGAATAAATAAATAAATAAATAAAATAATTATATTGTTTTGGCCATTATCTAAGGCATGTTTTGAAAGGACAGTTACGTTTGGTTCTAGTTTTCTAATATATATATATATATATATATATATATATATATATATATATATATATATATATATATATATATATATATATATATATGGCCAAAGCCAAAGTAATCGCACTTATATATTCCTACAAACCCCGCATAATTCGTGAAGCAATTGAGACCGAAAAAACTCTAGACTGCTTAAACAGGGACGACTGTCTTAGAGTTTCAAATACATGGAAATATGAGCAATACATCCAAATTGCCTCTTCCAGTCAAACGTCCACCTCTCGTTTCACCCCCACCCCTCAACCGTGCGTCCCACCTACAACCTAACCTATTAATGCAGAGGTCCACGTGCTTTTCTCGTTGTGAATGCTGGGGAGTAGGCAGATAGAGGCCTCGGAGTAAACGAACTAAGGCATGTTTTGAAAGGACATTTACGTTTGGTTTTAGTTTTCTAATATATATATATATATATATATATATATATATATATATATATATATATATATATATATATATATATATATATATATATATATATATGGAAAAAGCCAAAGTAATCGCACTTATATATTCCTACAAACCCCGCATAATTCGTGAAGCAATTGAGACCGAAAAAAGTCTAGACTGCTTAAACAAGAGGGACGACTGTCTTAGAGTTTCAAATACATGGAAATATGAGCAATACATCCAAATTGCCTCTTCCAGTCAAACGTCCACCTCTCGTTTCACCCCCACCCCTCAACCGTGCGTCCCACCTACAACCTAACCTATTAATGCAGAGGTCCACGTTCTTTTCTCGTTGTGAACTCCGGGAAGTAGGCAGATAGAGGCCTCGGAGTAAACGAACTAGATTCTCTTGACAATGGCTTCAAAGTGGAAGCCCAAATGTTGAGATTTTATAAATCTAAAACGCGGTTCTACCTGAGAACCTAGTAATTCTAAATATATATATATATATATATATATATATATATATATATATATATATATATATATATATATATATATATATATATATATATATATATATATATATATATATATATATATATATATATATATGGTCGAGAAAATCAATCGTATATTACAAAGTATTGCGAACAAATTTACAAGTATGTTAAGCCTGGAATTTATAAGCAATATAAATTAATTATATTCGAAATGCAGAGCAGGTAAACATAATACCAATTATAACATCTGCTATTGAAATGATAAGTAATTATACTCAATACTTCTATATAAAGTCTGATGGTATTATTACAGATTTCAAAACGGAGTTCGACGCGCATTCCGTTTAAAGATGAGTTAAATGAAACGGGTCTATTAATCACATCCGTGGCA
The DNA here is from genome assembly GCA_031761425.1 of Cosmopolites sordidus. Taxonomy (NCBI): domain Eukaryota; kingdom Metazoa; phylum Arthropoda; class Insecta; order Coleoptera; family Curculionidae; genus Cosmopolites; species Cosmopolites sordidus. The sequence goes on along the minus strand of JARFXV010000086.1, from coordinate 1,599,189 downwards.
ACTGCAACATGTCGGTTTATTAATCATATCTATTGTAACAACCGCGGGTTTTGATACAGCTATGCATCACGAGGGCAATGTTGTTATGTGGCAACGGAAAACTAGAAAACGGGATATGAATGTTTCTAGGCCCCGGTCCTTGATTCTGATGAACTAGTTGAACTAGTCTTCATAGGGTTGTGTTGGAGGCAGTCACTTTCCATTGTTGATTAGCATTAACGCTCTTTAATGTTTCATGGAGACCATAGTTGTAACGATGTTTCTGACCTCCCTGCCTATTTTAACCTGAAGTTAGACACCATATAATCCCGCAAGCATTCACAGCAAGTACAACTTTTCTTGTTCGATCAAAAGAAAAACGCGAAAAAAGTGAAAACTGTCTTATACTTGAGGAACGTTACTGTGACAATTTTTCAAAGCAAGATACTTGTGGGCGTTGGTTTAGACGATTCAAAAGTGGTGATTTCGACTTGAAAGACAAAGAATACCCAGGTCAACCAAAAAAATTTGAAGATGCCAAATTGCAAGCATTTTTGGAAGAAGACGATATGCAAACTTGTTAACAAACGGTAGAGATGTTAAATGTTGGTCACTGAATCATTTGTGATCGTCTGCATGCCATGAGAAAGATCCAGAAGGCAGAAAAGTGGAAAAACGAACAACGGTGTGTGAAGTTTTGCTTTCTCGGCATGAAAAAAAGACCTTTTTTGCAACGGATCATGGCCGGAGACAAAAAATGGATATATTTCGAGAACTTAAATGCAGAAAATCATAGGTTGACCCATGACAACCATCAACATCGACCGCAGGACCGAATCGCTTTAGAAAGAAAATAATGTTATGCATTTGGTGGGATCAGAAGGGCGAGCTTTTTGTTTTTTCTTAAAGAAAAATTTAAGAATCATTAACCGCCTCACCTGGTAAATCTATGAAATTCAGCGTCTATGAATTTACGTTTGAAGTTTTGCACCAAAAAGATCCATTTTCAAAATGAATAATAAATAATATGTATGCTGTATCATCCAACGTAAAAGCTTATTATGCAATACTGATAATTCAGCTCAAACGATATTCAAAGAAGGTCACGTTATCAATTTAAAACTATAAGAAAATGAGGATATTTTGTGTTTTTACCAATAAACAGAATGATCAACTCCAATGTATATGTACTCCACAATACAATATATAAGTCTGATCAGTTTGAGAACTAAAATATAAACATAGCATAAATATAGAGTAATGAAAATATAGAGATTTGAAACTCTAAGAAAAATGGGATATTTTGTGTTTTTACCAATAACCAGAATGATCAACTTCAATATACTCTATGTACTCCAATATAAGTTTGATCTCCAATGTAAGCCTCGTCCAAGTCTTATCAGTTTGATAACTAAAATATAAACATAGCTGAAATATAGAGTAATAAATATATTGACAAATTTATTATACGCGGGTTGTATGATAAGTACCTGGCCTTGAAAAGAAAAAACATTTTTACGAGGTGTGGCTATTAAATAATGAGACTGACGCTGCTACAGAAGAAGTACGCATGCGGCAAACGCTAGCGACCAACAGCTGTTTAGCCTTCTCTTTCGAATGCAGTACTTCTCGCTTCTATAAACAAATTCGTATAACCGTAGCCTTCGATCGCATTATAGTTGTTTTTTGTTTCGCTGGAAAAATATTAAGTGTAATAAAAGAGCAACAAATTGTTGTGAAATTTCAATTGAAACTTGGAAAAAAACGCTACTGAAACTTATAATTTATTTAAAAAAGTGTATGTCAATGAATGTATATCGCGGGCACGTGTTTTTGAGGGGTTTAAGCGTTTCCAAGATGGCCGAGAAGACGTTGAAGATGATCCACGCCCGGGTCGCCCTTCCACGTCAAAAACGGATGACAAGTCGAAAAAATCGGTAATCTGGTTTGATCTGACCGTCGTTTAAGTCGCCCTTCCACGTCAAAAACGGATGACAAGTCGAAAAAATCGGTAATCTGGTTTGATCTGACCGTCGTTTAAGTATTCATGCGATTGCTGAAACCGTAGGAATGGACAAAAAATGCGTACGGCAAATTTTACATAACAATTTTAACATGCAAAAAGTGTGTGCTAAAATGGTGCCTAAAATCAAAATCCAAAGTAACGAAGTTTGTTTTTTTTCGATATTCATGGGGTTGTGCACCTTCACTGAGTACCTGAAGATCAAACTATTAATCAACATTACTATGTTCGCGTTCTTACTGAACTCCGTGAAAGAATAAGGAAGAAATGGCCTCCATTGTGGAATGACAAGTTATGGATTCTTCACCAAGGCAATCCGCCGGCTCATTCCACATTATCTGTCAAGTGATTTCTAGCCAAGTACAGCATCCCAGTGTTAGACCATCCACCTTATTCGCCAGATCTTGCGCCGTGCGACTTCTATCTATTTCCTAAGGTGAAATCGGCAAAGGAACAAGGAACAAGATTTGAGTTCGTTGAAGCTGTGAAAAAGAAAGTGGCACGTGTTCTGAAGGAGCTGATAGAAGACGACTTTCAGCACTGTTTCGAACAATGTTCGAAGATTCGCATGGAAGTAAAGGAAATAAGTAAATATGTAATAAATCAATATAAAATGTTTTACAGTGCCAGTCTCGTTATTTAATAATCACACCTCGTATGTGTAAAATTTATTTTATTTTTCAACGTAATCACCTTTCAGTTCGATAAACTTAGTCCAACGTTTTTTTTATCTTGTGTATCCCCTCTAAAAAATACGATTTTTTTGGCGCAGATTCGCCTCGGAAAACCCAGGACTGTTGTTGGACTGTTTTTTGGTCTTTGGTGTGCGGTGATGAATCCATGTTTCGTCAACCGTTACGAACAGATGCCAAAAATCATTCCGATTGGGTTTTTACATCGCTAAGCATTCTTTTGAAGTTAAAACCGTATGTGTTTATTGTTAATGTGGGAAATCGCGGCAGCCAGCTTTTTCATATCCAAATGAGTTGTTAAAATATTCTGCACCTGTCCAACTGAGATGTCCACAGTCTCAGCATTCTCACGCACTTTCACTCTCCAATCGTTTATCACGATATCGAAGATTTTTTCAATCATTTCTGAGGTGGTAACCTCATTTGGATGACCTGTACGATTTGCATCAAAAGTGCTTGTACAGCCACGTTTCAATTTAGTTGTACCATATGGTTGGTAACGAACGTGCAGAGTCCCCATAAAGCTCGCAGAGCTCCGTTTTAATCTCATCATTTGTTTTCTTTTTCACAAACAATTATTTTATCACTGTTCGATATTCTATTTTGTCCATTGTTGTACAATCTCAAAAGTTGTTTTATTTAATTGGTTGCCATTTACAAAACTAAACTACGCAGCAACTTGACAGTTTGACAGTATTGCCGTAAAGGTTATATTTACGAAAAATATTTTAAAAATACTACCAGTGCAATCTCTGAGATAGGTCAAACGGCTTATATTGTTAACATAACAGTTTTTTTTTCTTAAAATGATTAAAAAAATTACTTTTGTAATATTTTTACAATATTTACAAATATATTTTTTCCAGGGCATCGTACATGTTCGCGTTTGGTTTCCGCAATTCCCTGGAGTAGTGATGCAATCAGACCAAGAACTTATCATAATGTGCAAACCACCTGAACCGACCATCATTGAAAATAAAGCGGCAGGCTTTGCAGGAAGTTTGTAAGTCCAAATCTATGACTAATAATAGACAAGTTACTTGTTTATTGGCACATTTAGTCAAATGAATCGTTAATTGTCTATAGAAGAGAATGAAAATTACTTTGAATCCGATATGTCCTCTAATTGCATTATATACAAATTTAATTGAAGTTATTAAGATTTATGAAGATTTATTATGAATATTTAATTATATATGTAGGTATATAGATAATGTGAATTTTAATAGAAACACAAGAATAAAGTACAGCGTTATCCATTTCGTGCTTCGGAAAATACAGCCCTGTATTTTGACAACTATCAGACTTAAATGTCATCCAATATATGATTTATTTAGTTTAAGGTTTGCCATTTTTCAATATGGATCGTTTAACCACCGAACAACGCGTTAGTATTGTTAATTTTTTTTACAAAAATGGTGATTCTGCCGTAACCACGTTTCGCGCCTTATGAACCATAATCGTCCTTCTGAGCGCACAATTTTCAACACAGTCAAGAAATTTAAAAATATTGGGTCTGTTACCAGTGTGGTAAGACATGTGCATCATCGAAACGCCCGCGCGATGGAGAATATCACTGTTAGTGAAAGTGTGGCTGAAGACCCAAATTTATCGATTCCTCGGCGTTCACAGTCTGTCGGCTTGTCTTACGGCACATTATGGCGTATTTTGCATTTGGACTTGCATCTTCATCCTTACAAAGTTCAACTCACGCAATAATCGAAAACCGCCGACCATGGAATGCGCCCAGCATACGCCGATTGGGTGCTTGAACATTCACCTGATTTTTCGAACAAAATCTTCAGCGATGAGGCTCATTTCTCACTAGGCGGATACGTAAATAAGCAGAATTGCCATATCTAGGACTCTGAAAACCCACAAGTGATTGTGGAGAGTCCATTGCATCCGCAAAAGCTGATTGTTTGGTGCGAGTCATGGTCTGGTGGTGTCATTGGCCAGTACTTCTTTGAAAACGAAGGAGTAACTGTTAACGTCGATTCTGAGCGATATAGCCATGTGATAACCGATTATTTTTGACCAGAAATTGAATTTCGACATGAACGATATGTGGTTCCAACAAGAAGGCGCCACAAGCCACTCAACATGACCAGTTTTGGCTTTATTGCGCGAGAAGTTCCCAGGTTGCGTAATTTCGAGATTTGGTGATGTCAGTTAGGCGCCGAGATCATGCGATTTGACGCCGTTGGACTACGCGAAAGATCGTGTTTAGGTAGGTAATCCTCAAAGTCTTGAGCAGTTAAAAATCAACATTCGTCAAGTCATGGCCGCGATACCAGCCGAAATGCGCGGAGAAGTTATCGAAAATTACCTTAAAAGGCTTGAGTCGTTCAAGCGGTCACGTGTTGGACATTTAAATGATGTATTCCACACTTAACAGCAAGTCCAAGCTATAAAATGAAAATAAAATAATCGAAAACTCAATTCTTGGCGTGTTTTTTTTTAATTTAACTTTTAGTACCAATAAATGGATAACCCTTTACCATATAGTTAGAATATTTTTGAACTTCTTGCTATTTTTCCTTCATTTTCTCAGTTTATTTTTCGCTAAATAATATGTTCTTGTTCTTCTGTGCTGTTCCATATGTTCATTGGTTTTCCTTTTGATCGTTTTCTAGGTATTTTTGTTTGCCATATTTGTTTTGGTTGTCTCTAGCCGACTTGTCTGCCCCTTCCGATATGATCAAATTATTTTAAATGGTGTATTTCTGTACTCTGTATGATTGGTTCCACCTTCATCTCCGCCCTCACCGTTTCTTTTTAGTTATTTAGTCCTCTTGTGATGCCTTTAATCGTCTTAAGTATTTTATTTCCGTTGCTTCTTTGTACCCAACTTTCACTATCGATGAAAATATCGGATTGCAGATTATTTTGTATAACGGCTCTCTGAATCGTTGTGTGTCTATATTTTCGGTCTTTTTTAGTATTTTAAACACATCATGATCTACTGTTTTATTGAGTTATATATCCACGTTTTCAACTTATCTTCTTATTTAGTTATTTTCTTTAATTCGTTTTAAGTTTTCTTTGTCTAATAATCTGTTTTCTTCTCTTAATCTCCTTTATTTCCTTTCTATATATTTTCGTTGTTTTCAATTCTTTTGCCTTTTCATTGTATATTTCATTTGTTCTTGTAATGGTCGCGAAATTTTTGTGCTAGAACCAAAATTTTGTTTTCTGTACCTTTTATTTCTTCCATTCTCCTGATTGTGTTTGTCTTCGTTTATGGCCCCGCAATAAATAATTACACTGTCCTCGATCTTATTAGCGACATATTAATTTGATATTTACCTTATTTGAATTTGTTTCGTTTTCTTCGCGGACTTTCTCTGAAAGTTCTCCTGCACGTTAAAAACGGTGCATTATCTTGCACTACATTTCCCATAAACCATGTATAAAATAGGTGAATAAATAATCACAAACTCGTTACTCTTAATTCATTTTAATACTAAATTATATTTTTAGCCCCTCTGGTGCAAGGATATCAGGGGTAGTAGAAGAAACACCAGAAAGATTAGAATATGAGGTAGCTTTGTACAAAGAAGCACCAGCCTCAAGAATCAACAATGTTTCATCTAACAATGAATTACCAGTTGATCAGGCTGTTCCCATTGGTAAGCGAAAATTAATTTTTGTAAATATCTCATTATATCGTTTATATATATTAGGGTGATCACATCACACAATCTAAGTTCATTTGTTGATAAAATAGTAGTTTTTTGTAAGTATCTCTTAAAGTATATGTATTTGAGAAAAATATATAAGACCAATTTTGTAGGAAATTAAATTCTCTACAAAAAAGCTCCTCTCCATTCTCTTCATAGAATTCATATTTATGAACATATTTAATAAATCTGTTTATAACAAATAAATTTGTATTATTTCATTTTGATATGAAATTAATGACATTAATTATGCCTTAGTCGTTATTAACTAGATATCATTAAATAAATAATTGTAAATTCTACTTAAGTTATAATTTTTTTATATTTCAGAAAAAAATTACGTTCGTAAGTTTTAAAATGTTGACTATATGGAGTTAATGAATTTATTATTGAAAATATCTCCATAAATTTGAATTTTATGGAGAAAATGGAGAGGACGTTTTTTGTAGAGAATTTAATTACAAAATTCCCAAATCCGTATACTTTAAGAGATACTTACAAAAAACAACGATTTTATCAAAAAATGAACTTAGATCGTCTTGAGGCACGTGTTCTTTTTGTTAAAAAAATTCCCCCGTATTTTTTCATCAAAAGGAAGGTTTTTTGGGGCGTAGGAAAAATTTTATTTTTAACGAATATATATATATATATATATATATATATATATATATATATATATATATATATATATATATATATATATATATAAACATATATACATGGAATTAAATATATTATACGTATGAAATACCTATGAAAGACCAGGCTTGCATATGATATTTTAATAAACAATATTGTTAAATCCTACAAGGAATTGCCTCTCAGTTACGCAAGTTAGATGATGTTTTTTGAGAGGTAGAATAGAACATTGAGGATAAACACAAACCTAGAGTTGATAGCTCCAGTAGGGTGCTGATGGGGGTTAATCGGTACCAATAATCATGGTTCAGCACCCACGTTAAGCTGTATTCCAATTGCTAAAGCACACCTAATGTGGGATTGGTCGCTAACTTACATAAGCCAACCAAAAACGTATGATGGTGCGCACGGGCGTAGCCAGGATTTAGTTTCGGGGGGGGGGGGGGGGGTTAGTTTGAAGTAAATAAAACAACAAAAATATACTTACATGAAATTTAATATTTATATATTCATCGGAAAAATTACGACATATGTATAAAGTTCTTAACTTTAAATGAAATGGTTAAATTAATGTCGTTCCTCTGCGTTAAGCGAAAACCATTAAAGAAGAAATCTTCGGCTTTTTCTTTTAAATATATCCACTACTTCATCTACGTGATTCAATATATTCAATTCAAATGTAATAATTTAACTCTCTTTACTCCTCGTATTTTTTCGGTATAATATTAGGTAATATTTGGCTTATTTCGGGGGGGGGGGGGGGGTAAACCCCCAAAACCCTTCCCTTGGCTACGCCCGTGTTGGTGCGTCAATAACAGGTGATGTCATATTTGGTGATATGTAACGCACTTATTTTTAACACAGATCTTCAAATATTTCTGACGGTGGATAAAACCTTCACACATCACTCCTTGAAAGTTACGCTACAATTAGTAAAATCACTGCTATACTGTTTTGGGATATAAATATATATAAAAAGGTGTTTTAACAACTGTCATTAATAACGCTGCTTTTCGAATTTTTTTTTAATAATCCCTCGATTTCCCATATTTGTTCCCCAGCGATTATTCCTTATTCCTTGCATTATTATTCTTGATGGATTATTCCTTATTATATGAACGAACATTTACAGAAAACTCACTTTTCTAATGACAAAAATGTAATTGTAGTTTGAGTGAATAGCTGGCAGTGTATGCAAATGATTTCTTCAAGGGCGCCACATTTCTTCATCATCACCACGCAAAACCTCAGATATCACCACTCGAAATTATATAGATTTTTTCTATTTCAGTTTTCCACTTATTTTTGCTTCACTTTTTAATCTAATAAACTAATAATAAAAAAAATGTTCCTCAGTAATGAAAGTCCATTCGAAAATTATCACTAATATAAAGGGTAAATCAACTGTAACACTACCATTTTAATTACACAGACCTGCGAATTTAAAGTTTTCGATCAATGCATAATGTTTAAATAGTGATCTTTTATATTTCTGGCGTGCTGATTCCAGAACTGAAGTCAGCTTTTCTGTATCACATCAGGTTCTTTTTTGCAAAATCAAAATGAAAATATAAGAAATATGAGGCATTCGCACATGTAAGATTACCATTATTACATGTAATGAATGCTTCTTTCTTATTATTTTTACTCATCTGAACAGTCCTTTATTACATTGTTATACTTATGAATATAATATAAATATATGTAACGTATTGTGTAAATAGATTTGAAACAAAACACAGCCAAATGAAGTAAAATGTATCATAAATTAAGCCTCATAAGATATTGAAAATGGTCTTGACTTAGTTTAAGAAACGTATTTGCCTCCTTTTCGCGTGTGAGAGGTAGTTGGATCTTTTCTCTTTAGCAACTAGCAGTAATCTGCTAGCACACCATTTCCATTGGTATCTGCGTTCCATGTCCTTTACATTCTGGTGGAATCTTTCTCCATCCTCTTCGCTCAGCATTCCTAAGTTCTTAGGGAAATAGTGTAAAAGTGCATGTAACATGTGCATTTTTGAGCCCATTTTACAGCCCAAATCTTGGAAACAAACGAGCAGTCAATCCACCATTTGTTTGTAGTCTGAATCCTCTGTGTAACCAAGTTTTCTGATATCTGGACCTGTGAAGACACCCTCTTTGATTTTTGTATTACTGATGACACCGGTATTTATAGCATTCACCTTCATTGTTTAAAGCTTTAACGAATTGCTTCATAAGCCCTAGTTTGATATGAAGCGGAGGTAACAGTATGTCGGACTTGTCAACAAGAGTTTTTTTTTATGTTTTTCGAGCCTACAATCCACTGTCTACGGCCATTCTTTTTGAGTCAGTGATGTAACCTTGCTCGACTGTCCCTCCCACACAGAAAGCAGGGACGCTTTGTGTAACCTGTTTGTAAATCAATCAAAACTACTTGTGATCCTGGTATTTCATTTTGCACATCATCTCAAGATTTCCGTATGTTTCTCGCATAATAACTGAATGAGTAAAGGGAAGAGTTGCAAGTTTGTTTTCATTATGAAGAACGACGCACTTCAAACTGCGCTTGGATGCATCGATAAAAAGCCTCCTGTAGATAGGGCCATACTGTGGTACTCCTAGTTTCAGCATAATGTTGTTGCAGTAAATCAAAGTTCCCTCTTCAGAAAGGAAGAGTGTACGTTCTTGTTCACGATGTCTGTACCAATAGTATGTCGTATCTGGTGCCAACATGTTCCTTTCATGAAGTCCAACATGTTCCTTTGTAAGGTCAAGACCTCGAACTAAGTCATTTAATGCACTTTGCTTGAAAAGTTTCGCTTCTTTTTCAACACTTTCAGGTGAGAAATCACAGCCAGAAGTAGGGCTGGCCATTTCCGTGCCAGATTCAGACAATCCTGTAAATGTTCCGGACGCAGTGGTACTTGTATATCAGGGCCTTGAGGAACGGGTAAAATTGCGGATGGAATATTGCTTGGATACACAATGTTACTGCACATTGTTCCTGCTATTAAATCCTTTCACATTTGCAGAACAGAAGTAGCAGTGAGTACTGTGGCCTCTAGGTTATCGCCACACCATTGGAATTCCGTATTGCTACGCTGTTCGCTTACCGTTCACCCATTGCCGTAACTGCTCTATACAGGTTCTACAAGCCGTATGTGGTGCCCACGGTTTGCCTTGGTATCCCAGTTTGATGCCGAAGAAGGCATAGTAGGCCTTTCTGATGAACTCGGTTATATTGCGACGTTGTGTTATCGGCACGAAAATTCCACAGACATAGCAGAATGTATCTGGATTGTTCTTGTAGCCACGACGTGGTTTGTTGATATAAGTTCAATAAAGAGATTAACACAGTCTGTCACTCACGTATAGAATACTTATAAAAACAAAAATCTCTTTTCACTAGCGAGAGAAGCACAACTCAGACTGTAGTAGACAAAGCACAACTCAGACTGTAGTAGACAAAGCACAACAACAGAATGGCGCCACTCAACAAAACCGGCTGTGTTGTACAGTGTTGCCGGCTCTGGGCTGTCAGCGTGATTATACAGGGTTGCCAGATGGGTGCAGGACATCGAATTAATAAATGAATCTGGAAATCTGAATTAAAGCAACACTTCTCCTAATAACGTAAGAAGTGCATTAGTGCATATCGTAAAAAAGACTTAATATAATATTAAAAAAAAATGTGATGTTGATGTGGGAAAATTAACGTCGGATCCTAGTTTAGGATGTAAAAGCCATCCTAAAAAGCAATACAGGATGGCGGCAATGAAACCATCGCAAGACAGTGTTATATACTTTAAAAGAAACATTATATAATATATTTTTTTCAATAATATGTTTATTTTGTCTTTAAATTTTGTACCGATTAATTTTTGAAAATTATGTCAGTCTAATATGGGCCATTTTGGCAATGGAACTTTGTGTCTTTTGAACGCATTTTCCTTAACTTTTGTCAACTTATCTCGTATGAATGCAGCTATTTTAGCACGGCTGGTGTCCTTGAGTTGCTATATGGTTTAGGATTTTTTTTCTGTAAACTTTCCACCAAAAATCCTTAAAAAAATAATCCAGAGAAGCCAGAACCATTTATTTATATTTGCATGAACTATTATCGATCTGATGGAAGTAGTTTATGATGGCATGACAGCATTTTAATTATTTATTATTATCTGTAGACGACAAGTTTTGAACAATTTAAATCTTATAGGGAAAGTTGTCAGACTCACTTCTCGAAATTCGGCGTAAACTGTGTAGAGAAATTTCCAGTAGTGCACCACGTCATCGAATCGACATTTCTGGAGACTCGTCTTCACTTTGCTATACCTGCAAAATCCCAGATTGGTCCGAATTCTTGGAATTTGCTTTGAATTCTTGAATTGTTTGAATAAATGATATATTTTCGTTTTATGAGATGCCGGACGATTAGGATATTTTGCGCTAAATTCATTTTAACTGCTGTTACAACAATAATTTCATTGTGTTCTTTTAGCATATATTTATTTACAATAAAACTTGCATAATTGCAATACACAATAGCCAAACCCAAACAGATAACAAATATCATGAAAGAAAATGTTAGCAATCTACCACACCCGATAGTGAATAAATGGAAATATCTATTTTTCCTTTTTTGTGTTATTTTAGGAACAAAACTGCAATTGCGGGCCAAAATCAATCCTGATTCTGCATGGAAATATGTCAAACTCATGGAAGTTACGGTATCTCCCGATCCAGACGATCCTCATATGCCGGGAAGTGTTGCCTTAGTAAAAGATGGGTAAGTTCGAACGTAAATCTATTTTTTTAACATAATACAGGGTGGCGTACACTTGACTGACATTTTGAAAGTGCACTATTATTACTTCATTTAGCTGTAATTACAAAAAAATCATCGTGAAAATAAACAATGCTGTGCTTCGGTGAAAGACATGCGTTTTCTCTGCGCCACCCTGTACAAAACCAAGAAAACATATACATTACTTCATATTTTATGTGGGTGAAGATCCATTATTGATATCATATTACAGATACAGCGTGGTTTGGATATACATCAGTTATATAAACTTTCAGTTTCAGTCAACAGTTCGAACCATATAAAAGCGCTCAAATGATATCAACAGTTGACCGCCTTAACTACAAATATCAATCTAGATATGAATCCTAAAATACAGTGGGGGCAAAAAAATTATTCCATAATTAAAACAAAATATAAAGTTTTTTATTAAAGTACTGATTATTTTATTCGAAAAAGTATTTGAATCGTTGGTTTTGCCGATTTAATCTGTTTATGTATTCAGAACGCTTTGTCATACGGATTCTATTTATGTTGTTTAGTGCCTTGAATATTTCATGGAATTTTCGTGCGATGATTTACTATGACTTTCGACATGGATTATCTCAACAACAGTTCATCGATCCACTCACTTTTGGCTCTGAAGCACCATATCACTGTATATCACTGGTTTAGTGAATTCAATCGTTGTTGTCGTTGGCTCACGGACGAATCTAAAGAAGGTCGTCCAAAATCGATTGTTGTGCCAGAAAACATCGATACTGTAAGCGAACTGATAAAGTACAATCGTCATGTGACATACTGCGAGATTGAGGTATCCCTGGAGATTAGTTGAGAAGCATATACAAGATTTTACATGAACCGTTGGATTCGGCATAATTTGACAATCGCTCAAAAAAGCCTCCTGTCGATTGATGCAAAGAAATGCTCAAAAAATACAATCGTGGTAACGAATCTTGGATCTACGCGTATGAGCCCGAAAATAAACAACAGTCGACTGTATGGTCTTTCAAAATGAGCCAAACTCAAGAAAAGTTGTTCGCGAAAGAAGCACTTGGAAGCAAATGGTCGCCTGTTTTACAGGATAAATGGCTTATAATCGTAGAACGGTCAATTCTAAATGGTACACAACGAACTGTTTGGCAGAAATCTTTGAAGAAATAAGAAAAAAAACAATCCTACGTAGGACTTCTTTACCTTGACAACGCGAACGACTCAATATTTAACCGGTCAAAACATCGAATTGATAGGTCATCCGCCGTACAGTCCTGATATGGCACCCAATGATGTCTTTTTGTTCCCGTCCGTGAAAAATAAACTATGCGGTCAACGATTTTCGATGCCAGAAAAAGCGGTTGATGCGTCCAATACGCATGTTTTGGAGATATGTAAATTTGGAGTATATGTAATGCATTTGGAGATTTCTTCAATCGGAATGAAAAAAGTGCTATGAAAATCAATTCAAACGTACCAAAAGTGTATCGATGATCGCGGAGAATATTTTGGAAAACAATAAAACCATTTTCAATGATAAATATTTGTTTTTATTTATTATTCCGAATACATAAATAGCAACCATCGTATCTATAGTTAAATCGCAACACACACTTGACGTTTCGGCTAACAAAACCGGCTATTGTAAACAAACTAGTTGACCTATCGGGCTTAAATTGGACATCGCAAGTAGGCACAGTGCTATCATCTTACAGTCGAAAATAAATTTTTATAAATGAGAAATTCCGGATACTTATTACATAGAATATATAATCCTTTATTTACAAACAAAAAATCGGAATATTTTGTTATACCGTAATATCAGGCAACAAAAAATTCGTGCACTTTTAGCAAGCATATAAATAGCAACTTTCGCGGAAGTAAGAAATAACTTCAATACCCAAGAACAAACAAATTTAATATATCTCAACCAGTTGTAAAGTTAGTGTTCAATATTAATGTTCTAATAACAATGGCTAGAAAAAGTCGAAAGTTGCTTTTGAGAATGTGCGCGGAAATTGAGAATAAAAAAAAATGCGGCAAAACTTTAAAACCTAATTTTTATGAACTGGTTACATTGAAAATCAAAAGAGGAAAGCACGACCAAAATCATTATCACCTACAGTTGGTTTCACTTTAACTTAAGACGTAGACAATGAAATTGTTTCATGTTCTGGAGTCAACCTTACGAGTAGAAATTATATACATAGTTTCGGACGTAGAGGAAGGAGTTCCCGGAAGAAAATCTCAGAAAAATCTGAAAAATGCCCCGTTTAAAAAATCTAATTTACTAGAAAGTTAAATGTTTGGAAACCTGCCATTTTTGCTGACGAAACCAAGATTGATTTATTTCAGTTCGATTGCAATGAAAGTCTGTGGAGAAAAAATGGGTGGGATTCTCAGTGCTCGGAAGTATGTGAACACACTGCGAGAACATGATTAAAAGCGTTTCGGGAATAGGTACCAAAAGTTGTCTTCAGATTTTAGCAACACAACAATCTGAATAACCCGACGAACGTTACGAATGAGTGACATCTCTACAGTGTAAGAAGAATATTTATTATGGTACACCTGCCCAATCACCAGATATTAAATCAGCTGAAAACTCAATGCCCTTGAATGTTATTTGACATAAAATAAATAGTTTGAAGGCATCTACTTTGGTTGGTTTCAGAAAAATTTGGTTGGTTTCTGAAAAGAATTCAGGCATCTAATTTGGTTGTTTTTGATGACCTCAACCCGTCTTTAAGCCCGTAATTCTATTCCGGTACCACGATGTGTCTTCAGAGGCGAAAAACTCGAAACAGCCAGTGTTGCGATGTAGCGAGGTTAGGGATGAATGTTGGTGTGAAGGAGAAGTCCAAAGTGTGTGGTTTTGAGTTGTCTTGCTGCAATATTCGTATCGCTGTACCATTCGTATGCATCGTAGACTACATCGTAAACTAGAAATTTGTGCGGTTGTTTTTGATGACCTCAACCCGTCTTTAAGCCCGTAGTTCTATTCCGGTACCACGATGTGTCTTCAAAGGCGAAAAACTCGAAACAGCCAGTGTTGCGATGTAGCGAGGTTTGGGATGAATGTTGGTGTGAAGGAGAAGTCCAAAGTGTGTGGTCTTGAGTTGTCTTGCTGCACTATTCGTATCGCTGTATCATTCGTATGCATCGTAAATACATGTTAACCATAGTGTGGAATATTCCTAATTCCCCCGACAAGATTTCTTAATGTTTGGTCTAGGATCTGCACCCACAACTGCTCTTAAGCCCGGTGATACACGAGGCGTCTTGAATGGCGCGATCCCAGGTCGCCTTATATGACACTAGCCTTTAGGTTGGTGATAGAATGGGCAACCTGTTTGGCAATACCTAACCCACTTAATTTTCACGCCCTTTTTTTTCTACCTGGGAAACACCACCACAACGATGCAGGCGTTTCAGTTGCTTATGGAAGTCGAAGAGTTAACAATTAAAATGTAAAAAGGACATATGAAATATGTTTACTTGATATAATAATATACAAAAACCAACATCACATATTACAGGGCGCTGTTGAGATTAAAAAATAAACACTTCCGCATCAAACGATTTTATGTGTTCGTTTCTTGAAACGACGTGTGACGGGTTGATTAGAACACCATAGACAACTGGGTGGCGGCCAACTGCTAAACGCCCACTTTAAACTATCTTGATCACTGGGTCTAGTATCTTAGGTCGCTCCACCCAGTTTACCTCATCTCTCACTAGCCAAAACATCGGCATCGCCAGATCGTGGACGATCTCAGTTCGGAGGTGGACTCCGAGGTGATCGAACGTGTTTGGATCATCATGGGGGCAGATAACAGTGGCTGTTGGTAGTTTCGGCAATGGAGGTCTATCTGGCCAAGGGAGCGGACACCCCCCGAAGTCGTCCATCAGCGAAGCTGGTGGTACTTCAAACCTAACTAGCCCCGACGTTGGAGTCTTAGCCCCGACGTTGGAGAACTATCGATGCACCGGGATTGGCAGCACCATCAAATCCATGCATCCCGAACTCGCCTAACAAAAAAATAAACAGTGAAATACCTGTAAATTTCAACATTCAAGCATCGAAGGTGGACTCCGAGGTGATCGACCGCGTTAGCAAGCGCGCTGGTCATCGTGGGGGGAGAAAACAGTGGCTGTTGGTAGTTTCAGCGGAGGTCTGATCCGGCCTAGGGAGCGGACACCCCTGAAGCGTCGACTGGGGCCGGGCGGCGTTTCAAACTTAACCAAGAGAATTAGCCTTATTCACACTAGTGAAGTATCGCTGCACTGGGATCGGCAGCACCATCAAATCCATCCATCCCGAGCTACTCAACAACATAATAACATCAATCAACAAAGAATAACACCAACAACAAAGAGAATACGCCAAACAACATCAAAATAATAGGAATCGAGAAGTACGCCATCTCTTTCAACACCAAACGAGAGTCGACACACCAGCCACGAAGAAAAACATCATAATTCAAGAATAAACTTCCACCGAATCCGATCCTCGCCGGTCTTCGTCGGTTTCGGAGCAGTATCCCCTATTTCTAACATGATCGATTAATCCCGATATAATACCGTGAAGGCACGGTTAACCACGCCCAAAGGACGGCGTCTAAAACTTTCTCCGATCGCGTCTGTCGCGAAACGGGAGTGGTCGGCAATTATGGAATCCCAAGTAAGGGCCCAAGGGTCAACTTAAAAACCAAGAGAGCAGCAGTAGTAGTACCGTAGAGGACCTAATATTTCCCTATCTTCCAGACTGATGTCTCTCTCTTTTGAGCCAAAGCTGAGCGATGTAGATTGATACGGCACCTTCCCCTTCTAGTTTGCAAATCTTACAAAACGCACCAGTTGCTTTGAAAATAATGTCTTAAAATTGCTTTAATTTCGCGATTTATTTCACGTATTATAATGTGTTTGTTAATAACCGCGACTGAATACATGTATTTCGAAGTGGAATCGCTTTAATACCAAACAAGGAATGTTAATTTGTCGGAAAAAAAGGTGGAAATCGAATTAGAACTCTGAAAGAAGTATAATTATTTAATTATAAACAAACGAAAAAACGAGTGTAACAAAATTACTTTTGTTACACACTGATACAAAGGGGTTTTATTCAATAATTGTCCTCGGATATATCGAACAGGCAAACGTTATTCGCGTTGTTAGAGAAATAAATATCAGTAACTTGGACAAGGATACTCGTTAAATTTTGGCAGAAAAAGTTATGTCATTTTAAATACTGATTACAAGAAGTAAACCATGTCAGGTGACATTTGGTCATTAATTACCTATTTAGGAAAGGAAATGTGTGGTAAATATATTTGCGTTAACCACATTAGAAAATTCATCTTATTCAATCATTAAGAACTAGGTTATTGATTTTAACATTCAAAAAAGAATACACGCACGATTTCGATCACGCACGAGACCGATTTCTAAGTCAACGATTAATCGGACAAAAATTCTAGAAACAGAACAAGAAAAAACTATGTAAAGGCAACATTAACGTGGCATTTGCAAATTACTTTGGGTTTGTACTTTAAAAACACGACAGGTGCAGTGACCCACATCCGTGATTTATTCCGCTGTCGTTCAACGCAATTTTTTTGATTCCCACCATCCCTGCTTCACGTGCATCGAGGAGTAAGATTAACATTATGATTATAGGCGCATCGACTCCTATGGCCATTTGACGCCTATCATTTCCTAGTATTTCCTAATTGCCCGTAGTCTAAAGTCGCGTAGATTATATAAAAATTTCAATCTCGAACCAGGATTCGAACCCGGGACCATTGGTCCCTTAACATTAGGTGTTGAAATTACGTTAATATTAAAATTTTCTGATGCTACAAATCTGTAAATTTTAAGGTATTTTATCACATAAGTCACAAAAGTCGATATTTTAATCAAACCTGGTATATATTAAAAAGCTAATAGATTTATAATAATTAAACGAGTCTAGAGGCAAAATAAAGCTGAAGTCAAAATAAATAAATGTTATATATTTTGTCTCAGTTGTTATCTATTCTAAACGCGAACCTAATTGCGGGAAACTCAAGTATTCTCAATAACTCAATGAATTCAAGTAATTTTTTTAGGCCATTTTAGGCCCCCATTTTCATAGGTATTAACCGAGGTTGAATGGTTGTTTATCATAACTCAGTGCGGCCTTTTACCCTTTTTTTCCGACCGAACGCGGGAGTCGAACCCGCTACTACAGCTTCATTGCCTTATTCACTGCATCAACGTAGTCGATAAATCCAAGTATGTACTTTTGAAATAAAAAGAGTTTTAAGTTTTTGGTGATCTTTAATGTGTCCGAACATTCGATAGAGGTCGCTGTCAAATCAACATGGTACATTAAATGTTTAGCAAATCAACATGGAATATCAGAGCGATGCTTGCAAATTGCCGAAACTTAACTTTCAAAATCAATGTTCTGTGCGCCAAACTTATACTGTTAAATTGTGAGAAATTCCGAACGCATTTCCAACAGGACGGCCCCACATGTCATACAGCCAACGCAACAATCAATTTATTGAGGGAACAAATAGGCGAGAAAATTATTGCAAGGAACGGACCTGTTAATTGGCCATCAGAATCATGTAATTTAACGCCTTTAGATTATTTTCTTTGGGGCTATGGTAAATATTTGGTCTATGCCGATAAACCAGTAACTATTGACGCCTTGGAAGCCAACATAACTCGAACATTTACTGACATAAGACCCCAAATGCTTGAAAAAGTTGTTGGAAATTGGATTGACAGAATGCGTTCTATCAGAACTAGCCATGGCGGACATTTGTCAGAAAATCATTTGCCATTGAATGTTATTTCACATAAAGTCAATAGTTTCAATTTCTTGTTTTATTTGAATTTGCAGTTTGGACGCACTAAAAAATTAGAACCACCTTTCAAATTTGTAAAATCTCGACGTTTCGGCTTCCATTATCCAGAGAATCTTGTTTTCCTCCGGGGTCTCAATCTGCCTACTCCCCAGGGCTCACAAATAGAAAAAAAATAATTCTTAAAATTGTTGGCGCTTGATTGAGGGGTGGGAGTGAGAGAAGACGTTAGATTGGAAGAGTTGGAAACCCTTCTAATCTAACGTCTTCTCTCACTCCAACCCCTCAACCGAACGCCCCATCCACAACCTTACCTATTAATGAAGAGATTGTGCCAACCACGATCTTTTCTAGCTATGAGCCCTGGGGAATAAGCAAATTGAGACCCCGGAGCAAAACAACTAGATTCTCTGATAATGGTTTCAAAACCGTAGCTGAAACGTCGAGATTTTACAAATCATAAACGCGATTCTACTCGAGAACTTAGTAATAAATTATCACAACAGAATCGTAAAAGAATCGAAAAATGTATTCGAATAGACGGAGGACTAGTTGTGAGAGATCACATTTGATAGTTAATTATTTGTATTATGAAAATTATTGTTATATACTATATACTTTTTCCTAAATTTGATCAATTACCAAAAATTGTTTTCCAATATTAATAAAATAATTATTTCTTTGTAAGTGCTATTTATATTACTGAAATATTTGAATACGTGACACTATTGACAATGTGTCAATAGTGTCAATGTCAATAGACCAAAATAATGAAAAAATTAAAAATGCGAATTGTATCATGAAACTCGGTATATGGGGTTAAAATAATATTCCGAACAACTTTTTCTAATAACCTTTTTCGATATCTCTAACGCGAAGCAAAATATTCAGGATTGACCTTGTGTGTGAATTCGTAGTAGGCTAAGTTTAATGTTCAGGTTTCAGTTGAGTATCTTAAAAAATGAGACACATCTACCTGCATGACTGTGCAAAAATTCAAATCTGTATTCCTTCAACTAGCGGAGATATGGCGGTGTTTTCATCTTAAATGCGACACACTATATATATATATATATATATATATATATATATATATATATATATATATATATATATATATATATATATATATATATATATATATAGCTTGTAGAAGGCCAATTTAGGTTCACTTGAATCCAAAAAATGCCAATCTATGATTTATTGTAATATTTCCAGTTAGGAGCACATTTTTTGATAGTTATGAGTTTGAATTTGAACAAAAGAGCTATGTGATTAGATGGTCTGGTGTAATTAACTAAAATGTCTGTCTCCCTTTTAGCAGTTTATACTATTTGGCTATTTCAACTCCCTTCAGAAGTAACATAATCTGTTTCTGAAACATAAAAAGTTTGCTGGGTTGTCTTTTGCTTTTGTATTATTTTTTTGGAATCGGATAGAAGTCATTTTAGTCTTATATTATTGAACATGATTCCATGCGTTGAGTTTGATTACTGATGTGTTACATTATTGCCTTGATGGATTATTTTTAAGGCCTAAATATTGGAAAAGAGATCGCAGCAAAAATTAAGTGTAGTATTTAAAAAAATTTTGATCTAAAGACCTAGTTTTCAACCGATTTCAGAAAGTGCTCACCTGTTGGTATTATTGACCCGCTTATTCGCAGCCTAAGGTAGCACCTATCTATTTACGCACCCACTGAAGACCGATCCACCCACGTCTCTTCGTATTCATTTCCTTTACGCGCTGAGATATTTATAAACTACACTTCAAAAACGTCCAACGGCCATTATTAAGTCAACATAAAGTAAACATATAATACTCATATTTCTAACATCATATTTTTAATATCATATTTTTAACACACGTGTTACGTAACCGTTTGTCATGATATTTACTGATTTATTCAGTTTATTCCACATTTTTAAGTGGAAATTTGCTCGCTGTATTAGTTGTTTTAAATGCGAATAGTTACATCTCTCACTTATGTTATATATCATTCAAATTATTAATAATTATCATTTGATACTTAACATTTAATGCATACCATTTATTCCCTTATAATATTAGCTGACCTACGTGATAAACAGTCAGTACTTTTCTTATTTAGAAATTTTACATACAAAATATATACATATATATTTTTAATAATACTTAATATCCAAATCATTTTTATAAACAATACAAATTTATATTTAAAAAGCAACCAACTATATCTTGTTAATTTTTTTAATACTAATTAATTTCCTATTTTTTTTACATGAAATATCACATTCTTTGTCTAATTTTCAGCTGACACATTTTTGATTAGACAAAGAATGTCATATTTCATGTAAAAAAAATAGTAAATTAATTATTCAACAAGATATAGTATGATATAGTTGGTAGGTTTTTAATATATATATATATATATATATATATATATATATATATATATATATATATATATATATATATATATATATATATATACCAGGTGTCCCATTAAGGATGGATCGCGGCCGTATCTTGAAAACTATTTATCCCACAGCTTTGGGGAAAAAATATTATACTAAAACTGACCGTGAGAAATTCACCAAAAATATTTTTAAGCTTCTAAAACGACCGCAAGAGGGCGTGACGAGCTAAACATTTTTAAAAATAATTTTTTTGTGTATTTTCAAGTGTTAACCGAGTAAGAAAAATTCTCAGTTATAATTAGCAAACTGTCTCCTACAACTTTGTTTTATGACATTTTGTCGTAACTTCGCGAATAAAGAAGTGGGGGGGAGTTTTACCTATTTAGATAAAAAGTCGTCAAATGTCCGTTTGCCTAAACCGATTTTCCTCAATTTGAATTTATTTAAAAGGCAATTGCTGGGACAATCAGATAATATGGGAGATAAATTATTTAGTTTATAAATGAAACCGCGAGGTGGCGTTACCCGAAATTGACATCTCTGACATGTCAAGAGATATTTCGATGTTTTGTAAAGTGTGAAGGAAGGCAAACATTAGGTTAATATTTTTTAACTTAATGCAGGTAGTAGTGAAATAATAACTGATTTTTTTCAGAAAAATCGAAATATCTCTTGACATATCAGAGATATCGATTTCGGGTTTTCACTGGATGATTCCTCTTTAAATTTCCTTTCTAGCCATGTAATAAAAGATGTACCATTCCATTTGAAAAAACTGAACAAAACTTCAAAAAACTATTGTTGAATCTAACGCCACCTCGCGGTTTCATTTATAATAACTAAATACTAAATAATACTAAATAATAATACTAAATAATTTACTAAATACTAAATAATAATAATAAATAATTTATCTTCTAGATTATCTGATTGTCCCAGCAATTGCCTTTTAAATTAATCCAAATTGAGGAAAATCGGTTTAGGCAAACGGACATTAGACGACTTTTTATCTAAATAGGTAAAACTCCCCCCACTTCTTTATTCGCAAAGTTACGACAAAATGTCATAAAACAAAGTTGTAGGAGACAGTTTGCTAATTTTAACTGAGAATTTTTCTTACTCGGTTAACACTTGAAAATACAAAAAAAAAATGATTTCTAAAAATGTTTAGCTCGTCACGCCCTCTTGCGGTCGTTTTAGAAGCTTAAAAATATTTTTGGTGAATTTCTCACAGTCAGTTTCATGGACTCAGGCGCGAAGTGCATAATATTCAGTGGACCGGCGCGAAGTGCATAAAATCATGTTGGAGTTTGGAGTCCCACCGAAACTGGTTCAGCTTACAGGAACGACAATGAAAGATTCTTTGTCACAAGTCAAAGTAGAAAATGATCTGACTTCCAGCTTTAGAACTGACAAGTCCTAAGCAGGGCTGGTCCTACGCAGGGTGATGGTCTGGCACCAATGCTTTTCAATTTGACACCCGAATATGTTGTTCCGAAACTTCCCGTTAGCATCAAGGGAGTACTATGCTTCAAATCCACATAAATCGTAGCATATGCCGACATCATAAAAATACTTGCTAGATCTTTGGAGAGTGCTAAAGAAATATTTATAGACCTTGACTCGGTAGCAAGGAAAGTTGGACTACGTACTAACGAAAATAAAACAAAAGCTATGATACAAACTAGGACAAAGACGCCAATCAGACAAAATATTACAATAGGAGACTTTAGCCCAGACAACGTAGGCAACTTTGTATACCAAGGGGCAACATATCTAAGGATGGAAGCGAACCCATCGAAATTAAAAGAAGGATAATGATGGCAAATACTTCCAACTATACTGCGTATAGCAAATTACTCGGCACTTCCAATAATTTAAAACAAAAACGTGCACAGAAAAATAAAACTTAAACTATATAAAACGATTATAAGACCTGTGCTATGCTATGGCAGCGAAACGTGGGCATTAACTCAGGCTTCCGAAAATTACTTAACGTCTTTAAAAGAAAGGTTCTCAGAAGAATCCTGGGACCTGCAAGGGAAGACTTGATCTGGGGAACACGACACTATAGAGAATTATATACCATCCTCGATAATTCTGAAGTATGGACCATCATAAAATTCAAGAAGGTGTTGTGGAGCGGATGGATGATGGAATGATTTCTAAACGCATACTAAACGGGAAACCCAATGGATAAATACCTGTTGGAAAACCACGAAAGCGCTGGGTGGATTCTATTGACAACTCATACTGCATATAAGGTGTGTGCTGTAGCACAATATTGCTGGTACCACTTATTCTCCACCATAAAAGTTTTTAATCATCTATTTGATTGATGCTGTAACTGCATTTCCACTGCCGTTTAAAAAAAATCTAATGATATTTTGAACCTGAAGTTCGTACCATACTGTAATTTGATATAGTGGAGATTTTCTTTTACCCAAAAATGCTTATTCTGTTTTTCACTTGGCCTCTTAGATCGAAATGAGCTTCATCGCGCATTAATTTTGCGTGAACATTGTTAATTAAATGGTTTATGATGACATTACAGCATTCTAATAGCTTAATATTGTCTGGAAGCAAAATGTCTTGAACAATTTGAATCTCTTTATAGGGAAACGTATAAATCACTTGCTTAACTTTGACCTTAACTGCGTGGAGAAATTCTTAGTAGTACACCATGTCGTCGAATAGACATTTCTGTTTCGCACTGTTTTTGGACTTCTGATGCGGAGCCTATCCAAACGAATTCTTAAACTGACAATTTCAACTTTTATTTAATGAAAATTCATTATAAATTACTTAAAAATACTGAAACTACTTGTAATTTATTTTTATTGCGTCTGGCTCGATCATAGCTCACACTATTATACAGATTGAAAAGGTGTTACATTACAAGTTTAATAAAGGTGAATTGTTTGTTTCCATTTAGTCATTTAACATTATATTTGAACTTTTTAATTTATTAATTTCTAACGATTCCAACAACGACAGTTTTTTATTTATATTTTCTACATGTAGTATTCTAAAATTATCATCGAACTTATGGTCATTACTTAGCAGGTGTTCCGAATAAGCCGAATCAGTTCTTTTATGTATATATGATTGTTTGTGTTCTGATATTCGTTTTTTGAACATTCTGTCAGTCTGACCGATATAACATATAGACTCCTGACTTATTTTGATTTGGGGTTTTATCTTTGTTATTTTTGATATATTTGCCCAAACTATTGATTGCTTTAAATGCTACTGCGTAATTATGTCTATTTCGAAATTTTGCTATTTCATTCGAAGGTTTTCCTATCGAATTCAATAAAGTATAATATGAAGGTTTAGTTAGATTTACTGGATAAATTTCCACTAAATAAGTAATTTAGTTTATACTCAACATCTGAAGAAGCTACTGTGTTGGCGAAACATGTCATAATAATATAATTAATATAATTATTATAATAATTATATTATAATATAATTATAATATTATTATATATTATTAATATAATATAATAATATAATTCAGTGAAAATCGTAAAAATGAATTCTTAAAATTACTTGAATAAACAATAAATTGTTTTATCGGCCGCCGGACGATTAGGATATTTTCATCTAAATTCACGTTGAGTTGCAATAACATAGGTCGACATGATTTCTGCAACGTTGATGAGGATGCTATTTTGCGTTTCATTTAGGTAGTTATTATAACACCTTTTCCCAGAAATGGTCTAACACGTCCCATTTTCTAGTACCTGCTTCTCCTTTATATCATGGCGTCATTGAAATTATTTGTACCTGACTTTGGAGTACAAAGGTAAGGAGTACTTTGGTATAAAGTAGTGCTGTTTTTTGTGTCTATGGGACAGTAGGTCAACAAAAGAACATTACAGTAAAAAAGATTGGCCTCGTAGAACTTCTTTCGAACCTGGTACTTCAAACATAAAATATGCCCCCCTTGTTAACTCAAAAAGACACCTTTTCTGGCTCTCCATATTAAGCTTGAACTAATGAAAAACTTTGCCAAAGCCATGAACAAAGACGGTAATAGTTTGGTTAAGTACCTAAAAGAAATATTTCCTCAATTAAGTGATGCAAAACTAAAAGAAGGCATATTTATTGAACCTCAAATAAGGAAGGTAGTAGGTGATTTCCGTTGTAAGTGTAGTGTAAGGATTTCTGGGCAACAAGAAAGATGAAAACAATAAAAACCTCACAGATAAACTCTTGAAAGCCTATGAAATACTAGGGTGTCTTAAAAATGCATTTTTTACACGCATTTTGATTTTTTCCGAAAAATTTGGGTGCAGTAAGCGAGGAACTAGGAGAGGTTTGCTTCACCAGGATATCAGGACGATAGAAGCAAGATACTAAGGATGCTGGAACCCATCTAAGTTGTTATATGTTAAATGTTGGATAATTGCATTATTGTGGCATATTGTTGCATTTATTATGGCATCTTTGTTGTTCTATGTTAAATTTGTTGACCTGTGTAATTGATTTCTTTTATTGTAAATTCCAACTAATTTCACTGCGTTTTTTAGCATGAATTTATCTATAATATAACTTGCTTTTCTACACTATACAACAGCCAAGCCAAAACTGCTAC
Organism: Cosmopolites sordidus; assembly: GCA_031761425.1. Classification (NCBI taxonomy): domain Eukaryota; kingdom Metazoa; phylum Arthropoda; class Insecta; order Coleoptera; family Curculionidae; genus Cosmopolites; species Cosmopolites sordidus. The sequence goes on along the minus strand of JARFXV010000086.1, from coordinate 1,573,537 downwards.
AAATATCACGAAAAATAATGGCGGTAATACAAAATGGCTGAGTAATACTTGCCTCATGTTTTATGAATAAAAACAAAGAAAGCAGTATTCCCGAAATTTTCTAATCTGCATTATATAAAGATCCAATTTCAATACCGTCACATTAATTATAAACGAATACTGACCCAGTTTCGTAAAAGCATTTCTTTACCGACTGATAATTATGTTTATTCATAAGGCCGTGTCAGCTCCTGAATATGGTTCAGCGAGATTGCGGCATATTTGCAAGAAACCGTTTTGTCTTTAATGCTTCACAACGTCAACAAATTGACTCGGCTGTAGTTTCGGTTCCTGTCGCTGGTCATTACCGTTATTGGACTAAAGAAAGAATACATTTCGGGTGGCATAAAATTCGGGTTTAATGTGCATGTCTTTCGTGGAGCCGGCGGTACTATGATCAGGAACATTAGCACCAAAAAACATACGACATGATATTATGTCATTTTCATTCTTTATGGAATGTGAACATCTAGCAAAAGTTCACATTAGCAGTAGTTTTAGTGGATAAATTAGTTATGTGCTTTTTCATATCATTATTTATAACTTCAGTTTGGAATTTAAGTAATTTTTTACCTTTTTGTGTCGGGTTGAAAGTTCGTAGGGATAGTGAACGTAAATTATAATTTAGTCTATTATATAACTACCATTATCATAGGCGTACTCAGGGGGGGCACTGCCCCCCCCCCTGGACCTGGACTAGCACAACTAGGCCCTTTCTGCCTTCCATACATTTAGCTGGTTAATTCTGCCCGCTAAAAGTATGAAGCCTTCAAAATTGGTCCGGCATCTGGAAACAAAACAGCCGCCTTTACGAAACAAACCACTAGCCTTTTTCGAAAATAAATCACTGGTATTGAAAAATCAACAAATGAAGCCGTAATGAGACCGCAGCACTTCAAGCATCCTATTTAGTAGCATTAAGAGTAGCTAGGAAGCCCCACACGATTGCGCAAAAACTCATTTTACCCGCTGCCATTGATATGGTCCATGTGATGATCAGTTCGGGAGAAGCAAAAAAGTTGATAATTATACCACTCTACCAAATGACACAATATCGAGACGTATTAATGAAATGACCAATGATGTTCACGATCAAATAATTGAAAAGGTTAAATCAAGTGATTTTTTTACTATTCAGTTCGAAGAGCCAACACACTTGTCGAACTTGTTGCGTTAATCTGTTACGAATGCAGAGGCCAATTAAAGAAAATATGCTATTTTGCAAATCAAGGCGAAGGACTCACTTAAAGTTTTTATTGATGCAACACAAAACGAAAACTTGGACTTTAATAAATATAGTGCAGTATATACTGATGGCGCGAAAGCGATAACGGGGAAGAACCATGGTGTAAAAGTCGTAAATTTTATTAAAAGCCGACCATTGCAGACTAGATTGATTTTCACATTGTTTTTCCATACTGAAGTCAGGTGATTGTCGTGAGGAAAAGTTCTAACGAGGCTTTTTTTTATTGCGAGATGAATTGAAAACCTTTTTAACAGATAAAAATAGCTCATTTTCAGAATTTTTATGGAGAAGCTTTCTTACTGTTGGCTTATTTGAGTGATATATTTTCACATTTGAATGACTTGAATACGTGTTTACAAGGCCGTAACAAAAACATTTTGCTAATGGTAAACAAAGTCAATGCCTTCATCCAGAAGCTTGATATTTGGATTATACGCATTGAAGGTTAGTTTTTTTTACAGCCAGTTCAAATTGACAGTATCACTTTCATTGACAGCATTAGTATATGTTTTGTATTTCTCGATAAAATGGAAATAGATCAATATCGACCGTTCACCATCTATGACAACCGTGAGATATTGGTTTAACGAGTTTAAGCATGGTCGTACAACTGTTTTCGATGATGAATGGCCAGGACTCCCGTCAGACGTGGTTACACACATGATTCTCGCTGATCGCCGAACGAAAGTTCGCGAATAGCTGAGGCCGTAGGTGTCTAGTACGGAACGGCAATCAAGATTTTAAATGATAAGATAGGTGTGAGGAAATGGTCGGCCCGATGGGTGCCGCGATTGTTCACGGTGGACAACAAGCGGGTACGCCTAAGAATATCAAAGCAGTGTTTGGACCGCTTTAAGCGACATCCGCAGGACATTTTACGTCGAGTCGTTACCGTTGATGAAACCTGGATACATTATTACATGTCACAGACCAAAAGACAGTCAAAACATTGGTTTTTTCCGGGTGAATCTGCCCCGAAAAATGCAAAAATGGTTCCATCAGCCGGAGAGTTTATGGGCACGATTTTTTGGGATTCCAAAGGAATAATTCTCATGGATGCCTCAGGGCAGTACTACAGTGAGTTGTTGGACAGATTCGATAAGAAATTGAAGGAGACACGGCCCTATTTGGCTAAGAAAAAAATGCTCTTCCATCACGATAACGCACCGGCACATTTATCTTTAATTGCCGCGCTCAAATTGCACGAACTGCGTTACGAATTGCTTCCGCACCCACCTTACTCACCTGGCCTGACACCCAGCGACTTTTTCCTGTTCCCTAACTTGAAAACATGGCTCGTAAGAAAAAAAATAAGCTCAAATGAAGAGCTTATCGTCGAGACAGAAGCGTATTTTGGAGAGTTTGAAAAATCGTATTTTTTAGACGACAAAAAAATTAGAAAAAGACTTGGAAAAGCGTATACACCTAACAGGAGACTACGTTGAAAAATAAAAATAAATTTGTGTAACATTACGTCTTTATTTAAAACACGGGTATTTATTCAATTCTTCTATGGGAACCTTCGGAGTGAAACACTAAACTCGAAGAGATTTACCACTAAACATCAAATCACGTTTTGAAAACTTCTCTATTAAATCAATGATTAAATCATCTCCTGATGATGCTAACATGGTTAACGAAACATGTGCCGAGAAGTTTTCAAAAAGTGATTTGGTGTTTAGTGGTAAATCTCTTGGAGTTTACGGGTACTTATTGATCAACCCTCGTATAACGATGCAGAATTCATCGTTCAACTGGGAGGCGACCTGCATCAAGAAGAAAAATAAGACTCATTTTGAGAGTTGCATAGAATTCCTGTGAGACTACAACAGTAATTGTAAACAGTAAAAGTTTGAAAAGAATGAAAAAAATTGAAAAGGAAAGCAGCATTAAATACTCGCTCGAATGACTTTCGCTAAAAAGGTCACGTCGTGAAGTGAGTAGTGGAAGCATTTTTTTTTTTACGAAAAAAAATCAATTTGAATGGGCCTGATGGTTTTTCCTTTTCTGTTCATAATCTCAGGAACGAAAAAAAATTAAAAAAAAAATATATATATATATATATATATATATATATATATATATATATATATATATATATATATATATATATATATATATATATATAGAGGCCGAAAATAGGAAGAGGAAGTGCCATGGTTTGGGTGAGTATCGGCTACAATAAAACATGTATCTTAGTGTTTCTCATCGAGTTAACTCTCAAGAATATTAAAATTTATTAGAACAATAAATGATATATTTTAATGATATGATTGAGGCTTTGCCAGTTTTTTGACATGATATCATTCAGCAAAAATTATAACGATTTGGTTAAAAATTGAAAAAAATTCAGCTCAAATGAAGAGGTTATCGCCGAAACAGAAGCGTATTTTGGAGGAGTTTGAAAAATCGAATTTTTTAGACGACTTAAAAAAGTTGGAGAAACGCTTGGAAAAGTGTATAGACCTAAAATGAGCCTTACTACGTCATTATTTCAAACACGGTTACTTAGTGATCAAACGTATTCACTGTAACTTCGGATTATATATAGAACCAAAATTATAGATTTAGAATATTATGTCACTGATCCTGTGTTGAAGAGCATGAAAACGCATTCTCGCAAATTGAAAATTAAGTTACTGGAATAATTTCCAGATAGCAACGATGATTTGTCGAAAAGATGGGTTCTCAAACCGTTTGATGTAAATGTTGTTGCAGCTGCTGAATTACCTATTGAGATTCATAATCAACCGGGCGACAAAACTCCACAACTAGAATTTTTTAACTCGAGATTTATATAAGTTTTGGCTTGCACGACGATGTGAATCCGGAAGCCTAGTAACGGAAACCTTGAAAACATTGATCCCCTTCGCTACTTCTTACTAATGCAAAAAAAGCTTCTCGTATGTGGTGGCTTTAAAAAACTAAATTTTACTAAATTCAAGACTAATTCAAGACTAACTTGATAATAACAATATATTATCAAGTTAGCCTTGGATTTCAAATATGCGAAAAAAAATATACCAAAAAAGTGGCAAACATTTTCAGATGTGTTTACAAAATTGAATTAAGAAATTTTAAAGCATTCTCGATATACCAGGTGTGTCGGTAATTACTTTCCCGTTTTTGTAACAGATTTCACTAGCCATAAGTATGCAATGTTATGATTTCATACATATGTCATTTTATTCTTCTGACATTAACCTCAAAACTATACAAGTTCCGTTCCACCAAAATAACAGAGTTATAGATTTATAATTTTTTGAAAATGTCGAGTTTTGTGCCTGAAAACGTGCATTTGCGGCAAGCATTACTTTTCTTGTTTCACCAAAAGAAAAAAGCCGCCGAAAGTCATCGTTTGCTGGTAGAGACTTACGGTGAACATGTGAAAAGTGGATTCGACAATTCAAATGTGGTGATTTCAACGTTCAAGACAAAGAACGTCCTGGTAGGAGTTATTGGATGAAGACCCAACACAAACTCAAAAACAATTGGTAGAAATGTTGAATGTGATCCAAGTCCCAATTTGTGAACGATTACAAGCGATAGGAAAGCTCCAAAAGATGGGAAGATGGGTGCCACATGAATTGAGACAATTAAAAAATCGAACAATCTTCAGTGAAATGCTTCTTCAAAGGTATGAAAGAAAGTCATTTCTGCATCGAATAGTAACGGGTAATGAAAAATGGATTTATTACGACAATCCCAAGCGAAAAAATCATGGTTATCACCTGGCGAAACCGGCTCATCGATTGCAAGGCCAAATCGCTTTGGTCGCAAGACCATGCTATGTGTCTTGTGGGACCAGGTTGGTGTCGTATATTATGAACTGTTGAAACCTGGAGAAACAGTTAATACTGATCGCTTCCGACAACAAATAATAAATTTGAACTGTGCATTGATCGAAAAACGTCCACAATACGTTCAAAGACATGATAAGGTGATTTTGCAGCATGACAACGCGCCGTCTCATACAGCAAAATCAGTCAAAGAAGTGTTGAAATCGCCTGGATGGGAAGTTTTATCACACCCGCCGCCGTACTCTCCAGTCTTGGATCCATTCGACTACCAGCTTTTTGCATCGATGGGGCACGCGCTTGCAGAGTAGTACTTCGCCGATTTCGAAGAAGTTAAAAAATGGCTCGATGAATGGTTTAGTTCAAAGGAGAAACTGTTTTTTTGGAATGGCACCCTATCCAGTGTAAATAACGTGTTTTCTTTAGCGAATAAACCGGAAAGGAATTACCGACATATCTGGTATTTGCCGTTTGTATACAAAATAGCGACCCAGTGTAATACCGTCATTAATAAGATTAATAAAAAAATAATTAACACATTGGTAATAGATAGACTCACACACACACACACACACACACACACACATATATATATATATATATATATATATATATATATATATATATATATATATATATATATATATATATATATATATATATATCCGTCCAATAAGCCTCCTATCAGTGATGTACAAAGTTTTCACTAAGATAATTTCTAAAAGAATATTAAAAAAACTGAATGACGCACAACCAAGAGAACAAGCAGGATTCAGAAGTGGATTCAGTACAATGGATCACATCCAGGATGTACAGCAGGTCATAGAAAGGCACAACGAATACACCATGCCACTGTGCTTGGCTTTTATCGACTACGAAAAAGCATTTGATTCCATCTCAAAGGATGCGATAATGGATGCACTGCTTAGCCAAGGTGTAGAGAGAGCCTATGTAAACCTATTAGAATCGATATCTGATGGAGCAACAGCCACAATTCACCTTGATGATCTTGAAGTGGGAATTAATATAGAACGAGGTGTACGGCAGGGTGACGCAATATCGCCTATTCTTTTCTCGGCTGGTCTTGAAGAAGTATTCCGTAAACTGGATTGGGAACAGGATGGTGTAAAGATCAATGGTGCAAACTTAAACCATCTTAGATTTGCTAGATGATATTATTCTCATTTCACAAGACCCAGAGGAGCTGCAAAGACGCATACAACAACTGCAAAGGGCTGGCGAACCATTTGGCTTGAAAATAAATCTGAAAAAGAGTCAGGTTATGTTCAATAACTTCGCTCAGGACAGAAGAATTTCAGTTCTAGGAAGGGATTTAGAGATTGTGCACAGCTTTATATATCTTGGGCAGAGGATTTCCATGGAGGGGAATACCGCCCGGGAGGTGGAACGGCGTGTTAAATGTGGCTGGCAGGCATTTGGTAGGCTCAACATAGTGTTTAAGAGCAGACTCCCACTTTGCCTGAAAAGAAAAGTATTCGATCAGTGCGTTCTACCCGTTATGACATACGGAAGTGAAACCTGGACACTCACATCGCAATCAATTCAAAAACTTCGGGTGGCACAGAGGGGAATGGAAAGATGTATGCTTGGCATTACAAGACGAGACAGAAAGTCCTGCGCATGGATCAGGGAACAAACAAAAGTCTGTGACATCATTGGAAGAGTAAAACAGTTGAAATGGAGATGGGCAGGCCATATAGCGAGGCGATGGGACGACAGATGGACCAAGGCAATCCTGGAGTGGATACCGCTTGATCGCAAACGTCTGCGAAGAAGACCGACAGCACGATGGATTGATGACATCGTTAAGTATATTGGACCCGAGTGGCAGAGGAAAGCCCGGGACCGTGAAGGTTGGAAGCATGCTGAAGACGCCTTCATCCTGCAGTGGATCGATGCGGGCTGATGATGATGATATATATATATATATATATATATATATATGGATTGCTGCAATTAAAGAGAACCTAAGATCAGCAAATATTACTCAAAATGAAATTCAGGATAGAGGCTGTTTCAGACACAAGGTTGACGTTTGAAAGGTTGGCCAGAGAGAAAAATGTAGGAAGACTGGAACAACTTAGTCTGACGAAAGAAAAAAAGCTCGTAGCGAAAGAATAAAATTAGTATGGGCGCCAAGGAAGGCTAACAACAACAAACGCCTCTAATTGTACTTCGCGTGGTCCACCCGGGCCCATACGTAAATAATAATAATTATATACTATTAGCTATTCGAGTGTTGCTAGCCCAGACCCCCAAATCTGCACTGGTTGACGAGTTATATGCTAACGACAAATACACATTCCCAATATAAGTAATGTCAATTAACAGTCATCCTCGATACATTCCGATCATTGGATCCAATAAAATCATTTGTCAGATATTGCACAGCAAGGAGTCTAAACTGCCATTCGTCACATCTTTGAATAGTTCTGGGACGATAGTCTTCGGTACTTCTTTTTTTCTCTTCAATTCTTTGTCATCCATCGTTGGATATAGATCATCCATCATTTAATTCACCTCCTACTCATTTGGGCTTCACGGTGTCAATGCCTTCTTACCACTTTTCTTATGTCATCCATGCATCTTAGTGGTGGTCTTTCTATGCTTCTTCCTATCTATCTATATATCCAATTACCCTCCTCACCCATCATCGGTCGTTTTGACTAAAAGCAGTTCAGCTTAGCTCCACTTTTGTTTGTTTATGTGTTCAATTATATATTTTATTCCAGTGTGTTTTCTAATCCGTTTTATTGTCTATTTTTTTACTAGCGTTTTTCTCACCATTTTCTCTCCATGGATATTTGTGTTTATTTTGTTTTTGTTGTATCTCAAAGCAGTTGTTTCGATTCGAACTAGTTTAACAAGTCCGATACATTATTATTCAGTTCAAAGAACGACAATGTAAATGCGATAATAATTTTTTACGTGGTCGTCTTGTTGATCTGCCTTTAGGATAGTGATTTGTAAACATCTAAGCCATGAAGATTACCCCATTTGCGGAAACGTTAACCTGCATTATTGGCCTAAATACAAATCACGAATTTATCTCAAACATATTTTTCACAGCTTATGTAACTTACTTCTTAAAGAAATATAACGATTTTGTTCAGATGAAAGTTCACAAAGCACTGTGTATTGACAATGTAACAACTTATTGCCTTAGTGTAGAATACTATTACCACAAAAAAAAATCGATTATTCATGTATTATACTCTTAATCTAGAACTGATTCATTCATTTACATGCGTTAAAGCTACAATTTTAAGTGGAAAATTAAAAATGAGGAAAAAGTAACATAGAAATTGACCATTAGGTTTGCTGATCGGTCCCCATAAATAAAAACTTTAATGTCCTCCTATACAGTATTTAAGTTATACTCTTAACCACTGTAATGGCCTTTATAATAGTATTCACATTATAAATGAGGTTAAATTAGTATGGGATTAAAGTATATTTGTGCGTTGTTATTATTTGTATAGCAATTTGTGTTAAGAAAGCCATTTTACATTCTTTTAGAGGACTATTAATTTTTTTCATTACAGTTTAACTGGGACTGCTTAATTAGATATTATAAAAGTCCACTTTTTAAAGCAGCTTCGTAGGAAAAAATATTCGTGTCACATAACTGGTCCAAGATAAACTATTTTTTAACACTGATTCTTATTAAGTTATTTTGATCTTTTAACTTAAAATTAAGTTATTCTGATCAAAATAACTTATTAAGTTATTCTGATCATCCGGATTATGGACAGTAGTGTGGTTCGAAATTTCTCTTACCCTCACAAATATTTGTGTTTGATCCTCGCCAAAGAGGGGCGCTTTAGCTCAACTCTAAGAGGTCGCTATTTTCATTTTAGTTTCCTATTCATTTAATATGGGAATTTTTGACTATACTTTTCATATATATATAGATATATAGATATATTATATATAGATTTCATATATATATATATATATATATATATATATATATATATATATATATATATATAGAAATATATATATATATATATATATATATATATATATATATATATATATATATATATATATATATATATATATATATATATAGAAATATATATATATATATATATATATATATATATATATATATATATATATATATATATATATATATATATATATATATATATTGTTACCCGTTTTGGGGCTTCAAAAAAAAGTACCCTTCAAAAAAAATACAATATATATTAATACGGTGAATATTTCCCAGGGCTAATTACTGCTCTGATCAGAGAACATGAGATTCTCAGGCGATAAAAGAAAACATTATTCGGTACTTAGATATTTATTATCATCATTTAAAAAAAAATATCGTGGAAGCCAAATAATAGGAGAGGGATTTTTGGTTATAATCAGAAATTAACTATGTTAGTAAAATACAGGCACTTTTGTAAAGATGTCTTATAGATAAGAAACAGTAATAAACCTAATATAATATGACTAGTAAGATGATAACTTATCTTTGGTCAGTCAATCCACGAAACTCCCCGATGAGTGTCGCACGGGCCACGTGAGGCGGAACGTTGGTCTGTCTACCCCTTACGGTTTCCGATATCGCGTGGGTCTGCTCCTGTGGGTCGTGAGGACTTCGAGGACACCCAAAGACGTGCGTGGAAAGAAGCCAAAGATTCACCCGGATTAACCACGTGTACAGGAAAATATGAAATATGGGAATCAATTCACTACCAAAAAAAACCCTATATGGGTTAAAAAAGAATCATTCGTCGGACGACAAATAATCGTACGGCCACGAGGGTTCTCTAACTACGATGGTCCAAAATATACCTCGATAGGTTTCGGGGGAAGCTCGCAGTGTGTTAGCAATAAAAATCCAGCAAAGCTGACAAATAAACTCGGCACTATTCCCAAAATATCCCGAACTCCAAAACTCTAATCAGCGGAAATTCTGCACTGGGTCAAGGCCTATTGCTGCACTGTCGACTGCTCTCGAAGGTGGTCGGAAGGAGAAGAGATATGAGAAGACCAAAAATGGTTCCTTCCAAAATCAAGCCCGCGAAGTAATTTTGAGCTCTCCGCTAGAGTACTGCCAATCAACCAAACTACCAGTACCGGACTGAGATGAATGAAAGTGAGTGAAAAGTGTTTTGTAGTGATTCCAGGAAGATAAACTAAACTAAAATAAAGATAAACTAACGAAACATGGTACCGACCCTCTGCCAAAGCCTAATCAAATATGAGCAAGAAAATACGTAATCAACTCTTACAAATTCTCGATACGGTCGCAACAAAGTACGGCCCTGTATCCCGACTTACTACGCATTACCGGATATGCAAAATAACCACGCACCAGGCTCGACGCAAAATCTACTCCATTTCCTTTTCAGTACCTTCGCCAAAATGGCAAAATATGGAAAGTCTAAGTAACTGAAATTCCAACACAATACTATCAAACCTGGTAAGCAAATATAACCGTAACAATATATATCATATATATCATATATATATATATATATATATATATATATATATATATATATATATATATATATATATATATATATATATATATATATATAAATTGTAAGCACTTTAAATATTACACAGATCATATACAAGAAGACACGCGTATTATATACTGATACTACACTGATTACCTGCAAAACGTGGCTGATGACGACTGGAGCCGAGTATATACGATTCAGTGCGTCACCGACCCGAGGGCGCTTGATGTCGAGTGGAGCAGAGTAAATCCGATTCAGTGTCATCGACCCGAGCGTGACGGCTCACTTACGTTCATTCCTCAGCAAAAACGCGTCTAAAGAAGTTTTCACATCAAAAACTGAATGACATACAACCAAGGGGCAAGTAATATTCAGAAGTGAATTCAGTTCAATGCATCATATGTTATCAATGGTTATACAGCAGGTCATAAAAAAGCACAACGAATACACCATGCCACTGCACTTGGCTTTTATCGACCATGAAAAAGCATTTGACTCAATCTCAAAGCTTATGTAAACTTATTAGGATCGATATATGACGAAGCTACAGCGACAGTTCGCCTTGATGATCTAGAAGTTGGAATTAATGTAGAGCGGAGTGTGCGCCAAGGAGACGCAATATCGCCTGTTCTTTTTTCCGGCTGCCTTGAAGAAGTATCGAAATGTTGTTTGGGAACAGGCTGGAATAAAGACCAATGGTGCATACTTAGGCCATATTTGATTCGCAGATGATATCGTTTTCCTTTTACAAGACCATTTGGCTTGAAAATCATCCTGAAAAAGAGTCAGGTTAGGTTCAATAAATTTGCTAAGGGCAGAAGAATTTCGATTTTACGAAGGAAGGGATTTTAGAAGGAAGGATTTTTTTGGGGGTTGTGGACAGACCACTACATATATCTTGGGCAAAGGATTTCAATGGATGGTGATAATACCGCCCGGGAAGTGGAACGTCGTATTAAATGTGGCTGGCAGGTATTTCGCAGGCTCAATATAGTGTTTCAAAGCAAACTCTCACTTTGCTTAAAAAAAAAAGTCTGAAGAAAAGAAAATAATGAAGTGAAACCTTGACACTCACATCGTAATCAAAAGCTTCGGGTAGCACAGCGGAGAACGGAAAGATGTATGCATTACAAGACGGGACAAAAAGCGCTGTACATGGATCAGAGATGAAACCAAAGTTTGTGACATCACTGAAAGAATAAAGGAATTGAAATGGAGGTGGGAGGCCATATAACGAGGCGATGGGACGACATATGGACCAAGGCAATCCTGAAGTGGATGCCGCCTGATTGTAAACGTCCACTAAGAATACCGAAATCGCACGATGGATTGATGACATCGTTTAGTCTATTGGACTCGAAAGTTTCAATTACGTATATCCCATATACCAGGAATCTCATCTCCGCGAGTGACATACCAGCCTCCCGTTGTGTCCTCTTTGTGCACGTTGCTTTAGAGCCACCAGGCTTTCTTTTCTCTTTCGGGTATCCTTGTAGTACTCTTCTGGAAACTTCTTGTATCTCCTTTCTTAGTGTGTGATCCAACCATCCGAACTTCCTTCTTATCTGATTGCCTATTGATTAGTTCCCCGATCCTTGCCATAAATCGTCATTACTTATCTTCGGCCACCAAACATTTCTCAAGCATCGATTTATAAATACTTGTCATTTTTGTTCTATTGCTTTGGTCAATGTCCAAGATTATGAGCTATAAAGTAGGATTGATTTTATCATCGAGTTTAATATGTTGGTTTTTGTTTGTGCTGCTCATATAGGTTTTAGTCCTGTTTGAGTTTCAAATGCTTGGGATAGTTTCCCTTCATGTTTCACTATATTCGTACATCGATTATAACCTTCTTTCGTTACATTGATTATTTTTTGTTGGACTGTCCTATTTCTGAATATTATTCATATGTTTTCACTGTTTATAGTATCAAAACTTTTTTAAAGTCAATAAATGCGAGGCAGTGTGACGACTGGTATTCTACTGAGAATTCTGTAATTATTCTAAAATGTATTTATTAAATCTATACAAGATCTTCCTGTTCTGAATCAATGTGTTCTTTTCTTAGTCCTTTGTCCAACTCCACTCTCATTTATTTACTAATATCCAACAGCATAAATTATTTAGTGTATTGAGAAGAGTGATTCCCCCGTTACTGCAATTTCTTTAGGTCACCTTTCTTTGGTAACTCGATTATTATTACCTTCTTCCAGTCTTTAGGAGGTTTCTCCTCTGGCCAGATTTTTTTAAACAATGGGTGAAACAATTCGTTCTTGTCTCACACTGAAAATGCTCTTTATGCTTCTTCTGCTGTTCCTTCGGTATATTCTCGTTTTCTTCTAATGCTGTTTCTTATTTTTACTGATATTCTATAATATTTATTCTGAACTTTCTTATTCCTATCCTCATTGCGTTCAAGGAACTCTCCTCAATCATATTCCACGTCCAGTCACTTAACAATTATTTTCTAGCGTAGGTTTTTTTTACCTATTATTTTTTACGCGTACGTAATATGGCATCTTTTATCTGTTACATAAGCCCTCTATAGGTTCGCTGTAGTCAATGTTTCGATGCTTTTATCTCAATGCTTGTGTAAATTATTGTCTAATTCCTTCACATTGAGCTTTCCTGGTATCGTGGTGTTGGACCTACTCATTATTAATTTTGTTTGTATCAGACGTAAATAGAAATTCTTGATTCTTTTTTTGATCATATAATACCATCATGGGGTACATAAAAAAATCAGAAGTAATCCATTAAAGTCTGGTTTTATCATAGTTTCCGTGTCTTGTATTATATATATATATATATATATATATATATATATATATATATATATATATATATATATATATATATATATATATATAATGCCTACTAGAGAGAGCACAGGGACAGTTAGAACATAAAATTGGTGAATATCAAGCAGGTTTTCGACTGGGTAGATCCTGTCCTGAACAGATACTGAATCTAAAGTTGATCCTAAGGCATCAAAAACTGTACAATAAAAATCTCGTCTGTACATTTGTGGATTTCAAAAAAGCATATGATTCTATTGACCGCGAATCTTTATTCCGAATCTTAAAAGAACAAGGACTAGATCTGAAAACGCTGGCAATTATTAAAGCAACATTAACTAACACAAGGTCAAAAGTTAAATTCATGGGTGACATCTCAGAGCCCTTCGAAATTAAAACTGGAGTAAGACAAGGGAATGGACTCTCGCCACTCTTATTTAACTGTGTTCTAGAAAAAGTAACACAGGAGTGGCGTGAAAAAAAGTCCGCCCCGAATATTGACCAGCCCATTAAACTGGGGAGAACCAACATCAAAATTGATTGTCTGGCGTTTTCCGATGATCTAGCAATTTTGGCTCAAGATGTATTAACGGCACAGAAACAGATTGAAATCCTAAAAAAAACAGCAAAAAAGGTAGGACTCCAAATTTCCTTTGAAAAGACACAATATATGACCTGCAACAGACTAAGAACACCATTTCTAAAAACAAAATATGGTAACATCAGACGAGTCTCTCAATTCAAATAATTGGGTGAAATAATCATGGAAAATGGGCTGTATAAAGCAGCCAATAAGGATAGAGGTCAAAAAATGGAAACGGCATTGAGACTTACACAAAATATTTACAACAAAAAATGCCTATCTAAAAACACAAAACTGAGACATTACAACACAGTTATTAAACCAGAATGTCTATATGGGGCAGAAACGCTCATTTTGAATAGAAGGAGAGACATAGAGTACATTGAAAAGAAGGAAAGAAAAATCATAAGAAAAATCTTAGGTCCCAAACAAATACAACATACCGTCTTCGAGAAAACCAAGAAATCAAACAATACACAGATATACATAGCGATATGAGAAAAAGAAGACTTAAGTTTTACGGACACATAAAACGGATGAGTCCGAGTAGGCTAACTAGACAAATAGTCGAATTTTATGAAAATAGGAGTAGAGCTAAAGTAGAAATAATTAAATGGATTGCTGCAATTAAAGAGGACCTAAGATCAGCCAATATTACACAAAGTGAAATTCAGGATAGAGGCTGTTTCAGACACAAGGTTGACGTTTGGAAGGTTGGCCAGAGAGAAAAATGTAGGAAGACTGGAACAACTTGGTCTGATGAAAGGAAAAAAGCTCATAGCGAAAGAATGAAATTAGTATGGGCGCAAAGGAAGGCTAACAACAACAAACGCCTCTAAATGTATTTCGCGTAGTCCACTAGGGCCCATACGTGAATAATATATATATATATATATATATATATATATATATATATATATATATATATATATATATATATATATATATATATATATATATATATATATATATATATACCTGTTGGTTGCTTGACTATGAACGAACCCCACCCATCCCTTCAACTGGATGGCATATGTTTCGTCTCTCGATGTTCAGACTTTTCAGGGCACCGACACATACCATACCATTAAGAATAGGAAGACCCCATCCACAGCCAGCAACCTATGTCTTCGCCGACATCCCGTTGGATGGCGTGTATTAGATTTTTTTGGACTGCTTTCATTTAGCCGGAGACGCAGGTTGTTGTGCGTTCTACATGAGTTTGTGGAATCCAACGGTTGGGTGTATTATGACACTCAGTTACTGTTGTCTCATTGGACGCAGCCCAAGAAAACTTAAAACTACAAATAAATATATATATATATATAAATATATATATATATATATATATATATATATATATATATATATATATATATATATATATATATATATATATATATATATATATATGTTAACTATCTTATTAAATCTTGTTTCCAGAAATATATGTTTTCGCATTTAAATGAAATTACTGTTACGTTTAAGAGGTACCACGCGAGTACCTAAAGGTTAAATGAATTTCAAGAAAATGACAGCACCTCGTAATGAATTGCTGTAAGAGCCCCGAATTACACATATGATCTGAACACTGCTGAAAACTCATCTCTTGATACAAAACCAACATAATTAAAGCTTCGTAAGAAATCGACTTCAATATGTATGAGACTTGAAATGTTCTTGTGTCTGTTTTTATCATTTTCAGTACACTTTCAACAACAATCCCAAACTACGGTACACTCGGTAAAGATTAAATTTTAAATTAATTATTCAAATCACATTTACATAGGAAATACATTAACAATACAACAATATTATAGAGAATTTTACATATAAACATTCAAATTAGAAACTGCCTTCCCTCGAATTATAATACAATTTATCAATTCCGTTAAGATGATGCTGACGACCCATAATCATTTGGGTAAGTAGCGCTTGAAATTATAGAATTTTTCTTTAAAATCGTGTTTAATACGAAGGAAATGCACGTATTTTGTCTCTGGGGAACTGTAATTGTAATTATTTACATTGGATAAAAGATGTTTAAATAAATAGCATAAATCTACGATGGGTTTTAACGAGTAAATTATGTCTAAACATTGTAGATAATTGATTCTGCAGTACACCTTGCTTTCCACCATGCCCAGTAATCATCTCGCCTGAGTTATCAATTATCGTTAACTAAGGAGAAAATTATATGTTAAGACACTATTCTGACCCCAATCATTACGTTTCATATGGGAACAGAATCATTAACATAGTAATCTTCCCATTTTATTGTTGTATGATTAGTGAAGGATGTGTAAATTAAAAATCCACATAGTTTGCGGTTTAATTTTATTAAAATAAACTTTTCTAATATAAAGAAAAATTGGAATTGTCAAGTTTCCTTTTTATTCTGTATTTTAGTAGTTTAGAATACTGAATTCGCCATTTTAATCTCCATATTAGTCCTCATCAAGTTATAATGAACATATTAATGACATGATTCCAAGGACTTGGAAGTTTTCACTTCTTCCTGTCTTTTAGCATTCCTGTAGTTTACTAGAAGTATTCGTTTATTGCTACTTTCCATATTTTTCTAAGTCTGTCCTTCGTCCTTTTACCTTTTTGGTATCTCCATATCACATTTTTACACCACTTTCTTCCATACGGACTCTCTCCATTTCTTACTCATTTTACCCTGTAACATCTAATGACCTTAGTTATTGTTGGCTTTCCTTAAGGCTCATATATTTCGTCATTAGTTATTTATCCGGCATATCGATTATTTTATTTCCTCTGAATAATTTTCGCTTTTGCTAAGACTTCACTTTGATTTTATTTGGTTATTCGTTCTTATTGTGAATGTATCACAATCATTCAACAGTGTTGGCCTCAGTACTGCGTTGCGTATTTTGATTTTTGTTTTATGTGATACGTCTTCTGATCTTAATATTTATTTCTCTACCTTTGTCACATGTTTTTTTTAATTATGGAAATGTCTGCTCAACAATTAAGACAGTGCTGTAATGAAAGTTTTAACATTAACATGACAAATGGATTCTAAAAACATATCTTGAAGTAGTTTCCTGTTCAGTCTTGAATGTTTCTGCGTTCTAGTTGATAATGTTCAGTGCTGGGAGATTGCTCTAGCCTCTCATGAAAGATGATCGTTCGTTTTTTAATATACTCTGACACAGTAGACCGAGTTCTTGGTGCAGTTGTCGGTTGTATTACATACCAATCGGCATTTACAGCTATTCGTAATATTTTGTTTTGAAGAACCTGCATTTTGTTTACATTGGTAGGCGATGCGTTGCCTCAGATAACGCATGCATAAAGAATTAAAGACCGAATTAGTATAACAATAAGGTCCATTGTGTTTTTAATGAGGATCTCCTGTTGATACGCGTGTAGAGTTGAGAGAGTCTGACATACCCTTCATTGAGTTTGCTACTTATACGAATTCTTCACGTTAATCTGGTATCCAGGTATACACCCAGATATGTAACATATTCTTCGTTTGTTTCCCAAGCGATTGGATGTTGAGTTATGTGAATTATTGGGAGGTTGTTAGAGTTATTGATTCTCCTTAGAGTAAACATTTTTGGCGCACTTGTCAATATTGATTTTCATACTCTATTTATTGAGCCATTTTACAATGGTATTTGTAGCTGCTTGAAGTTTAGTTACAGTAAGTTCAAGATTTTGTTCCTTGATTAGAATAGTTGTGTCATCAGCAAACGTGAGGAGAGAGGCTTCTGTTTCTGGTATGTCGTGTGTGTATATATTAAAACGAATTGGGCCATATATACTCCTCTGTGGTACGCCGGTTTTGATTTTTCTATTTTCTTATAGTTGATGTTGCGTTGTGTATGGATGGTTGGAAGGCTTACCGCTTTTTCACCCTGGTTTTTAGGGTTGGCCAGTGAGGCCCTTACCCTTTTTTCGAATTAATTATCCCGATACGGGTACTGACTTTTTCCCTTTTTTGGGGTTTATTTTCTACCCCTTGTGATGTCAAACTTACCCACTGAAAAGGGTAAGATTGACCTAAAATTATTGTTTTCTCGAAGTCCAGGGGAACTTCGTGGAGGTTAATTTGAAATTTAGACTTTTGTCTTCATCGGAAAAAATGGACGAGTCCGCGACCAAATGCCGGGCAGACGGCCAGCGGACGCCGTCAGTCCGCCATCTGAAGACGGGACACAGAGACTTTGATGGCGGTCACTTAGAGGGTCTTATGCAGGCTAGAAAAACCCGAGAAATTCGGGTCCCATGGGCCTGCCGCCTGAGGTTGAGGGCGATCACGGAATTAGTTTTGTGGCCCTCCAAGGAGCGTTTGGAGGGCGGTGGACATCTGGGCCTGAAATTGGCTAACCAGTTGTCCCATTAGTTGCCCCACAAGCTCGGAGAAGGGATTGTTAGCTTGTGGAGCGGGCAGGGTGGATGGAACCGTATTCCGCTGAAACCCCCACACGAAGGTTGGAGGGGAATAACTTTATTAACTGGCGGACCTGAAAAGGCCCTT
Source organism: Cosmopolites sordidus (assembly GCA_031761425.1). NCBI lineage: Eukaryota > Metazoa > Arthropoda > Insecta > Coleoptera > Curculionidae > Cosmopolites > Cosmopolites sordidus. The sequence continues at coordinate 1,555,045 of JARFXV010000086.1, read as the reverse complement.
TTGGTTGTGTTAGCTGATCTTCTCGCTGCCTGATTGCTGGTTGGTCTCGCCGGGCAGCCCTGGAAGCTCGCGGTGTGCGAGCCTCCACAGTTGCTGCAGGTGGCTGGATTCTTCTTATCCTTCTTACATTCTCTTGATGGATGTCGTTCTGCACACTTGAGACACGCTGGATTTGCGTGGCATTTCTTCGCCGAATGACCGAACTTTTGGCAGTTATAGCACTGCACAATTCGGCCGTTCGATCTTTGTCCTTGGACTGTTACTTCTTGATCGAACAGTGTCTTCAAGTCGAAAATTTCCCTCTCCTCCTTAGGCATAACTACTTGTACTAAGGCCATTGGCGTTCCTTTGCGTCTTCCATCGTTCAACATGGATCGGATGGTGACCCATGCCGATCAATTATTGCCTTATTGTAGCTGCCGGAATGGTTTCCACTACACCCCTGATGATCACGCGTAAATTGCGTTCATCCGGAGTGCAGAACGAATGAGATTTATATTGTCGGTCGTCGAGTAAGCTGGTGAGTGCCCTGTAGTCATCTGGAGTTGGTGGTCTGACCATAACTCCGTTGGGTTTTGTTATTGTTGTTCCAAGCTTGAAATTCTTCTCCTTGCACAGTCGAAGAATTTGGAGATATGCCGCCTTGTCTCTAAGGACAACCGGCGGGATTTTCTCGCTTTTCTGGGTCGCAATCTTTGCGGCTCCACTAGCTTCCTGGCGTTTGGCAGTCTCCTTTTGCTTTGGAGACTGTGGCTTTCTGAATATTGGTCCCTGTGAGGAGCTTTCAGAAGCCGGTTTCTTGAGGGGTGGATAGTCCTCTTTCCCCGGCTTCGCAGCTCTCTTCGTCGGTTTCTTCTTGATTTTTCGTCTACGACTGTAGTCAGACTCTGATGCTGACGTCCAGTCCGCTTCATCATCTTCCATAAATTGAGTAATTTCTTTTTTCCCACTGCCATCAGCTTTAAGAAAAACTTCTGGCTTGTTATTGACCTCTAGCTAGTTGTCCTCTCAAACTTTCAATTTCACTTTTGAGATCTTCGATTTTCTCCAATTGTCTTTGATTCTCGTTTCTGAGAACATCTAATTCATCGTAGGCCTCTTGATTAGTCTTCTTTGCGTATCGCGCTTGTTCTTCCAGCACCGCGATGCGTTTGTCTTTAGCTGCTAATGAACGCTGCAATACGCCAAAAGCATCTTTCGTGATGGAGAACCGCTTGGGGTCCGCCATCGCCACTTTTTAAATTCACGTTACGCAATACCACACTAAACGCCTACAAAAGTTGCAAACGATTGCGCAATATTGCGCAACTTTATCGCACTTTTCGAGATATAACCTCACTTTATTTCTCTTCCGAATACGTCTGCACTCTGTGAAGGCAATACCCAGACTATTGGTTGGAAGGATATCTCGTTTATATATATTCTGGTATCTCAACCGATATTATTGTATGTTTTAAGTCGCCATCTCATACGTTATCAAAGGCTTGGGCCAAGTCTGAGAATATGGTTAGAGTATATTGATTGTTCTCAAACCCCTCTTCTATAGGTTCTGTTAGGCGTTGGAGTTGATGACACGTCGAAGGCCCTTGTTTGAAACCAAATTGGAAGCCTGGAGCTATGTTCTCGTTGACAGTCACTTGGTTCAATATGTTGAATATAATTTTTTCAAAGATTTTAGCCGTTGTAGAAAGGAGGCTTACTGGCCTATAACTTGAAATTAATTTGTGATTTTTTCCTGCCTTTGGGAAAAGCAGAATATATGAGTGCTTCCATGTTTGAGAAAAATATCCCAGTTTTAAACAAGAGTTAAAAAGTGAAGTTAGGTAGGCAATCAGCTGTTTGCTTGCATTTTTGAGTATTATATTCGGTATCTAGTCGTGGCCCGGTGCTTTTTTAATCGATCCGGTGGCATGTTTCACAAACATTCAACAGTGTTGGCCTGAGTATTGTGTTGTGTATTTGGAATTTTGTTTTACGTAATGTTCTGATATTAATATATAGTTATCTCCCTTTGTCACATTTGTTAACTATTATTGTTACAGTGTGTAGCTGTTTGCTATTTCAAGATCAACCTTTTCAGAAAATATCTACACTACACCTATGTTTAATTGATATATCATTAAATGGTCAATTAGTTTATGAAAAAGAGTTATTTTTTCAGGTGCAGAAATAGAGATTTTGCGGCTATCATACCACACCAACCAGCCCGTTACAGAGATCGTCACAATGAAGTATTTCTAGATTTCGAAGCATTCCTCCTAAGTACAATGAAGGAAAGGTCTACATTATGGATTCATTCACAGATAAAAGCATGTATGGAAGCCGCCGATTGCCAGCCAGATTTCTGTTTGGATCTTTTCGAACCATCCGGTCATGGCAAACGCAGGTAAATATATATAAGGTGATTTTTTTAGTGCGTCCGAACATTAAATTTAAATAAAACAACAATAAAATTAGATGCCTTGAAACTATTTATTTTATATCAAAAATCATTCAGTGACATTAATGTCTGAAAACAATTTCGGAGAAATGGCCGCCGCCGCTGCTTCTGACAGAGTGCATTGTGTAAATTCAATTTTCGATCACTTTTTCAAGCAATTGGGGGTCTTATGTCTGTAATTGTGCTGGTTATGTTGGCTTTCAAAGCGTCAATAGTTAGTGGTTTATTGATATAGTCCAACGATTTAACATAACCCCAAAGAAAAATAATCTAAAGATTTTATATGACCTTGGTGGCCAATTAGCAGGTTCGTTCCTCGATATAATTTTCTCCCCGAATTGTTCCCTCAATAAATCAATTGTTGCGTTGGCTGTTTAAGATGTGGAGCCGTCCTGTTGGGATCACATCTCGTCCCGATCAATATCATTCAAACTCGGAATTAAATAATCATTGATCATCGCTCCGTACCGTGTTCCCATTAAGGATAATGGGCTTTCCAGCTTGATTTTTAAATAAATACGGCCCAATGGTGCCACTGTCGTACAATCTGCACCATACGGTTCTGGATACAATAATCGTTGGTTCATTTGCGAAATATTTTCACTCCAAAAGCGGCAATTTTGTTTATTAATTTAGTCGCGAGTCGAGATTTAGTCGAGTCGAAAAATGAGTTCCGACGCTGAACACAAGTTTGCCGTTAAATTCAGCGTCAAGTTGCAATTGAACGATGGTCTTGCTGATAAGCTCGATCTTGTAAGGCGCCATACCAAGATCCTTAGGCAACATTTTCTACGTAGTCGAATAACAAACCCCAATTTCCTACGAAGGACGATGAATTGATAAATTTGGATCTTCATCAACACTGCCAGCGATAGCGGCGATATTTTTCGGAAAGCACCGGTTTTTGTCTTGTTTTTGTATTAAAAATAAAATTCACGAATTGTTCTATAAATCTGGTGCACAGAACACTGATTTTGATAATAAATTTCGACAATTTACAAGCGTTGCTTTGATGTTAAACGTTCCATGATGATTTGCTGAATAATGTTGACAGTAGAGGCACAGTCCGTTTGACAGTGATTCCTATTGGAAGTTCAGACACACTAAAAAATTACCCTTTATTAAATCGCAAGAAAATCATGTATGCAGATTTTTTATTAGATGTTTTCTATTCGTATATTTCTGTGTTATTCATTAGTTATTTACTAAATACGCAATCAAGACTTGTGTAATTATTTATCTTTCGTGTTAATTATTATTCTATTAAATATTTTGCGTATTTTATTAAGTGTTTAATTGGTTTTAAATCAAAATTTAATGTTTTAGGAGGCGACGTGAAATAGCTGAAGTTATTCAGATTACCGAACAAGAAAACCTGGATCAATTGAGATCCAAATACAATGATAGTATTCATTTTGCCAAGATCTTGGGTAATCTGGAGTATACCGTTCTTATGCCTGGGGAATTTTTTCAAAAAACTGCTTCCTTAGAAAGCAGTTGCAGTACTTTTTTGGTATGTTATAGATTGTTATTTTACAAATATGCTTAGGCTGATTTAAAGCTTATAGACAAAACTAATAACCTGAATCAAACCAATTTTTCTGTTGGAAACTTCGGCCAAATTATTTTTTTTAACTTCTCGGCGCGTATTTCGTTCACAATATTAGCATCATCAGGAGGTGATTCAATCTAATTTTAAAACTAAACAATATTCTATTTATATGATAACTGTACTTAAGTAACACTGCTGTAATTTTTTTACAAAATCGAACTTTTTAGTAGTTTAAAAAATTCTTTGAACCTTTTAAATTATGGAGCAGATTTTTTTTTTCCTAATTTTTTTTCTTGAATTTTCGCGCTCTGTTCTAAGCGTGTCGGATTACTCCGAAACGACACCTGCAGGAAATAAATACCTGGGAAAGTGCAGTCTCGGCACATCCTAATGTTTTGTCTTATGATTTCTAAGTTCTCTAATATACAACATATGTTTATGTTTAGTCAGAAGCATTTACAAATAAAAGTACGTTAGTATAACGCGAGTACAACAGTTTGTAATCTCATAGTTTGTAATCAATTTGAGTAATCATTCGAACGGAATCAAACCGATTTATGAGGTCCTGAGCCGAGACGAGTTGCTTAACCATTGCTCGGGAGGCTAGAGGCAAAATAGCAACAAAAGTATCAATGCTACTGTTTGAAAATTGGCTCCAAAATCTTATTGAAGTGACAAAAAAAGTCTTGAATATAGCGACTGATATTGCTGTGTGCACTTTTAATAATGGTCTGACCAATATTCTTCAAACTATGAAAATTTTGGAGATGGATATTGGCGTCCAATCATACAATTTTTGTCTAGAAGCTGAAACTAAGCAGATAAAGCACGCCGAGATGTGTTTGATAGATGCAGCGAAAGAGGCACGATCTAACATAACATCTTCGAGGAAAGAGAATGAGGAAGAATATTTAAATATAGAAGGGCAGCTTTATGGTCCTGAGACGGTAAATTAACGGTAAAATTTTTTAAACAGTCGGATTTTTTATTTTTACATGTCTATTACATTTCAAAACTTTTTTTTTATTTATAACAAGTTTTCCATTCACGACAAATCGCATTCGGTTCACTCGACGCGCGTTTCGCTAATTAAGTCATCATCATAATCCATCATAATCAAATCAATTATCAGGAGATGATTAAAACTAAAGTTATTTTTACTTTAATCTTTTTGGATACTTTCGTATACATCTAATAATCTCCTATATTTTATATCTCTAACGAATTTTAAGTTAATTAAATTTTACAATTAAACTGATTTAATTAAAATTAAGTTCGTCTTCATCATATGTGGTTCTGCAACTATTAAAGAGTCTTCACCTGTCGTAGAATGTCGTGACATTAGTTCCTTTTTGTTGTGTGTTTGGTTCATAAAACGTGTTTAGTTCTTCTTTTGGGTCTTTTGTCTATTGGGACTTGATCAGTTATTTACTTAGTGGGATTACTGCTACTCAATCTTGCAATATGACCAAACCGTCTCTATCTTCCAACTTTAATAAAGGCAACTATATCGGTGTCCTGATATTGTCTGTGTAACTTATAGTTGTATCGTCTACATCACTTCTACTGGGTACCTCCGTAAAAATAATATGTCCGAGCACCTTCCTTTCCAATGTGCCAACAGTTTTTCATCCCTTTGTGTCACTAATTAGATTTCCCAAGCATAAGTTAGTACAGGCCTAATAAGTGTCCAATATATTTTACATTTGCTCATTTTTGATACAACGTCTGATTTCTTTCGCCTTGAGTAGTTCGAAGATTTTCGGTAGATTTTGTTTGCTGGATATAGTCTTCTATTGTAACTCGAGAGCCTAGTTACTGTAAACTCATCTACAGATTCAATATTGTGCGTGTCAGTGGTTAGATCCTGAAGCAGGGGCACTCTTTTAGTATGTACTAGGTATGTTTAGAAATTTACTATCTTATCTACATTTTCGGCGAAACCAGTGATATTAGCCATATTCCTAATATGAGCCTTTTCGTGTCCAAATTATTTTTTATACAAAGTGTTCGCTAATTAATGGTACACAGCAAAACTGCAGATTTTTTGGGTAAAAATATTGCGATATAATCCAATTTACATTAGTCCAAAAGTTAATAGTAACCAAGATACAGGATGTTAAAGTTATAATTTTATTAAATTTGATAATGGGGGGTTTATAAAGATAATAAATTTAAATGTCTCGAACATTTTTATGTAGATTGTAGAGGGCTTTTTTGCGCCTTAATGTAAATATGGTAAATAAGGTAAATAAGGTAATTAAGGTATACCTTGCAAATGTCGCTCTGAGTTGCTGTTTTCTAGATATCTGTGTTTAAATTGTTCATTGCACTCTTTTAAATTGCGCTTTTGAAATCTAACACTTTTCTTAAAGTAGGTAGGCTATGATTAAAATCCAGACTTAGTATAGAAACGTAATTTCCAAAAGGAATTTAAAATTAACGTTTGGTGTGGTCTTATTGGTGATTATGTATTGGATTCATTCGAAAATCATCTAATTTTAACGGAAAACTGTATCTTAATTTTCGTCAAACTCAATTTCCCGAATATTTAAATAACACCTCTAGTACTAATATGAAACACATGTTTCATCTGATTTTCATCATGAACAACATTGTACATGCAAGTTGGAGCTCTGGCACACTTTTCTAGACCTGTCAGAGACCACCTGAATACTCTTTTGCCAAATGCTAGATAGGCCGTGGGTTTTAGATGTCTTGGCCACCTCGGAGTCCCGACTTCAATCCACTTGATTTTTGTGTGTGGGAATATGTGAAATCATTAATGTATGAAGAAAATTCAGCGAATTTTAGGTACCGATTTTAAAGGAAATAGAAAATTAGCTTTCATTTTAATGAACTCTTGATGATTTGTATGACTGGAAAACTCCCCTCCAAAGCCTCCAAAAAGTTCCCTTACATGCCTTGGATCTGACTATTAGTTTCGTCTATCGAGATATTTTTTATCAAACATCATAACTTGACAAATGAAATGTTTAACTTTTCTAACCATCTAACCACAAGTGACAATACGAGCTGAGTTTAAGTTTTCATGCAGTAGTGAAACACCTCTCATTAGCATGTATTAGTCTTACAAAAAGAATATTATCTGCGAGGGCTGTATGATAAGTACGTGGCCTAGGCCAGAGATGGCGCTACTAATACTTAAAAAGTAATATTTATCGTAAATATAACCTTTTACAACAGTACTGCCGAACTATCAAGTCGCTGTTAAATAGACCCACTTTTGTGATTTTACATCAAGGGAAGAAATTGAATATCGATCAGTGATAAAAGTACTTGTTTTTGAAAAAGGACACACAGGATGAGATTAAAATGGAGCTCAGGGAAGTTTATGGGGATACCTTCCTTATCAACCATAAAAGATTGGACAGCTGAAACGTGGCCGTACAAGCGTTTTTTATGAAGATCGGCCAGGTAGTACAAATGAGTTTACCACTTCAGAAATGATTGAAAAAATCCACGATATCGTGATAAACGATCGGATAGTGAAAGTGCATGAGACTGCTTAGACCGAGGGCGTCACAATTGAATAGGTATGGGAATATTTTAACAACACATTTGGATATGAAAAAGCTTTCCGCAATATGGGTGACGCGATTGCTCACAATTGACAATAAACACAATTGTGTGTCAACTTCAAAAAAAAGTTTAGCGATGTTAAAACGCAATTGGAATGATTTTTGGTGCCGGTTTATAATTGTTGACGAAATATGGATATGGTTCTCCGAGGCGAATCTGCGCCAAAGAAGATCGTGTTTTTTGGAGGGGGGTATAAAAGATAGAAAAACGTTGGATCAGGTGTATCGAACTCAAAGGTGATTGCGGTAAAAAATAACATTAATTTTACACATAAAAAGCTTCTTTCTTGTCAAGGCCAGGTACTTCTACAGCCCTCGTATATAATAATCGTATATAATAATCAGAATAATTGCAGATCAAATTTGTGTCAACTATTACTTTGAAAAAGTTAAAAAAAACCATGAACTTTTTTTCATAAAAAAATCAAATTACTCTAATTTATACCGTTTTTTTTAAAGGTCGTAGCAGCTATTCTAGGTTGTCTTCTCTTCATGGCAGCGTTCATTATGTGCTGGCTGGCTTCAAAATTGCACGTGGCCCTTCTAGGCACCACCGAACCGAGCAAGAACGTGGATGACTTTGTTAGAGAGAGCAGACATTATGCAGAAAGTTGTTACACAGGCAGACCAATCACTCAGTAAAATACTGCTTTATATTTTTGCACATTACAACATTGTTTACTTAAAGAAACATTTAAAACTTAATTTTTCTATTGTACATAATCTTTTTATATTCTTGCCAAAGTTACTTTAACTTAAACCAAATAGATTTTATTTATTTATTTATTACTTATTTATTATTATTTATTTGCTTCGAACAAAATCATTTTGTATATAAATTTTCTCATGGTTTTTTTTGGGAAGGTGTTGGATAAGAAAAGACATTTTACGAAACGATTATTTTTGTAAAATTCTTTTATTTTTGTTTGTTGTTATTTTTAAAGGCAGAATACGGGGTATCACTTTAGTTTTTAAGCATAGAAATTTTTATATATTGTTTAAAAATATATTTAGGATTAAAAAATAGTTATTATTCCTTTTTTAATTGTGTTTGAGTACCGATATGGAGATGATTTAATAAATATGTTTAAACAAAACGATTATTTCTTAATTTTGATTATAGGAATATAGCAATGAATGAGCTGTATTGAAAACACCAGTCTATATCGGCTTGTGTTTTAAACAGCATCAATGATTTGTATAAAGATCCTAGCCCTAGTTCTTTCTTAATTAATGTTTTTTCAAAGGTGTTTTGGCTAACTCGCTTAATATGAGTATGGACTGAAAAATCCGTAAAATGAAACATAACACCTGCCATCTTAAGGGGACCAGTTTGCAAAAAAGTTGCATATATTTATTATATCATTTTAATATAATGTTCAATTTTCTGAATCAAACGGTGTATTACATTTGATGAAAATACAATTATTTCATAGAGAAAAGAAAATTAAATGTTAGGTATTGAGGTTTGTTTCCGATCAGTTTAGCAGACAGGACCCGTACCGCTGCGCCACGGTCGCCAGCTGCTTCTTAGGAATTTCTCACCAATACTGATTATTTCCATTGTTACACTGGTTTACATCCAAGCAATAGGTTATATCGGTAGATCTACTAAAGAAATCAAAGTTCATGAGGTAATAACTTTCAATGACGGAGCGGTAGGAAGGCTGAAAGTTTTAAAGAAACTCGAAATGGAGTGCTCAGCTAACAATACAAAAGGGCTTCGAGACATAGACATGAGAATAAAAGAAAGTGAAAAGAGTTAAAAAAAATGCAAAACAGTGCTGCAAAAAAGAAAAATATAGCCAGGAAGAGGCTTGTCTATAAAAGAGAAGAGGAGGACGAGAAGTACCAAGAGGGGGCATTCTGAGGTGAACTATGACGATTTTACTTTTTTGCCACTACTGAAAAATGTATTTTTTTCAACTTTAGGTACATTTTTAAAATAAACTATACAATATACAGACTTGGAATTTGTATGACAGCTTTCTGTGTATATAAACAACGATCTGAGCTAGAATCATAAAAAAATATAAAACACATCCTTAATTAAAAATTAAAATGTTATTAAAAAAATTGCTGCCATCGTCATTCATTTTTATCAATTAATAATTAATTAATCAATTAATCAATTAAGTTGAGTCTAGTTTAGAAGATGCAAAATATCATTGGAAACAATCATGCAAAATTTAAACTATGTATGTCAAGTGGTTTAGGAAATATTTATACCTAGGTGAATCAAGAATTCCCATAAGATGACATGGGGAGAGAAAACAGGGACTGGTCCCCTTAATTAATACATTTAGAACCTCGATGCTTCGAATCCCCAATACTTTGACAAAATTCAAAAAGTTTAGTTCAGTTCTTCTAAATGGTCATTCACAGTTGCTTTAACATCATTGTCCGTTCCTAGACCTTTCACAGGTATAACAATAAATGATTGCTAATCGCTACTAATTCTGAGGAATTAGACCACTGTGGCAGTAAATTAAAGGCTTGTTTATTAATTTTTACTAACGTATCGATGCAAAGTATGACGAACAGTGCTCGTATGGCAGCAGATCGAAGTTAAAATCTTTCATTTACCTACTCTAGCTATAGCCAGGGTACGGTATATGTCATAACATTTTGTGGCGTATTAGGCTTGCCAAGCATGGACATAAAAAAAGACTAACGGTGCCAATTGTGGTGAACGAAATGGGTATGACAGCAAATCGAATCGTATATCGTTGATTTTTCATATGATGGAAGTCAGATAAACTTGCGGGGCTGTAAATTTTCTTAGTAAAATATTATTTTCTTCTTTTTTTGCGGTGGAGAATGGACGATCTAAACAAAGCATTATTACTATATTTGGAAGGAGCCATCGGAAGACAAAAACTATCGTTTCAAGGAGAGTGAGATATTTAGAAAGCGTGTTACAGAGGGTGCATTTCAAATTTTTTGTTTAAAGTGGACTTTTCTATAATCTTTGCGTTTGAAATTATATAAAGTTTTATCACTTCTTACAAAATCGACCAATATTTTGTCCTCTGCGCTGGTCCAGGTTTGTACTGTTGACGTTCATTTTTTTATTTTAAAATCGTCACCGCTACACGAGAAAAAACGTTTTTTGAATGTTTGTCACCGCTATGACGATCGTCATGCAAATGACGGCACCGTTATTTGACGTTAAGCTAACGCTCTATAGAAAACCAATGCCATCTGGTTTGCATAGACAACCTTTTAGTGACGTCAGCCACCGCTATATTACGAGCGTTAGATAACGGCACCATTTTTTTAGGAAACTGTAGCTTAAGTCTGAAGTGGAGCTGTATAGGCTATGTTGCTCAGCAAGACAACCAAAAGAAAATTGAGAAGATTTCAGAAACGTTGATTAAACCATATTAAAGAAGTCATAGAAAAAGACGTGCGAAACAATCAAGAATGGTATCAGGTTACTCAAAAATATAACCACTTGGAAATTTTAAGATTTTAGAAATTTTAAGCTTAAATTCAGAAGAGGAAGAAAAAAGAGTGCTAAAAAGGAATAAGAAGTTTTTTACTACAACAGTTGCTAAGTAGTTTATATGCATGAATGCCACTGCTACTTTATACAAGGTGCCCCAAAAAAAAGTTTTTTTTTGACATAGTGATATAAATAAAAGAGAGACGTCCATCAAAAAGACCTTATTATTGAATTACACATTCTCGAAAATGATTTTTTTTTAAATAATGTCATCCAAATGTGAACCTTCACGCACATGGCCCTAATCTAAATAAACATCAAAATTCATTAGGACGGCGCATAGTCTCTGGAATGGCTGCTATTTCGTATCGGATATTTTCTTTTAAATGCACCAAAGAACCGGGTTTATTGTCGTAAACTTTCGATTTTAGATAGCCGCCGAAGAAAACGCTTACAGGGTTCAAATCATGACTACGTGGAGGTCAATTTATGTCACCTCTCCTCAATTGCAGTGGAGGTCAATTTGTTTGGAAAATTTTGACGAACTCGTGGCAGAGACGTGTTGTATGACGTTGCTTCGTCCTACTGAAACCATATACTTTGATTATAACCAGCAAAGTTTTGCAGTTCTGGTATCAAAAAGTTGTCCAACGCCTTCAAAAAAGTACGGGCCGATTATTCCTCGCGCTAACATTGCAGTCCATACAGTAACTTTAGGTGAATATAGGAGTTTTTGATGTTGGTAGCTGGGGTTTTTCATGCTTGTGTTACGCAAACCACGATGACTGCAGAACTTTTTCTGCACTACTGTCGCCGAATCATTATTTTTGTAAAATTCTCTCACACACAACGCACAGTCTGCTCCCAAGACGCTTTTCATATCGACAAAGTTCCTAAACGCGGGACTATCGACTGACATGCTCCCCGCGCCCCTCACAGCTGTTTCGTTTGCGCAGTGAACCAATGAAACAGAAACTATCTTATGAGATACCTTGTACTTTATTGAGTTTCTGAAGAATGTTCTGGTTCCTCAGTTTAAGGAATGGCGAGGGAGGACCCGGAGGCAGGTAAAACATGTAAGTAAAAGAATGATTCGATGTTAAAAATAAAACAGATATAGTAACATAGCACTGCATATCATGATATAACAATTGACGAATATGCCAATGTTTTATGTAATGTACTTAAAAGATACATTAAAAACGAAATTTGTATATATTATAGGAATTACAAATTATTATAATTAATGAAGTAAATTATAAAATACTTGGAGCTACATTAGCTGTGGTGTATAAGGCGTCAGCCTTACGATATCCCAGTTAATGTGGAGCGGGTTCGATTCCCGTACTAGGCAAAAAAGTTTTTCTAAAATTCTTGTGAATGTTTCTAGGTGAGAGTGTAAAATCTGACAAGGAATCACCCCTCAATCACGCAAGTTCGATGCTAGGTAAGGCCGGATGCCTTATGAGAGGTTTTCTACGTTGGTCACTTGCCAGTCGGTATGCTTCCTGAGATAGCCTTCTCAGTTGCTGATGCGCCTCTAACCTCGAAATTTTTTTATAAAATAATTATCATTATTTTGGTTGATTTTGTCATAATGAAATTGTCACTGTCATTATCAAATATTTAAAAAACCTCCCATACGCATTTAAATGGAAACAAATGACCAATCTGTTAATGATAGAATATCTAATAATTCAACGGGTAAATTTCTTTGGACCGATATTATCAAAGAACATGATAGAAAAAGAATAGAATTGGACGAATATGTAAAAAGAAAGCAACAAGTAAATCACGAAGTAACTTTAGATTCACGTAATTTTTATTTTGTATTTAAAAACTAAAAAGCTGTTTATCGTGATTTTCTTTCAGTTCCAGTAATCCGCTTCCTAAATGAAAATATATTTCCCATTTTAAACCAGGGGCTTATTGACCTCCTGACAAAAATCAAACAAGAGAAAAGCTTTTATGTAATTATATTCAATTCAATTTCCATACTGTGTCTAAAAAGTTCCTGGGTTGGTTTTTTTTTCTGGAGAGATAATTGGTGCCAATCTTTTAACAGGTTGTGGAAATATGCTGGGGAACAAGAAACTACAACGTCTAGGATACCTTGCCACAAGAAGAGATATATCATCTAACTGGGTTCATATCTCGCAGAGTTACAAACTATAAAAATACCAAGTGTGGATCTATTTGTTATAAGGCATTAATACCCTTAGTCATCGACTAACAAGATGTAGTAACCTTTTACTTTGTCGAAAAGCGAAATTGTTTAAATATTCTAGATGTTCTACTTACTATGTCCTATGATCTCTGTACTATTCTCTATGCTCTATGGCCGATGCTCTATGCTCTATGATCTATGGTCTATGGTCTATGCCATATGCTTTATTCTTCATTTATTATAACAAATGTAAGTTAAATTTACCTTGTGTGTTTCTATAGATGTGTATGTTTTTCTGCTAAATACTATTGACATATTAAAAGAATTTCAAGTTAATAAAAAGTATTTTCCTACAGATACTGCATTAAAAAATAAAAAAAATATATTAGTTTTTACGATATGGCATATGACTTCTCTCAACAATGCATCGAACATCTTTACTGTGTTGAGTAACGAGCTTCGTAAAGCTGATACATCAATATCTGCTATTGTAAGAAACACCGATACTGAAAGAGAAATTATAGCGATTGATCAGCATGTGACATATTGTGAGGTCCAGGTAATCTTAGGCATTAATGCGAAACAAGCTTGTGCGATATTGTTTGAACTATAAGCACAAAAAATCTAGATACTAAATCCACATATATATTTCTCTCAGCATTTAAAAAAATATGTTGCATTCTTTTTTATTTTGGCATTCGAGGTTTGTCACCGCTGATTGATATAAAACAATATATTTAACAGAAATTATCATGGATTTTTGTCAAAAATATCGAAAATTTTTACACAGCCGCTCCAACAGTCGACTTTGGTAGAAAAATACATTGAATTGACGCCTCATCGGCCATTCCATCCCGATGTATCATCTTGTGATTTCAATTTGTTTCCAAACATCAAAAATATATTGAGTAGTCATCGATTTTTAATTCTTGAAAAGGTTGTCAAAGAGTATGTCAATCAGATTTCTGAGATGTCCACTTGTGAGCAGCATAAATATCCTATGTATATTGATATCAAAGAATAAAATTTTTAAAAACAAAGTCATTTGTAACCATTAATTTGCACTGTTCTTTATTGCTGGCCTGAAAGTATAACTTGGTTCATATATAATTGTTTACCACTGACGTTTTTCCATTCTTCTATTGGAACCTTTAGTGTGAAATACTAAATTTGAAGAGATTTACCAATAAACACCAAATTTCTTTTTTATTTTGAACTGCTCGACGCACGTTTCGCTAAACATGTTAGCATCATCAGGAGATGATTTAATCTAACTAACTAACTTTTTCATTAAAATTTTGTTTATAATTTACAACTCTAGTCTGAATCTTTGATCATATCGTGAATATTACTCAATGCTATTCATAGGTAAAAATAAATATGTATTTTAATATTTGGTCTTCTTCGTTGTAGCGTCCAAAAAGTGCCTTCAATGGGATCGATTTCTTATCTGAATATTTATACAATATGAATCCACGCTTTCCTTCAAGAAGAATTGAGTGGACTTATATTTTTGACATGGACTGGGTTCAAGGATTGCTAGAAACAAGGTATGAATATTTATGAATCTAAAATGCTTTATTATACAAGTATATTTATTTTATATCTATATATATATATATATATATATATATATATATATATATATATATATATATATATATATATATATATATATAAGATGTATATTTGGCTTAAAGATGAATAAAACCTACTTTAATTTTGTGAATACTTTATAGTATTATGCTAATTGAAAAGTTCGCGGAGCGTCACCTATAGAGCAGTAATAGAACTATATAATCTACTACATTTTGAAGTTTCATCCTTCATATGAATATATGTCAAGTTTCAAGTCGATCTGTCAATTCATTCGTACAAAAATAAACACTTAAGTAAACGTATCAATGTTATTTTTTTTAAATGGGAGATATTGAAAATCGTGCAGTGATTAAATTCTTTGTATAAAAGGTTTGAAGGTAACGAAAATTCATAGTGAAATGGTAAATGTATTAGGGGAGTTTGATCCTTCAAAAACAATGTTTTGTAAGTGGGCAGGTAAATTTCAATGTAGTCGTACAAGTTTGGATGATGATCCTCGTTCTGGACGTTCAATAAGTGCAGCTAATGAACAAATAATTAATTCTATACATGATATGGTTATGGATGATAGACAGTTGATTTTGAGTGAAATTACTAAGACCATGGATATCTCAACTAAATGGGTGTTGCATATTTTGAAAAAGGAATTGGGCTTGAGAAAACTATGCTCAAGATGGGTGCCGAATTTGTTAAATTCTGATCAAAAACGACTTCGAGTAAAACTTTCTAATCGACATTTAGATGCTTTTGGAAATAATAAAATATATTTTAAATGTCGTTTTGTAACTATGGATGAGACTTGGGTTTACCACTATGTTCCTGAACTGTAATAACAAACCGCAGAGTAAACCGAGCCTGGTTGTTCAGCTCCGAAACAGCCAAAGTAGTCAAAATCGACCAAAAATGTTATGGCATCGATTTTTTGGAATGGAAAAGGCATTTTATTAATTGATTATCTTCAAACCGGTAAAACAATAACACGACAGTTTTACTCAAACCTTTTGGATTAATTGGATGCAAAAATTCGTGAGGAAAGATCTGGTTTAGCGAAGAAAAACATAATTTTTCGTCAAGACAATGTACCGTCTCTCAGAGGTGTTCTTGCAATGGCCAAATTAAAGGAGTTACACTACTAATTGTTGAAGCATCCACCACATTCAGAGATCTGTCCTCCTGACTTTCATCCGTACCTAAACCTCAAAAAAATCCTATGTAGTAAGCGTTTTTCATTAAATGAAGAAGTTATAGCAGTCGTACATGAGTATTTTGAAAGAAAATCACTTCAGAGATGGAATAAATTAATTGGAGAACAGCTGGAAAAAAATTATAGAGCTTAAAGGAGAATATATGGAAGAATAAAGTAATTTTTTCAACTATAAACTTATTTTATCATTTTTGCTCCGCACACTTTCCAATTAGCCTAGTACATACTGTATTGAGCTCGAAGAGATTAGCTGCTAAACACCAAGTTACTTTATTTAACCTTTCGACGCGCATTTCCTTAACCATGGTAGCATCATCAGGAGATGATTCAATTTGATTGGATATCGAAAAGCGCGTCGTTAAGTTAAATAAACATCTGGTTTTTAGTTGTAAATCTCTTCGAGTTTAGTGGTTCACACCGAAGGTTCCAATAGAAGAATTATTGTACTGTATTGAATTAACTATACTTATTAACCTATGTTTGACCAATGTTAAATTTGATACAAATGATTTACTCAAACCGAACCTTATGAAAAGAACTTAGTGTTGGCATTGGGGGGTCAGAAAAGTTCTCGGTTTGACACACATGGCGCAAGTATAACTAAATGACAATAATATTTGTTAAATACGATGTATTAGATGTATTTGAATGAACACTTTTCACTGTTGAGTTTTATCGGCGTTTTATAATGGTACTTGAAACATGGATTCGCCATTATAGGCTAAAAGAAAGAAGCAGCTCAAACACTGGTCGGATGAAAGTAAAAATGTGTTAAAGAAAGCGAAAATAGTTCCATGTGTAAGAAATGTCATGGTTTTCTGTGAATCTCGTCGTATGGTGACTACCTGGAACAAGACAGGTCCATCAGCGGGAAATTACGCTTCTCTGCTCGTCCAATTGAATGGTGTTATTCTAGCTAAATGTCAATATTTTATTAAATAGTATTCTTTAGTAATTCTATTAATAGTATTTAATAGTATTAGATAGAGTATTCTTTGATCACAATGATGCTGTTGCAAATACGTCTGGGGTTGTTACTGTAAAACGTCATGACCCACTTTTCAAAGTGGTTCCTCATACCCCTCATTAGACGGATTTTGTTCCCAGCGATTACTTCCTCTTCAATCTCAGAACATGACTATGACTAGTTGGAAGATTTATTTCAAACGATAAGGTCAAAGTTGAAATAACCGCTAACTTGGATAAATTGCATAATACTAAAAGTACTAAAAAGTTGAAACATCGTTTGTCTAAATATATTCAGTTGCAAGGTGAAGTCTATATGTCTAAACGCACTAGAAAAATCCAGTTCAGGAAAAGAATTTCTACAAACTACCAAGAGACCCTGGGAGTTCAAACTCGTTCTGATGACGCATCAGATATTAGCCTGCCTCCCCTCCAAAGAAGAAGCTAACAGCGTTGACAAATTGAACGCTGCGTGACCAGCATCTGATGTGTTTTCGAACAATGGTGTGCTATTAAGTTTTGTTGTAGACTTGGGCACAGTGAGATGGAAACTTTTGTAAAACTTTAACAGGCGAAACTGAAAGTGTTTTGTCAAGGGCCTAGGTATTCAGGTGGTTTAAAGCATAAGCACTGAAACTCGATTGAAGATGAACCGAACAGCGGAAGGCCTTCAGCTGCAAGAAGTGGTGAAAATGTACACGAAATTTCAGATCTTGGGCGTTCTGATCGTCGGTTGACGATTAAAATGATCTGCTAAACACAGCCGTTCAGCAGATGTTGACTAATGTGGACAAAAGGATAGCAGGAAGAAAACATGTCTTGACTTTTTGGTGCGGATTAAAAATGACTCTTATGTTTTAGAACGTGTGAGTACAACACGGAAACGCAGTGCCAGGGACAGAAGTGCCACCCTCTAACCTCATCGCTGCTAAAAAAGCTAGAATGAGCAAATCAAAGATCAGAAATGCTGATTTGCTTTTTTGATAATAAGGGGATCGGCCATAAGAAAGTTGTGCCTCAAAGTCAAGCGGTAAACCAGCATTTTTACCGAGGAGTTCTCGAAACTATTCGAAAAAGGGTGGTTCGTGTGTAACCGAACATCAAGTACACTGCAGCATTACGACATGCGCCTTGTCACACAGCCATTTCAATTAATGACAAGCAAAAACGTGACATTGGCTCCGCAGCCCTCTTACTTACCAGACTTGAGTCATTGTAACTTTTTCCTTTTCCCAAGATACCGTTGTGGTACATTAGAGAATATTGAAATAGTCGTAATTTACCAGCTGAAGGCCACTCCAGTATCTGAATTCCAGTACTGCAAGAAAAATGGACAAATCATCTCCAGCAGTTTGAGGCTTTCCAAGGAGATTATTCTGCAGATAATGTAGAATTGTTATTTCACTTGAATAAAGAAATTATAAAAAATCAGGCCCATTGTTTTATTTACACACCTCCCACATACATATTAATCTTCTTTAAGTGATGTTGCTTATATTTCCACTACAATGCACCTTAAATTTAACTATGCGAACTAAAATACAACAAAGAAAAATATAAATAAAGTTACCACGCAACAATGTTTTCTTTCAGTCCCCGTCCTTATTACCCTTTTTCTTTAATTTGGACTGATAATTATGCTGCACTAAAAATACAATCATATATGAGGGGATATTGGGTTAGGAGAAGGAAAGATGTACAAGAAGTTAGAACTTTTTGGAAGGTAAGAGTAATATAAAAAAGTATATTTTATAATAAATTATTACTTTTTTGTAGAATTACAAGTTATCCAAACAACCAGAAATTAATTAATATATTTAGCTGAATTTGATATATCAAAATACATTTCAAAATAATATAAAAACTCTAAAAAGCTAAATGACTTTCAATATAAAATTTGATTTAAGAAAAGTATTTTATTTACTAAAGTTTCAAAATGTCATGTCACATTTTGTAGAAAAATGTCAATAAATTGAACATTTTTAAATATTTATTGCAAATTGATAAAAAAATTTCTCCTTTATTTGGGTTTTTCGCCACTGTCTAAAACTCAAAAAATATCAAAAATACCTGTTCTTATTTAAAGAAAGAATCACTGGGTAAAAACAAAAAACCAAACGGAGACAAATTTCTCAGTGATTCTTTTTTGTAATAAATTTGCCTAACGAACAATATTTTTAAAGATATAAAAATGTTATAAAAAATGTACAAACTTTTAACGTTAACGTTTCGGAAGGTAATCTCCCCCCGTTTTCAAAACTGAACTAAAAAATAAATTATATTAATTTGTAATATATAAAGTAACGAGTGAAAGTAAATATATATATATTTTTTTTGTATGTCAACGATACTTACATTGATGTTAGATTAAAAGAGAATAAAAACCTTCTTAGAAAGGGCGATTTTAATAAATCTAGAATTTGTCAACACGCATGGGAATCGGGTCATAAATTCAATTGGAATAATTCCAAAACGGTATTAAAAGAATCGGTAACAAAATACAGAAGATTAAAAGAAACCGCTATAATTAATTTAAATAAAAATAACTGTATTGCTATGCCTTCGGTAGATTTAAATTCAATATGGTTCCCGATTTTAAAGAATAAATTAAAAACATTTAAATATTTGAATACAACAATCACACAGTAAACATTACCTATATATATATTTTTTGGTAGTATGTCACTGTCATGAAAATCCATTGTTGTCAATGTAAGTATCGTTGACATACAAATATATATATATATTTACTTTCACTCGTTACTTTATATATTACAAATTAATATAATTTATTTTTTAGTTCAGTTTTGAAAACGGGGGGAGATTACCTTCCGAAACGTTAACGTTAAAAGTTTGTACATTTTTTATAACATTTTTATATCTTTAAAAATATTGTTCGTTAGGCAAATTTATTACAAAAAATAATCACTGAGAAATTTGTCTCCGTTTGGTTTTTTGTTTTTACCCAGTGATTCTTTCTTTAAATAAGAACAGGTATTTTTGATAGTTTTTGAGTTTTAGACAGTGACGAAAAACCCAAATAAAGGAGAAAAACTATATGAACACGCCACAATCATTCCGACATTAAATTGATAAAATACCGTAAATGTTGATAATTTTGGAAACGTTGAGAAAGGCTGAACGGTCAGCTCGAACTCAGCGGACACTGGGTTTTGGTGGTGGTTGTAGGAGTGGCAAAGCATGCATGTGGAGCACATGTAGATTCTCTTGTGCTGGTTTTTAATATTGTTCTCGATAGACGTATCCAACTTTTCCTGAATATATATATATATATATATATATATATATATATATATATATATATATATATATATATATATATATATATATCATCATCATCATCATCAGCCCGTATCGATCCACTGCAGGATGAAGGCCTCTTCAGCATGCTTCCAACCTTCACGGTCCTGGGCTTTCCTCTGCCACTCGGGTCCAATATACTAAACGATATCATCAGTCCATTGTGATTTCGGTCTTCTTCGCGGACGTTTGCGATCAAGCGGTATCCACTCCAGGATTGCCTTGGTCCATCTGTCGTCCCATCGCCTCGCTATATGGCCTGCCCATCTCCATTTCAACTGTTTTACTCTTCCAATGATGTCACAGACTTTTGTTTGTTCCCTGATCCATGCGCAGGACTTTCTGTCTCGTCTTGTAATGCCAAGCATACATCTTTCCATTCCCCTCTGTGCCACCCGAAGTTTTTGAATTGATTGCGATGTGAGTGTCCAGGTTTCACTTCCGTATGTCATAACGGGTAGAACGCACTGATCGAATACTTTTCTTTTCAGGCAAAGTGGGAGTCTGCTCTTAAACACTATGTTGAGCCTACCAAATGCCTTCCAGCCACATTTAACACGCCGTTCCACCTCCCGGGCGGTATTCCCGTCCATGGAAATCCTCTGCCCAAGATATACAAAGCTGTCCACAATCTCTAAATCCCTTCCTAAAACTGAAATTCTTCTGTCCTGAGCCAAGTTATTGAACATAACCTGACTCTTTTTCAGGTTTATTTTCAAGCCAAACGGTTCGCCAGCCCTTTGCAGTTCTTGTATGCGTCTTTGCAGCTCCTCTGGGTCTTGTGAAATGAGAATAATATCATCTGCAAATCTAAGATGGTTTAAGTTTGCACCATTGATCTTTACCCCATCCTGTTCCCAATCCAGTTTACGGAATACTTCTTCAAGGCCAGCCGAGAAAAGAATAGGCGATATTGCGTCACCCTGCCGTACACCTCGTTCTATATTAATTCCCACTTCAAGATCATCAAGGTGAATTGTGGCTGTAGCTCCATCATATATCGATTCTAATAGGTTTACATAGGCTCTCTCTACACCTTGGCTAAGCAGTGCATCCATTATCGCATGCTTTGAGATGGAATCAAATGCTTTTTCGTAGTCGATAAAAGCCAAGCACAGTGGCATGGTGTATTCGTTGTGCCTTTCTATGACCTGCTGTACAACCTGGATGTGATCCATTGTACTGAATCCACTTCTGAATCCTGCTTGTTCTCTTGGTTGTGCGTCATTCAGTTTTTTTAATATTCTTTTAGAAATTATCTTAGTGAAAACTTTGTACATTACTGATAGGAGGCTTATTGGACGGTAGTTCTTTAAATCTTCCTGTGCTCCTTTTTTATGTAAAAGGATCACTTCTGCATTTTTTCATAAGTCAGGTACTTTTTGTTCTTTGAGGCATTTTGAGTATAATTTTGCCAGTGTTTTATGTAACGTCCGACCACCAGCTTTTAGCATTTCGACAGTTACACCATCCTTTCCTGGAGCCTTGCCGTTCTTCATCAATTGTATAGCATTTGTTACTTCCTCCACTAGGATATCTGGTATTATATATTGTTCTTCCGTGGGTATTGCTGTCCCTGACTGGCTCTGATCTTCATATAACTGGGAATAAAACCTTCTGACAATCTCTAACATTTGGGTACGCGTCCTGCACACTGTGCCATCCTCACGCTTTAAAGCATATATTTGCGTTCTTTTGTTTCTCAGCTTCTGTTTAGCTTTGTTAATTCCTTTGTTTTCTTCCAGGGTTTTTTGCACTAGCTGCATATTGAATCGGCGCGTGTCCTCTCTGATACGTTTTCTTATAGTTTTGCAGAGCTCAGTGTACTCGACCCTGCAAAAAGGACTACCTGCATTTCTCATTGCTCGCCGTTTCTTCATTAAATCAATGGTCTGACTGGAGATTTTTGTTTGTTTGAGACATTTTTCCTCTGGTGCTATTGAAGCAGCCGTTTGAAGTATATTGTTGGCGATTTCTTCATATTGAACTGATATATATATATATATATATATATATATATATATATATATATATATATATATATATATATATATATATATATATATATATATATATATATATATATATATATATATATATATGTCCACAAGGTATCGCATCGCATCGCCACGATGTCGTGTTTGTTCTTTTTCCAGAAGCGATTTCCATAGTTTTGGAATGTTGCGAGCGTCGTTTCGCGTATTTAGGCCGAACAATCAGAGAAGCTCTTGAAATAGAAGAAAGGAGTGAGCTAAGATAATTAAATTATTTATTTAATTATATATTATATTAACTAATAATATAATTACATATTATTATTAACATGGTTAGCGAAACGTACGTCAAGAACTTTAAAAAAACTGATTTTGTTTTGAGTGGTAAATCTCTTGGACTTTATTGTTAAATCAATTTTTCGAATATAAAAAATCAGCGATACATCAGACAAAAATCAAAGTGGCATCGATATATTGACTAGATCCCTACGTGTTCGCTGACAAATTATTTCAGTATGTGTATTTAAATTCTATTTAAAACTAAGATTCTATGCGCGAATATAACGATATGCTTCTTATTTAAGGAGAAGCCGCAATCAGATTAGAAATGTACCAAGACTTTTACAACGTATTCGAAAAATTAAGTTAGAACCATGCTGGCCTTGTACAGACCCATCAAATGATGGACATTTTGTACAATTAATTTAATAAAACAATTAATCATGTGTTTGTGAATGTGAGGTGAATCGTGAAAAAAATGTTATAATGTTATGAAGTGCAAAATTGAACTGGACTAACAATTTCCACTTTGATACTAATCACCATTAAAGTTTAAGCTTTCCTTTTTTTGTAAAAAAACAAACCAAATTAATACTGATACGTATGAAACAAATGACTATAAAAATATTACTTCGTATTTTCAAATAGTACCTTAAGAGAACAATCAAACAATAAACTGAATTTTCCTAATAATTTACGATGTTGCCAATTGTAAGGAATATATAATAGTCTTTTTCGTAAAAATGGTTGTGTTCTGGATACATGTTTTAAGGAAACTTTGTTTAAAATAATGTAAAGAATCGTTGGTTAAATTTATGAAACTTATTTTCCTTACCAGCTGTCGCGGTTAATACTTCTTAATTTTGTGATGTAATAAGAGATGGAGCTGTAAACAAGAGTCGACTCACAGTCTAATCTCTTGTGTTATTTTGTTGGTACAATAGTATCCTTTCAGAACAGCATTGATTTTCAAACGACTTGCTACACGTACTGCTTTTCTTGTTCAATCAAAAGAAAATTGCGGGTGCAAGCCGTAGTATATTTGTGAAAACTTACGGTGACAATGTCTCAAAGTTGGACGCTTGTGGGCGTTGGTTTAGACGCTTCAAAAGTACTGATTTTGTCTTGAAAGGCATAGAATGCCAGGTCAACAGAAAAAAATTGAAGATGCCGAATTGTGAGTATTCTCGGAAAAATACTATATACAAACTCAACAACAAATGGCAGCGAGGTTAAATGTTGAGGTTAAATGTTGGTCGCCGAACCAGTTGTGATCGTCTGCATGCCATGGGAAAGATCCAGAAGACAGGAAAATGTGTATAGCATCAGCTGAACGACAGACAGATGGAAAAGCGAAAAACGGTGTGCGAAGTTTTGCTATCTCGGCATGAAAAAAATACTTTTGCATCGGATCGTGACTGAAGGGAAAAAATGGAGAAGAAACGCAGAAAATCATGGGTTGACCCAGGACAACCAACAGCATCGACCACAAGACCGAATCGCTTTGGAAAGGAAACAATGCTGTATGGTAGGATCAGAAGTGTATCGTGTACCAATCTGAAACCGGATGAAATAATGAATACAAATCAATTTGAACCATGCATTGATTGAAAAGCGACTGGAATAGGCTACAAGAATTGGAAAAGTCATTTTGCAGCACGACAACGCTCCATCACACACAGCAAAAGCAGAGACACAGAGACTTGGCCCTTTCCAACTACCACTTGTTTTCATCGATGTCTCATGCTCTTTCTATTAAACACTTCAACAATTACGGAGATGTTGAAAAATGGCTTGATGACTAAACTACCTCAAAAGATTGCCAGACAAGTGGGAAAAATATGCAGTTAGCGATGGCGCATACTTTGAATAAATCGTTTATATCTTTCTCCCAAATTAAACCTTTTTTTATTAGAATTATTAGCCGCCACACCTGGTACATCTTGTATACAGTTCTTCAGAATCTACAGAAAATTTATAAGTTTCATGACGAATTGGCGAAGGTAATTTTTAAATTTATCTTAACCAAATAAATTTGTATTTTCCAGCTTTATAACCAAACGGCCAGGGTCAAATATGGGACTATTTATTTAGTATTATATCTATATACTTTTCACGCCCCCTCAAAGAAATACAAATATCCTTCCCGAACTCGGGTCCTTTAGAAATAGCTAGGCGAGCAGCTTATACAACCGGTCGATGCGGCCGGCTAACCAAATATTTGAATATGTTGTAATCGAAAATTCTTTTAATTCATTGTGTCATATTGAACGTGTTTCATGTTCGTTCATGAACGTGTTTCATGTTCAATGTTCGTTCATAATCATTGAGAAGAGGTGCAATTGAAAGTGTTGGATCAGTCTTTCGATGTTATGAAAAGATGATGCTCTATAATAATCCACAAAAGCGAAAATCCTAGTGAACTATCAAGCAGTACAACAAAAACCAAATATCCATGGCAGAAAGGTGTTGATGTGTGTATGGTACTGTTATCAGCAGCAACTAATTCGTGCTGGTTGCACTCCGGAGAAAAAAGGGTTTGTACTGGTAAGGAAAGACATTAAGTCATTTTGCTTCCGGGCAACACACGGCCACATACGACAAAAAGCACTTTAAAAACGATCATCAAGTTAGGCGGTTCCGATCCTTGCAACATCGATTGAATAATGCCGTTTCACATTTCTCGAGGAAGTCGAAAAAAGCCCATTTCACATCAAAAGTACCAAGTTTTTTTGATCTGGGTTTCGACGGTTGTTTGAACGGTGTTTAAAGTATATAGAAAGTGAGGGAGAGTACTTCAAAGATTTAGTTTATATTAATTTTTTCATAAATTTATGTCAAAGGTGGTTAAAGAAGGTCGAGAATTACGTTGAGGACCTAATACAATAAATATTAATAACAAATAAAACAAATGTATAAGATTTATAGGGAACACACCTAGAATATTTTTGTTAATCTTTTGATGACATTGTTCCAATGTAACATTAGGATTAATATAAAATCACGCATCACGCAATCACATCATAATTATAAATATTTTTATACAGATACAATAAAATCCTAAGTAATGTCTGAATGATTGTGGCGTGTTCATATATTTTTTTCCTTTATTTGGGTTTTTTCGCCACTATCTAAAACTCAAAAAATATCAAAAATACCTGTTCTTATTTAAAGAAAGAATCACTGGGTAAAAACAAAAAACTAAACGGAGACAAATTTCTCAGTGATTCTTTTTTGTAATAAATTTGCCTAACAAACAAAATTTTAAAGATATAAAAATGTTATACAAAAATTTACAAACTTTTAACGTTAACGTTTCGGAGGGTACTCTCCCCCCGTTTTCAAAACTAAACTAAAAAATAAATTATATTAATTTGTAATATATAAATTAATGAGTGAAAGTAAATATATTTTTTTGTATATGTTAACGATATTTACACACTGAGAAATTTGTCTCCGTTTGGTTTCTTGTTTTTACCCAGTGATTCTTTCTTTAAATAAGAACAGGTATTTTTGATATTTTTTGAGTTTTAGATAGTGGCGAAAAACCCAAATAAAGGAAAAAAATACAATAAAATTCTTCTAATAGTTTAGGGAAGTCACTGTTCAAAGGAAATTTTGACTAATGTACAGTGGAATACTAAATATTATTCGTTACTAGTTTTCAGGTACCATTTAATAAATGCAATGTTGATAGGGGTTTACAATTTTTTGAAGCACACTTGCAACAGGATGCTGCTACCAAAGCTGTTTTAGAAACCTTTAGACTATCTGAAATCGTTGATCAATTATTCCATTGGAAACTTCGGTGTGAAACTCTAAACTCGAAGAGATTTACCACTAAACACCAAATCACTTTTTTTAACTTATCGACGCGTTTCGCTAACCATGTTAGCATTATCAGGAGATGACTTAATCTGAATTAGATCAGATCAGATTAAATCATCTTCGGATGATGCTAACATGATCAGCAGAAGACGTGCGTCGAAAAGTTAAAAAAGTGGGATTTGGGTTGGTTGGTTGGTAAATTCGGAAAGATTGTGGCGATATTTTTTTCTTTTTTTGGGAGTTTCGCCGCGATTTAAAACTCAAAAAATATCAAAAATATCTGATCTTATGTAAATCACAGGGTAAAAAACAAAAAACCAAACGGAGACAAATTTCTCAGTAATTATTTGCTGTAATAAATTTGCCTAACGAACAAAATTTTAAAAAATATAAAAATGTTTTAAAATTAATATAAACTTTCGAACGTTAACGTTTCGGGAAGTATTCTCCTCCTGTTTTCAAAACGAATCTAAAAAATATATTATAATAATTTCTATATATAGTGCAAAAATAGGAAGTAAATATATTTTTTTGTGTATGCCATGTATGATACTTACATTGACAATTAGTTTTTAATGACAGTCACATACCACCAAAAAAAATATATAGGTGAAGTTTACTGTACTGATTGTGTATTGAAATACTTAAATGGTTTTAATATGTATTCTTTAGAATCGGGAACCACATCTACCGAAGGCATAGCAATACAGTTATTTTATTTAAATTAATTATAGCGGTTTCTTTTAATCTTCTGTATTTTGTTACCCATTCTTTTAATACCGTTTTGGTATTTGGTATTTGGTTTATTCCAATTGATTTTTTGACCTGATTTCCATGCGTGTTGACAAATTCTAGATTTATTAAAATCGCCCTTTCTAAGAAGATTTTTATGTTCTTTTATTGTAGCATCTAATGGTCTAGATGTCTCACCTATATAAAATATGCCACATTCTCAGGGAATTTTATAAACTACATTTTTGGTATTTTGTTGTGTGTTGTTTGGTTTAGTTTTTAATAATATAGATCTAAGAGTATGTTTTGTTTTAAATGTCGTTCTTGTGTTGTATTTATTTCCTACTCTTTTAACTGGGTCCAAAATACCGCGGATGTAAGCAATTGTGAGGTTAATTCTTTGAGAGTTCCTATTATTGTTATTAATAACTTGTCTGTTTTGTCTGGGTATCAAAAGTTTTAAAGGATTTATCTATGAAATTTTTTGGGTAATTGTTTTTTATTAAAATGTCTTTGATGTGATTTGTTTCTTTTTGTAGTGTGTCACTGTCGGTACAAACAAGTTTTGCTCTGTCATATAAACATTTAATTACTCCTGTTTTGACTGATTTTGAATGATTGGAAAATAAATTGAGATACCTATCTGTGTTTGTCGGTTTTCTGTAAACTGTAGTTTTTAATATGTTTTTTTTTTTTAATTTTAAAGTGTCGAGGAATGGCAATTTATTCTCCTTCTCCATCTTTAAAGTAAACTTAATTGAACGCTCTCGAGAATATATATCTTGTAAAAAATATTTAGATTATCAATGCTATGTGCCATGTAGCAAAAATATTATCAACATATCTCAGTCATATTATTGGCCTTTTAAGAGATTTACTTAATATGTCATTCTAGAGTTTCTCCATAAAGATATTACTCATCAAAGGAGAAAGAGACAAACCCATTGGTTGGTCGGGATTGGGGGTTGGGTGTTTAGTGGTAAATCCCTTCGAGTTTAGTATCTGAAATCGTGTCCAAATGCTTATCTTTAAATATGTATTTCCGCTTACGTCAAAATTATTCACTTTTGTATCAAATTACTTAGAATGGAATCTTTAACAAAGTTCGTTTTTGCATCCAACTTAGTAAACAGTTTTCCAATAAGAATCTTAAATTGTTGAAACGTAAAAGCGACAATACTGTTTGAAAAGCAAATGCCACTCATAGACTGTACATTGTTTGATTCATTGTCAATTCATCATGAAAAGATACACGTTTCAACATTGCGTAGAAAGTATTCGTATCACCATCAAAGAGTATTTGGAAGGCGACTCCCTCTCTTGAAGAAACATAACTTTAAGGTTTGAGAGGATGAAAATCTTCAAGTGATTCAGGAGTTACTTCTTTACCTCAGAAAGTTACTGCTTGGTGCGACTTCTAGAGTAAAGGAGTGACAGGACCTTATTTATTTGAAACGATGATAAAAATCATATTACTGTTAATGACGAACGAAAATATACTAACAGAATATCATTGGCCTGAACTGATGAATATGGATGTAAACAATGTTTTCTATCTACAAGGTAGTGTGAGTGCGACTTGTCTCACATTTCGACAGAAAATCGATTTACTGCAAGAAAAGTTTCTTGGATGCGTTATTTCGTGAAATGCTAATGTCAACTGGCCACCAAGATCACAGATCACGGATTTCACGCCTTTGGATTATTTTTTGTGAGGTTGTTTTTCTCTTCTCTGGTTTAAAGAAACAAACCCCCAACAATTCTTAACCTTAAACGAACTAGTTATGCCACCATTGAAACTCTATCACGCGATAAATGCGAAAAAGTAATCGAAAATTGGATCTCCAGAATACATTTGATCAGATGAAGCCAATGTGGATATTCGAACATTATTTTCAAAATATAATTATTATTTGTTCATTAAAAAAAAACGGATTATCAGTTGAAATTATCATTGTGCCTCATTTTACATTTCTGATACTTTTATTGGACAACCCTTTACATATTTGGATACTTCCTTTTTCTTTTCGCTTTGCCAATGCCAATGCTTTGTATGATGCCAAAAAGTGTACCCGGTGTGGGGCTTAATAATTTTGTTTTTGTGTTCGAGATGGCTCTAATGTCATTTCGTTGCTGCGACAGTACCAATCAAAACACCACTGGTATTTCAAGGATTTCGAATTAGCGTCATATTTTTCGTGTGGTAAACATGTCAAGTTTCGGGCGAAATAAAAAGCATTTGCGGCATGTACTGCTTTTCCTGTTCACTCAAAAGCGAGTGAAAGCCGTCGTATACTTCTGGAAACTTGGAACAGTGACAATGTTCCAACGTAAGGCATTTGTGGACGTTGGTTTGGACGATTCAAAACTGGTGATTTTGATTTGAAAGGCAAAGAACGCTCAGGTTAACGAAACAATTTGAAGATGCCGCATTACAAGCATTCTTAGACGAAGACGATTTGGAGACTTAACAACAAATGGCTGAGAGGTTAAATGTTGGTCGCCGAAACATTTGTGATCGTCTGCATGCCATGGGAAAGATCCAGAAGGCAGGAAAGGCACATCAGCTGAACGACAGACAGAAGGAAAAGCGAAAAACGGTGTGCGAAATTTAGCTTTCCCAGCATGAAAGAAATACTTATTTGCATCGGATCGTGACTAGAGACAAGTAAATGGATATATTTCGAGAAACCAAAATGCAGAAAATCCTGGGTTGCCTCAGGACAAACATTAATATCAAGCTTAAGACCCAGTCGCTTTGCAAAGAATATAATGGTGTGCATTTGGCGGCATCAGAAGACTATCGTGTACCATGAGCTTCTGAAACCAGGTGAAATAGTTAATACCGTTTGCTAGTGCCAAAAAATGATCAATTTGAACCATGCATTGATCGAAAAGCGACCAGAATAGGCTACAAAACAAGGTAAAAATGATTTTGGAACACGACAACGCCTCATGTCACACAGCGAAAGCGGTCAGAGACACCATTTCTGCACTTGGCTGGGAACTCTTGCCCCACCTGCCGTATTCACCAAACTTGGCCCTTCCGACTACCACTTGTTTTCATCGTTGTCTCACTTACTTTCCAAGAAATACTTCAACATTTACGAAGATATCGAAAAATGACTTGATGACTGGACCACCTCAAAATGTGTACGGTTTTTCTGGAAGGGCATTCACAAATAGCCAGAGAGATGGGAAAAATGTGTAGCTAGCGACGGCGCATATTTTCAATAAACCATTCTTTACTTGTCCTCCAAATGAAACGTGTTTTTTAAAGAAAAAATTAAGAATTATTAAACGTCACACCAGGTATATTGTTTGTTTTTTTTTATAGTAGACGTGCATTTTCATTTAAACGTAA
Organism: Cosmopolites sordidus; assembly: GCA_031761425.1. Lineage (NCBI taxonomy): Eukaryota > Metazoa > Arthropoda > Insecta > Coleoptera > Curculionidae > Cosmopolites > Cosmopolites sordidus. The sequence goes on along the minus strand of JARFXV010000086.1, from coordinate 1,524,549 downwards.
CGTATAACGCATTTAAAAAAAAAAGATGTTATTAAATTACCATTATATCCTGAAGCACTCGCTATTTGGTAGGGTTTATGCTCTGCTGGATTCATTGGCTTTTAAATTTGTCAAGTTACTGTTGGCAACAATGTTATCATCAATTTCACCACGATACCTCAAAATGATAATTAACCATTTATGACCAGAATATGGTGTCAAGAGTGTTGTACTCCGCCGCACAGAGGGATTAAAATACTACTCTGTTTTTATAACACATTAATTCAAGGTTTTGTTAACGGATATATTTATAAGAACAATTCTCAAACCATCTAGGAACTGAAAAAGAACATTAGACGAAGGTTAAAAGCGTTGGAGAGAAAAACGAGCGACTTCGACCAACAATATTAACAAAAAGGCAGTATTATATAAAACAGCAAGAGATGGACCTTTATATGATTTTATTTTTAAAATATAAATATCAAGTACTTTATTTTGACACTCATATTCAAAAATGTTTCAAATTAGTGTATCGTTTAATTGAGAATTATAAACGTCTCGTTTTGGAAAACTCTATTTGTAATAATAATTATGCTCTTTTATTAACTAAGTTGAAAGGTAAAATTAATTCATATTTGAATACTTAGTTTATGTAATAAGAAAAATGTCCTTCACCAATTTATCAAGAAAATGACTTTGTTAACCAATGACCTTCCCTCAGTCCCTCACCAATTTATCAAGAAAACGATTCTGTTCACTAATAACCGTTTATATAGAGGTGCTTTATTTTAATTCCACAAAGTCCTTTAGTAAAATTTACTTATTCCATTCATCAAATGCAGTTATATGTTGAGGTTAGTTTTGTTAGCAGTTTTCACATTAGACTAGGAGGTTGACAGCTCCTGTAATCCCTAGGAGGTAGAAATGCAGCGTCTCTCGTTGCAATAGTGCCTGCATGGAGAGACCAGGAGAGACCAGGCTTGACCAATCGCCCTCTTCCATAATCTTTAATAATTATATCAAATATTAAAATATTGTTGCACCTTATCTGTATCTATTTTATTAGTCTATCTATTAAGAATAACAAAGTATAAATTAATTCAAAATACGATCAAATGTAGTAAAGAATCATTTATTAAAAATTAAAAAAAAAAACTATAAGGAATACAAAATTAAATGGGATGGTTGAGGCTGAAGGACTTTTAACAATTTGTTAATATCGGGTTGCAATTTCGTTAACATCAGTCGCAAATGATGATTTCCAACCCCCCTTTTCAATAATACTTAAATTATACCAAATATTAAAATATTGTTGCATCTTATCTATACCTATTTCATTTGTGTATCCACCTATTAAGAATTACAATGTATGAATTAATTAAAAATACAATCAAATGTAGTAAATTATTTATTAAAAATTTAAAAATAAACACAAAATCAATAACGAATAAAAAAATTAACGCCTCGCTAAGCTATCTGGTGCGGCATGCATATATATATATATATATATATATATATATATATATATATATATATATATATATATATATATATATATATATATATATATATATATACCAAATTTGAAATTTGGAATTGTATCGTTGTGAATCCCTCACAATTTTGTCTTCATAAAATTTATAAAAAATGTCATATAGAAGGTAAAAGCTATGGAATTCTAAAAGTAAGTTTATTCTTAAAAAAATCAATTATTACTAAAGTTTAATTTACGCCCAGCGAAGCGCGCGAGTAACAGCTAGTCAATAATAAAATTATTATACTGGGTACTGTTCCTGGCACTGAGGGGAGAATACGCAACAGTGTCAGCTTCGGGTCTGAATGGGGGTATGAAGGAAATATCGCACGAGATACCCACCCAAAGAGCTAAAAAAACAATAATGGATATCCAAACACCCCCTACGGTGTAACCTACTGTATACTGAGTTGCGTAATGGGTACAAAGGGAAAACGCGCGATGTACCCAATCCAGATACTAGAAACGCAAAACAGCATTTACACTACCATGGAAATCTCTCAATATTTATTAAATTACAGATCATACATTTTTAACAATAATAATTTTGTTGTAATCAGTAATAAAATTATCATGTTGGGTACTGTTCCTGGCACTGATGTGAAAATGCCCAACAGTACCGGCTTCGGATCTCAATGGGGTATCAAGGGATAACCGCTCTAGAAAGACAAACAGCTTTTACCCACTTCATGGTATTGAAGGGAAAGAAGCGCGACAATACCACGGATATTTCTCAATATTTATCAAATTACAAATCATATGAATATGGTCACTACTTAGATAATGTCTGAATATTAACTTAAATAGGAATCATTTAATATTAATTAAAACATTAAATAGGAAAAACTTAAATGTTATTTAACGTAAACAGTAACAGATTTAGTTAAATTGTACTTGGGTATTTGCCAATAATAATGCTGTGAGAAAAAGGAAACAGAAATAATAGAATAGGGTATTGTAGTATAATAATAATTCAACGAAAACGACGTTCAGTAATGATCTTTTAAATACTTCTCAAAACTAGTGAAAATAAGTAGAAAACAAAGTATTCAGTGATCCACTCACCTTTAGAATTATTCAGGAACAACACAACACACACTAGTTCACAATATAAATGAAACTATTGGTTTCTAATACTTAAATGAAGCCACCTCTAAAGAGTTTTGTTTGAAATGAAACAAGAGACCGGAAAATGTAAATTAATGATACATATTTCTTCTTTCTGTATGCTAAAAGACATTCTAAACAAACGATGGATGGCTTTATTGACATGCAACCAAGGTCTGAAAAATATATACTAAATAAAAATATTTCTTACACAAAGTACTTTAAAATATTATTAATATATAAAATTATAAATATTTCTATGCTATATAAGTTAATATTAGTTTTAAATATTTTTCCAAAAAAAATCAGAATGCATCTCAGTTAATATAGGCAACAGAGCGTACAGATATCTACTACATCTATGTATGAATATGCAAAGTTGGCCGGTGTCAATTATACGAGTAGTACTATTTTAAATAGTTTAGTGTTCTTAACCGCATAGATATAATGTGTTTTTTTAGATAAATATCAGTTTTTCAAGATAATTTATTGTTGCAATTTCTATCCAAAGCCCTGCTGCCCTCTAAATACGTAAGTACAAAATCTTATTCATAAAATTAGTTCCACTTTAAGCTTTATCTCACGGATGCCCTATTCCAACGTATGTATTGAAATGAAGGGCGACTATGGCGAAAACCTACTTGTTTGATTTTTTACATACAATTTACGATATGCAATGTATCTTTTAACACAATTAAAATATCGAAATTTTCAGATTTATATTGTATGTGAAAATTAAAAATCAAAGATGGTTTGTTTTCGCCACGAATCTCACAATGTATGCACGAAAAATAATTTCTTCCCAGGTTCAATATGATATCTCTATAAACAATCATTTTTTGTGATAATTTTTATCCTTTCAATCAATATATACGTAGGAAGACTTTAATGTTTACATTCTTTTTCAACACTATTAAATTTGTGTTGTAAATATAGTAGGATTAAATATTAAACGGCTCTAGTGAAACAGGGTTAGACAATTATATTATGGTTCTAGTGAAATCGGGCTGAATCAGGTATGATATATTTGCTTCATAATTTATCGTCCATGTTAACCTAACTGATCTACAGGGATTCATCTAGTAGCGCAGTAAAATTTGTGTTGCTATGTTACCATGACAGAGTTTTGTCTTTTATTTTTTTTTTAAGCAAGGAAATTGTGTTATTCCGTATATCATACAATCTTTTTACATGCATTGCAGCACTGGATTAAATGTTTTTTTTTTTATTGTTTAACTTAAACGCCCTTGATTTGTGATTTAAGGTAAGTGTTTCTGGTGATTTATAATATGTTATTATATATTTTACCTTTATGGCGTTAATATTTATTATGATCTTTATTTTTAATTGTACGAATTTTTGATTATTAATTTTTTGTTGTGTATATCGCTTTCCCTGTTTAATTTTCGCTTTTTCCTCCTACGGACTCATTGACTTGGCTGGCTTTTGTCTTTTTCCATTTCCATTTCCAGTCAATATTTTTCTGATACTTGACTTATATAAAAAAAATCTAGTGCTGGGTGCTTCTGTCAGGTATAAATTCTGGTTGATTTTCCAATATAGTTTCCTCTCCTCATAATTTCAATGTATTTTCTATTAATAATAATAATATTAATGAAACTCTATAATTGCGCTAGTGTTATCTTCCTTTTTGTGTAAAAGGACAATAATGTTTTAATATCAGTCTTCAGGTTCTCATATTACTTACTCAGGCCATATTTATGATTATGAGAAGTATTTGTACATGATTATCTCCAATGTATTTTAACATCTCAGGTTTTTTGTTGTCACTTCTGACTTCTTTCTAAACTCTTAATTTTTACAGTTGTCTATCTAATTTTATATATGTCTATGAAAAATGTCTTTTTTATATTTAACAATGGATTATATTTTCATTTAAATGGGTCATAAACAAACCAAAGTGACAATGACAATGTAACTACCTTCAAAGGACTTTAGCAAGAAGTTAACCACTTGCATCAAGAGATGCTTATTTAATTAAATAATTAGTTTAATTTATATCTGAAAAAAATCTTTTAATATGACAATATCTTTCAGTCATTCTTTTCATTTGTCGTATTTGTCATATATGAAATATTTTGATGTGCATTTCTTTTTTTTCTGGTTGTGGTTTGGCGTTTACATTTTATGGTTTTTGAAGGAGTATTAATATTAGTAAGCATTAAAAATTTACACCAAGTATTTGAATTCATCCGCCACCTGTAACCTTTGTCGTTCGTCTTCTGAATCCTGCTCGCTTGCAGTTTTCTTAATATTCTTTCAGATATTAACTTGCCGAAAACTGTGTACACACACTAAGGCTTATTAGGCGGTAGTCCTTTAGATCTTCATGTATTCCTTTTTTATGTAAAAGTACCATTTCTGCATTTTCCTATAAGTTGGGTACTTTTTGTTTCTTGAGCCATTTTGAGTATAATCTTGCCAGCGTTGTATCTAAAGTCTAATCACCACCTTGTAACATTTCAACAGTTTTACTATCCTTTCTTGAAGCATTGACGGTTTTCAACGAGTCTATAGTCCAACTAAGTATCTAAAGTAACTAAGTATCAAAGTATCTAAACTCCAACCACCACCTTTTAACATTTCAACAGTCTATAGCTTTTGTTACTTCCTCTACCAGGATATGTAGGCATTGCAGTCTTTGATTAATTTTTATCCTCATATAAGAGAGAATAAAAAGCTTCTGACCACTTCAGCATTTTGCGGCCGCCCCCTGCACCTCATCTTCACGCATTAAGGCAAATATTTGCGTCGTTTTCTTTCGCAGATTCTGTTTAGCTTTGTTAATTCCTCTGTTTCCTTCTAGAGTTTTTGCATTAGCTGTACTTTGAATCGGCGCGTTTCCTCATCATCATCATCATCATCATCATCAGCCCGTATCGATCCACTTCAGGATGAAGGCCTCTTCAGCATGTTTCCAACTTTCACGGTCCTGGGCTTTCCTCTGCCACTCTAGTCCAATATACTTAACGATGTCATCAATCCATCGTGCTTTCGGTCTTCTTCGCGGACTTTTACGATCAAGCGGTATCCACTCCAGGATTGCCTTGGTCCATTTGTCGTCCCATCGCCTCGCTATATGGCCTGCCCATCTCCATTTCAATGATGTCACAGACTTTTGTTTGTTCCCTGATCCATGCGCAGGACTTTCTGTCTCGTTTTGTAATGCCAAGCATACTTTTTTCCAATCCCCTCTACCCATTACCCGAAGTTTTTGAATTGATTGCGATGTGAGTATCCAGGTTTCACTTCCTCGCCGGTCTACCTCCCGGGCGGTATTCTCCTCCACTGAAATCCTCTGCCCACGAAAGATAAAGTGGTCCACAATCTCCAAATCCCTTCCTAAAATTGAAATTCTTCTGTCATGAGCGAAGTTATTGAACATAACCTGACTCTTTTTCAGGTTTATTTTCAAACCAAATGGTTCGCCAGCCCTTTACAGTTCTTGTATGCGTCTTTGCAGCTCCTCTGGGTCTTGCGAAAGGAGAACGATATCATCTGCAAATGGTTTAAGTTTGCACCAGTGATCTTTACACCATCCTGTTCCCACTCCAGTTTAAGGAATATTTCTTCAAGGCCATCCGAGAAAAGAATAGGCGATATTGCGTCACCCTACCGTACACCTCGTTCTACATTAATTCCCACTTCAAGATCATCAAGGTGAACTGTGGCTGTAACTCCATCATATATCGATCCTAATAGGTTTACATATGCTTTATCTACCCTTTGGTTAAGCTGTGCATCCATTCTTGCATGCTTTGAGATGGAGTCAAATGCTTTTTCGTAGTCGATAAAAGTCAAGCACAGTGGCATGGTGTATTCGTTGTGCCTTTCGATGGCCTGCTGTACAACCTGAATGTGATCCATTATACTGAATCGACTTTTGAATCCAGCTTGTTCTCTTAGTTGTGCGTCATTCATTTTTTTTAATTTTTCTTTAGAAATTATCTTAGTGAAAACTTTGTACATTACTGATAGGAGGCTTATTGGACGGTAGTTCTTTAAATCTTCCTGTGCTCCCTTTTTATGTAAAAGGATCACTTTGCATTTTTTCATAAGTCAGGTACTTTTTGTTCTTTGGGGCATTTTGAGTATAATTATGCCAGTGTTTTATGTAACGTCCGACCACAGCTTTTAGCATTTCGACAGTAACACTGTCTTTCCTTGAGCCTTGCCGTTTTTAATCGATTCTGTAGCATTTGTTACTTCCTCCACTATGATATCTGGCCTTTGTTCTTCCGTGGGTATTGTTGTCTTTGATTGGTTCTGATCCTCATATAACTGAGAATAAAATTTTCTGACAACCTCTAACATTTGCGTTCGCGCCCTGCATACTGTGCCATCCTGACACCTTAAGGCATATATTTGCGTTATTTTGTTTCTCAGCTTCTGTTGAGCCTTAATTCCTTTGTTTGCTTTCAGGGTTTTTTGCACTAGCTGCATGTTGAATCGGCGCGTGTCCTCTCTGATACATTTTCTTATAGTTTTGCAGAGCTCAGTGTATTCGACTTTGCCAAAAGGACTACCTGCATTTCTCATTGCCCGCCGTTTCTTCATTAAATCAATGGTCTCACTAGAGATTTTTGTCTGTTTGAGACATTTTTCTTCTAGTGCTATTGAAGCAGTCGTTTGAAGCACATTGTTGGCGATTTCTTCATATATGATAGTTCCACTTCCTCCGGATCTTTTTTCAACCGTTTTGCAGAATCCACTTTGCCCTTCTTTGATCTTACCATTCTTTCGCGTTCTCTTCGACAGTTAATCCTAACTTTAGCTCGTACCATTCGGTGGTCACTTCCAACATTAAAATTGTTAAGGACAGTACAATTGGTAAATATTGTTTTATCGTTGGTCATCATGTAGTCAATTTCACTTGTTAGCCCAGATGGACTTTTCCATGTCCATTTTCTAGTGATATTTTTCTCATAAAACGAATTCATAATATACAGTTCTTGTCCTTCAGCGAAATCAACCAATTTGTCACCTCTATTGTCACCCATTAAAATCACCCATTAGGATTTTGTACCTACATTTCTCCTTGTATAAGAGCTGGGCCACATCATGATAAAATTCCTCAATTTCCTCATCTTTATGGCTTATAGTTGGTGCATAAGCTTGGACTGTTTGAAGCCTAAACTTTTTTATTCAGCTGAATAACGCATTGGGCTAGTTGGTCAGATATACTTTCAAATTTTACTACACTGTCCTTCAACTTTCGATTGATGAGGAATCCAATTCCGCCACATCGACCATTTTCCGTACCTCTAGTCCAGAGTACGTGTCCAATTGGTTCCAATTTGATTAACTCTTCGCTCTTTTGTCGTGTTTCACAGAGCCCAATAATACCCCAATGTATGTTCTCAAGTTCGATTAACAGTTCTTGCAATCGGGGCTCTGTTTTCATAGTCCGTATATTTAGCGTTGCAATGTTAACAGTCCAATGGCAGCCTGATCTAACTCGGTGATTCTTAGCACCCTCTGCCTTGGGGCAGGTCTTCCCGCTGTCGTAGGTAGTTGCCCCTTGGCTCCCGGGGAATGAGGGCCGTGTTTGAGGTTGTACTGTTGTATTGAAACATATTGAAATACCATGTTGAAGGTATGGACCGTAATCTGCCATGCTGGTCCAATGCGGGTTGGCAGATTTTTTAACATGTTAGTCTTAGGCCCCTCCCTTGACACCAGGGGTGACCCTCCCAGGAGCATAGACTCCAGACAGCATAGCTCAAAACTTCATTGTCCTACTTAAACCCCTTTACCACGTTAAGGTCTGATCCACAAAGGATATATATATATATATATATATATATATATATATATATATATATATATATATATATATATATATATATTAACTTTTGGTCACGTTGGTGCGGCGGACTGCCGCTGCTTTGCCGAATCCGCGCTGGAGCGGGGTAGCTGGTTCGATTCCAGCGCTCGGATGGTTATTTTTCTTTCTTCTGTCCGTTTATCTTTCCTAAATATTTGTGATTGTTTCTAGGCAAGAATGTAAAATCCGACTACGAATTACCCCTCAGTCGCGCCAGTTAAAGGCTGGGTAAGGCCGGATGCCTTCTGAGAAGTGTTCTACGTTGGTCACTCGCCAGTCGGTAGGTTTCCTGATTGACTTATGGGTAGGCACATAACCAAAGGTTTATAGCCCGAGGGGGGTGCTGGCCTGGGTTTGTTGGAAGCTGACGACCGTGGTTCGGAACCCACGTTAAGCTGTAGGTCCAGTCGCTAACCGTAACACTTTACATTTTACGTTTTTAACAACCTAATCAAACTATTTACGGAGAACAGTATACTACAATAAACCAAATCTTCAAAACGTGTGCGTCTAGCTTGTACGTTTATCTATTTTTTTTTTAATATGCAGATTTGCATGTCCTCTCATGTCAGGGCAAAGCTATGCTATATGTCCCGTATCTGACTTTTCGATCCTCCCGAGGAAATATTTTGCTATATTGTGCAGTTACTGTACCATGTAATATTCCGTTGTGACCTATTTCAAAGCTACATATTGTTTTTAGTAACTCGAGCAACAAACGCTAATCATTGTAAAAGGTACAGTTTTTATTTTTCGTTTTAGAATGCCAGAACAACTCGCGAAATGTTGTTATTTATATTATTTTTATCTTGTCCTGCCATTTGTGAGGTCCTAAGTTTTCGTGTACCAAATGTATATTCTCGATTAATCATACTTATGACTTTATTTAATGGTTTTAAGTTACCAATTCATTGGTGATAATCCCGGAATTTTGTTGTTTTCTTGAACAAATACTGGCGTTATGTTTTGGAAATTATGTTTAAATGTCCTCCGCTTGTTACTCTATAGGGATGCGTTCTGGAGACCCAATTTTCGATTACTCTTTCACACATATCGCGTGGTATATCACGCGATTTTCAATGGTAGCCTTAATGCTTCGAATGAAGGTCAAGAATTGTTTGGGGTTTATTTCTGTAAATCATGGATTTAATATAACCTCACAAAAAATAATTTAAAGACATGGGATCGCGTGATCTTTGTGGCCTGTTAGACATTACAGCTTTGTTACACCATTTTGTTGAAAGAAAACATTGTTTATATACACATTTATCAGTTCAGGCCAAACATATTCAGTTCGCATATTCCTAGAATGTTCACCATTACTAGTAACATGATTTCCATCATAGTCTTTAAAAAATAAAGTTCTATCCCTCCGTCATCCCAAAAATCGCATCAGTGACTTTCTAGAAATGAACTCCTGTATCACTTGAAGATTATAATCTGCCCAAATCCTTCAATTCATAAACACAATGTTTTTTTTCACAAAACCCTTAAGCTAGAAGTGCGCTTCGTTGGAAAATGTTATTTTTGATGCAAAGTGGGTGGTTACCTTCCAACTGTTTTAGAGTGTTTAATAGTGAATTTACACAATGTACTGAACACAGCAGTCTATCAGTGACATTTATATTTCAGAGAGTGTTGCCGCTTAAATTCAGACACTCTCATTGGAAAACTCTTTACAATATATATTCTGAGAGGCTGGATATTTTCAGAATGATTTTGTTGCCGTTTTATTGAGATTTAGCTCGGTACGGTATTGAGCGGTTGAATATATAACATAGGCCAACAGTTGTTTTGGTGGCGGGGTATTTGGAGCTGATTTCATACGAATTTGATGCCCTGAATTCAAATATGGCATTAATTTTTGCCTAGGAGCTTAAAATGTTTATGATTTAACATTGTAGTGAAATATACGTTACAATTTTTTAAGTTAAATCCATGGATCAAATAAAAAAACTAAACGCAGAATTTTTATTATTATATTCTGCAAGTATTGTTATATACGAAGGCAGAGGAAAAAGTCATCGATGAGAGACAATACTCGTTCTCACAGAGCTCTGGCAGCTTGTCAGACGTTTACATCGGCACTTCTTCTGAGTGAGGGACCGGGCGTCTTGCAGAGACTAAATCAGGATAAGTCCACTTGCTACGGTTGTTTCGACTGATTTCAGTAATATTCACACAGTCGTAAATGTTCTGTACAAGTTTTACAGACCAGATGCGGTGCCCAGGTTTTATCCCGATCACCAAGCCTAACACGAAAGTATCCAAGATAAGCTGTCTTTACAAAGTTACTATCAGTTTTTCTGTTTTCTTTTAACGTGTATTTTTCACATATGTAGCAAAACCTATCAGGATGATTTACACAACTTCTGCTACTTGAACTCAGTTTATTTCTATTCAACAACACAGCTTAAAACACAGTCCGTTTTAGATTTACTTCATAATAACTCTTTCCCAAACACAAATATCACGCGAGGCTAACTTCGATCTACCCTGCAAGGCGAAAACTCACACATTAACCTCTAGTTCAAACGTTAAAGGTTACTTCAGTTACTAGAAAAGCAATGCTTATACCATCTAGATGATTTTTCTGGAACTAATTCAGCGGCAGACTGACAATAGAGCAAGTATACAGGAATCAATCCTTGTATAATAATTTTAGAACATCCATACTTGAATGTATTGAATTAAAAAAACATTGATAGATAAGTGGATGTATCTAATAAAGTAGAGTAGATAGAGAAAAATTGATTTCATATTTAGATTTTGCGCCCCAAAGATAGCAAAAATGAGTTCTATAATCCTAGGTATCAGGTTTTTATGTTCTTGTAGGGACTGTTATTTTTGATCCATAGTAGTTGGTTGCCTTCCAACTGCTTTAGAACCCAATTCGTGTATCGGATTAGTACATTATGTAAATCTAGAAGTGACATATATATTTCAAAGAATGCAACACAGTACGTTTTAGGTTAACTTTATAACAACTCTTTCCTAAACACAAATATCACGCGAGGCCAACTTCGATGTACCCTGTACGGCGAGAACTCAGGATTAGAACAAACCTCAACTCTAGTTCACAAGCGTTGAATGCCACTTCAGTTAGCGGAAAGGTAGTTTTTAAGCCATCTAATGGAATTTTTCTGGAACTAATTCAACTGCAGACTGACAATAGGGCAAATATACAGGATAAATAAGTGGATGCATCTAAAAAGATCGAGTAGATAGATAATTATTTGATAGTATACAAATCTAGACACAATTTACTAAGCTTTATGTTTTTAGAAAAATAGTATATATGTAGTAAGCTATAATTAAGTGATTCATAAAAAAATATTGCTTTTTAGTATATTCGTTTAAATTTGGTGCATAACAGTGGATGCTCGTGAGAGAGGGCGTTAGGGCTCCGCTCCTCCGGCATTTATCACAGTAAACAATTTTTTTAGAGAAAAACACCATATTTTATTTCTATTCAGTTTCTTTTCTTTAACTCATATTATTAAAAATTAAAATCTCCAAATGGAAAAGAACGTCTGTCGACCCATCACGTCAAATAACGCGGATAAAAATTCCATTCTCTCGCCACCATTTTTACATCGTTAGTCGGTCGTTTACCTCCAGCGACCGTGTGCCACGTCACTTTATATAGTCGTTGGCGTTACATGTTTTGTTGGTTGCCAGTATTCGGGGGTTTAACTGCTTTTTAAAACATGCGATTTGGGCGTAGATTTCCTGCGACCGAGCGTATCGGGTTGATATGTCTCACGTCGCGTATTTAGTTTGCCTCGCGAATACTTGTTTTGATTTGGGATTTGTTACATGTGTATACACTGAGTATTACTTTAAAAAAAATCAATTTTTAATTGCAGACATGAAGAGGTTTGATTTAAAACAGTTAATAATGACTAATTTAAGTTTGGAGGAAAAAGTTGAATTAAAAACTAACGGTCGTGCCATGCCCGTGTTGAATTTGAGTCCAGTTCAAAAAGAATGTAAAAATAGGGCAAGTTTTATGCGAAAATGTGACAGTAAACTATATGTGAAAGTTTTCCGATGATAAGAAAAGAAGATTTAAAGACCGAATTGGATTTTTTTTTATTCAAAGCTAGAGATTTGTCAAAATGAAGACATTAAATTTTATTTTGAATATGGGACTGGATACAGCTGTTAAAGAAATTACTAAGGCATTGAGAATACTAGTGATCATACCGACGACCACAGCCAAAGCCGAAAAGTGCTTTTTGACTTTGAACTTGATTAAAACATATTTAAGAAATTCAATGGGGGAAAGATAGACCAAATACTTTAGGTATGTTAAATATTGAGTGTTTTGGTTGAACTAATTCAGCACTTTAATGAACAGGTTATTGAAAATTTTATTTTGGACAAAAACAGGCGAATGAAATTTCACTTTAATAACGGCGAGGTGCTATTAACCGACAGAAATGTGGACAATAATTCCTTTTGTCATAAAACTTTGATATTTTTTTGAACTTTTCGAACTTTTTCGAATTTTCTCTATTGATTTGTAGTTACAATAAACCGTTTGAATGGTTTATTCTTCGGGAAACGGTAAATACCTACTTATTCATCCGCAACAAGTAACAACCCATCCCCCAATGTCCTTGTAAGTAGTAAGAATACAAAATTTTAATGTTTTCCTGGTTCACCTCCTGTATAGGGTTTCAATAGCACGAAAAGTAAAAAGGAGGAAGGACAAAGCAAAAAAAAAATCTTCAGCACCACTAATTTCTTCTACGCCATCCCACTTTAAAAACCCACGAACCGCCACTGGTGCATAGGTAGGCATATTGACCATGAACTTAACTTTAACCCTGATGAACCTTTGAAAAAGAAATTTTATCGAAAATCAATAAGACAATTTTGCAGAGCGTTGAATTCTCTACAAATATATGTATTAGATGTTGTATATTTATTTGTTCAGTAGAAAAACATTAAATGTAAAAAGTTAAAAACCCGTGTTATTTAAATGGGAAATGTATCGTGTTTTCGGCAAGGTTTGATACTAATATTAAGAACTTTTTTTGGTTTGATATTTTTTTTAGGCCATGAACTAAAAAATTATGGGGCGCTGTTAAAAAAATCAACTTGGTAAATAAAGGACACCCTAATGTTCATCTATGCTTATTTTTTACATTTTCTTTTAAATTCTTTTTATGTTTTTCATATTGAGATTTACGTGCCCTGTTGTGTATCCTGCAACAGTGCGCCATATGTTTGTCATCTAACATTTTTCCTATCTTTCCCAGAAAATATTTTGATATAAATCCCGATATATGATTGTTTTTTTCTGCTTACGTGTGAATCGAAACCAGACCCTGCACTATATATTATTTTGTCGTGTTTATGTAAAAAAAAATGTATTTGGCTACATTTGGTTTTCCGATCTCATAAACTTACCTCGTCCCTTTTCTCGTCGAAAATGAACGATTGGAACGACTCGTCCATTTTTGTCGTTACTTCCTTATTGACTAGCTTTTTAGTGAAGAAATTATGAACCTCTGTAAATTGGCATTCACAAATATGGATCATTAAAAAATCAAGAGCATTGATTCATTTGAAATTTGATGCCAGAGGCGGGTCCTTCGCATTCCGGAAACTGCCAAGCGAACAAACACATCCGTTATCCAAGAAATTAATGAACCTACAAGACTATCTTAAATTATCTATGAAAAAATACTAAGATTCTTCGGTCACATTGAGTGCAGGGATGGCAATAACCTAGAAAGACTGGTTGCACAGGGGTGGATGGAGGGTTCTAGATCTCGCGGTAGACCTCCAAAAAGATGAACAAAGCCAATTACAGACACGGGTGGTACATATCTCCAATATGTAATTAAGGGAATGTAATCCAATATGTAATTTATACCAAAAATAGAAAACGCTGGCGTGAAGTAGTCTGGATGATACACCCATGTAATGAGTTTCCCTAAGTCATGTTTATTCTGTAAAGAAGAATACGAAGAAGAGGAGAGAAGAGTAAATAACACAGGTCAACAAATTTAAACTTTCTTATGGCAACATTAATGAAAATAGGTGTATATGAAGTGTTTTGTAGTCCTAAATAAAAAAACACGTTCAGGTTTTTTTTTTTGTTACAGGGGGTCAGTGGTGACCCCCTGTAACAGGGGGTGTGGTGAAGACATTACTGAGGATTATGTGAATAAAAAATATCACTTGAGATGTTATACAGAGACAAGAACTTTCACTTTTTCCTCTTGTGTTTTGCAGCATCATCTCTTTTTAAAAGATGATGATGTCCTGGTGAAACCTCTCTCCTTGTTCTCTTACTGCACCCACATTTTCCAGAAAAAATCCAAATGGAAGTGTAGAGTATTTTTAAGGACATGCGACGCCTTAGTATTTCATAGGCTTTGAAGCGCTCATCTATGAGGTTTTTATAGTTTTCATTTTTTTTGTTGCTCAGAAATTCTTTTACTACATTTACAAAACACAAGCTTCCTTATTTGAGGTACAACAAATACACCTTCTTTTAGTTTTGCATCACTTAATTGAGGAAATATTTCTTCTAGGTACTTGAAACCATTACCTTCTTTGTCTTCCATGACTTTAAAAAGTTTTCATTAGTCCAAGATCAATATGGCGTAAGAAGCACCATTTTTGGGTTAACAAGGGGAGCATATTTTATGTTTGAAGTAGGGTGGAGCGGGGCTAGTTGAGCAACTTTTCGCTTGATCTCCCATAACTTTTAGAATATGCATCGGATTTAATTGATCTTACTCTATTATGTGCGTAATTTACTCTTCTCCAAAACGACTACAGGTGTAAAAAGAAACCGAGTACAAGTTTAAGAGTTATTGCCGGAAATGCGAGAGCACTTCATGTTGCTCAACGTGCCCCACTAGTGGGGCTAGTTGAACAATGGCTAGAATGAACTTGATGACTGTATAGAATGATTTGAATACAAAATAATTGTCATCAATGAGCAAATATGAATTATTATGATTATTACATACTCATATCTTATTATATCTCTGGAAAAATAAAATTAAAATCAAACAAAATTAAATCTTTTCAATATTTGTATTATTATTACACTTTTTATGTATTTAAGAATAATTACAACGCAAATAAATATTAAATTAAAGTAGTAATTAGTTTGAGCTTAGTTCCTAGAGGGCCCTTGCTACCTAGTTTGTGAGGAATTCATTCGCTCATATTTTTTACCCTATAAAGCGGGGAATATTTTAACTTCAAAATAGAGAAGAGTCATAATTCCCACTTAAAAAAGCCGCTCTTGGTCAATATCGATATCTCAAACCGTTTGCGAGATATTCGTGTTCGAATATTCCATTGCACATCTTGTTGATAGCTGAAAAATCTCCAATTCACAAAGAGTGCCTTAAATACGAGGAAAAAAACCTTAAGATGTCAAAAATACAACGGAATTTATTTAAAATAAGAATTTTTTGAAATTTACTTCAATAGGTGTTGAAAGTGTACACCGTTGACGTCAATACATTTTCGCAGGCTGTTTGTTAAGTGGCGCCTCACATTTGAGAATAAATTTTCTTAATTTCTAATAACATTGGCCGCTTGTTAAATATTTTGTAAAAGTTCGTCTCATGTATTGATTTCATTATGATAAACTAAAGATTTCATATGACCCCACAAATAAAAGTGTAACGGATTAATGTCTGGGCTACGAAGTGGCCAAGGAAACTCACCACCACGCCCAATCCATCCATATGGAAAGCTTTGATTCAAATTTTTTGATTCAAACCACATGTCTTGTCTTAAGTTTAGAGGTATACCGTCCAAAAGGTCTAATAAATCATTTTCTAAAAACTGCACATGGGCCGATTAAAAAATTTTCGATAATGCCGCATCAAATGTTAATTGAAAATTGGTGCTTGAAATGTCGCTTTCTTGTTAGGTGTGAATTTGTCAGGGCGTAATAGTGATTATTTCGCCAGTTAAAAATTCTGCGTCTGGTAAAAGTTGCCTCGTCAGTTAACAATATCTTTTTCAGAAACATGGGGTCTTGGTTGGGACTATTGTCTTGACATGGACTCTCAGCCAATATAGATAGAATCAGACAATGGGCTAGTATTAAACAACAGACAGAAAAACTTAACAAGAACAATATATAAACGGACATACAGCAAACATGGATAATAATTTTAAAAATGTGATTAAGAAGCAATTGAAGCAATAGATAAACGAAAAATGAAAAAAGCGTGAATATTAAACCCCTGAGAACGATGGCCGAAGGTATGCGTAAAAGCGAAAAAATCAACATTTCTAACATACAAGACAAGAGACACTACGGACAGGCCTGTAAGAACAAGAAATAGATTTAATCAAAAACAGAAATCAAAAGAAGACACTGAGAAAAGTTTACCAAAAAATATGGAAAACAACCTGTATGTAAACAACTCACAAAAAAATATATGGAAATATTCAAAACCAAAAAAAATTCATCCGTGATCCACGTAAAAATTGCCGCCACCGAAACATCAGCAAGTGTTGATCACAAAATGGCGTGAGCTACATGTGATTACAGCCACCCTCCAACATGACCAATGTATATGGTATTTCCTTCAGCTGTTATCCAAACGTTCAGCTAGAGCCCGACTGATGATGGCTTAACCAATGGGTTTTTTTATGTAGTAGATTTTGATACAATTTTGATCTAGCCGGCCAATCTTGAAACGGTAGATTTGTTAATTCTTGTAGATGCCTCCAAACACCTAGGGGTTAGTTCAGGATTTTCCGCGATTTTCCGCGATACTAACCAAAATGTCCTCTTCTTGTTCTACCGTTATACGTTTCGATCATCCACCAGGATTGTGTTATACAACGAACATGTTTCACCTAATTGATTGAAAATTATTTGAAAAAATTGTTGATTTGGGATGATTCTGGTTGGGTAGAGCTCTTCATACCTTCTAACTGCAGCGCGACTATTGTAATTTACTTGTGCATAAACGCAGAGCATATCCCTTAAATACAGTTAGGAAACTGATTAAGTCTGGGCATTTGTTACAAATTATTTAATACCAACTCAAGATTGGAGAAACTTGTTTCCACCTACTTTTAATAGGAGAGATAGAAAACAATGACAGTGTCATCAAGACGTAATAATTTGTACACAACGTTCAAGGCACACTTTGTGAATTGCATATTTTCCAGCGATCGACAAGATGTGCAATGGAATATTCGAACACGAATATCTCGCAAATGGCGTGAGATAGCGATATTGATCAAGGGTGCCTTTTTTTACGTGGAAATTATGACTTTTCTCTATTTTGAGGTCAAAATTTTCCCAGCTTTATAGGGTGTAAAAATATGAGCGAGTAAATTTTTCACAAAGTAGGTTGTAAGCACCCTCTAGGAATTAGGTTCAAGCTAGAATTCAATTCGGATTTGTGGCCTTTAAAAGCTAAACTACCCCGATTTTGAATTTAATATCTTCAACCGTTTTTAAATTATCTCAATTTTTCAAAAATTTAATTTCTCTTTCAACACTCTGTATCTTTTTAATGATTAACATTTGCCAACACATTTATTGAAAAAAAATCTTATTCTTTTAGGATGGGGGGGGGGGGGGGTGTGAGTTATGGGCCACCCTGTAAATAAAAAAAAAATATATATATATATATATATATATATATATATATATATATATATATATATATATATATATATATATATATATTGTAACCTATTATTTTCTCATTTGAGAACAAAATTTGAAAATATATATCACAGCAACGGCAGCTGTTCGCCGGGAGCACCGGGATGCAGGTCCTGGACAGGATGAAGCTGCGATACCAAATTGAGCGCCACCCGGTTCGTTAATTTATCTGATAATTAAAAAGGACCCTGGAACCGGGAAGGGGTCTAACTTAAATAAAACTGTTTGATAGATTTTACACATGTATTTCACAAAAAAAACACACTTTAAAAAAACCACACAAAGCACATTAAAAAAAATGGAAAAACCATCAAATCAGGACACAGGAAGGTTTAGGGAAGGTGGTTCTCTAAACCTTACCGTGAAAGAAATAAAAAATGAAACAAATTGCTCTAGATTACGCCAGCTGGTTTATAAGTCCCTATACTTATATGCTAGAGGTTATTACCTTTATTCTGACAATAGTAAAAATAAATATATATAACTCAAGGGTAAGCAAATATGATCAGAGGGCAATTAGATAATACAAAAAAAGTAAACGGTAATTATGATCTTTATCAGTTTATGAAAATATGGTAAAAATATATTTAAAAAAAAAATGGTAACTGTTATCTTTATCAGTACATCTAAATATAATAAAAATTTGTTTATCTGGCCTTATTTCCTTATGTTTTTCTTCTTGCCTATCACGTACTGGGTGTCAAAAAACCCTGTGTACAATCCGGTATCCCCATGCGGGGGTCCAGAAATAATTTCGATCAGACTAACCGGTTATTGTGCCATGTGGCCCCAAAAAGACTAAGGTTTCCACAATGGTCGGGCTCTGAAATAGATGGTCTTTCAATAGCCTGTCTCTGTTGATCGGATTCTCTGCTGCCGGGTCGTAAAACCCTCTAGAAGAATATCAGAAAAATTAGCCCAAGCATGACTTGGCCAGCAAACCTACGTACCTCTGTCGGAAGGGCAAGGCGCGAAAACATCCGCTCACCTGGAGATTTGGAATTGTGTCTTGGCCTTGTCCTAACGATACAGGAGCGCCTTCATTTAAAATTTCGCCCGAAACAAACCTACCAGTAGCGATCAAACATTTTTGAACGCTACAATATATATATATATATATATATATATATATATATATATATATATATATATATATATATATATATATATATATATACTTTTTTGTAACAAAAGGGAAAATCAAAAGACGTCAATTTGATAAAGATTTTATTATTGAATTATGTAATACACAGTGTTAAAAAAAAGAATAAATGTGAAATCAATTAAATATGGTTTACTGTACATACATAAAAATTTGTTTACAATGAAGAACACAAATATAACATTTATTGTTGCTATTTTTCACATATGTAACTAAACAAACTACGATTCCATTAAATTCTTTTTATATTTTTGTTATTGAGATTTACGTGCCCTGTCGTGTGTCAACGCTACAGCGGCTGTTCCGCATCTAACTTTTTCCATTTCGTACGAGAAAAAAAAAAAAAAATATATATATATATATATATATATATATATATATATATATATATATATATATATAAATATATATATAAATATATATATGTATATATATATATATATATATATATATATATATATATATATATATATATATATATATATATATATATATATATGATTGTTTTTTTCCTTATATGCCAATCCAGACACTGCACCATATATTGTTCTGTTGTGTTTATCTAAGGTTACTTTTTGTTTTTAAAAACTCTAACGGCAAACACTAATCTATGTAAAAAAGTACACTTTTGGTTTTCCGCTTCTTTGAACGAACTTTCTACAGTTCGATCTTGGAAAAACTCATGTATTGTTGTTATGATTTACATTGTTTCAGTATTGGCTAGTTTTTTAGTATTTATTTGTTTAGGAGAACAAATTTCAATTAGTGAAGTTAGTGTGATAGTGATAGTGTGTGATTTAAAATATATTTTTGGTACATTTTATAAAGATTGAATATTTTAGTTCCAGTAAGAAAACAGATTTATACCAGAATTCCATACTAAATACGTAGGTTAAGTTCTTCGGGTGAAAGTATAAGAATATTTCAATATAATTCATACTAATCTATATCTGGTTTTTCTTTCACTTTTCAATAAGTTGCTATATTTATTATTTGTTTTTGATCGATCAAGAATCGAGAGGCACATTTATAATAATGAGAAAATTCTACAAAACTTTAAATGTATGACAATCTGAAGGCATAAAGCCTGGGCAGTAGTTTGATGAGGTTCTTTAGAAAAACGTTGTTGAATGAAACGCTAACTTTTTTATAGGTTAAATTAGGACTTTTTGATTAAATATTTGGTTTGGTGCTAGCAGTTCGTAGTACACATCCTTCCACTCGCAGTAGATGGGCTCGCATTCGATATTTTCTTTGTGTGCAAATTAACCTTTGCTTTTTATGGTTTTAAGTTTTACTATGAAAAAAATTCGAATCGAAAGTGAGATTACGGTGCAATATTTTTTATCTTTCAGTCGATGGTGTGCTATTATCGATCTTCTTCATCATGAAGCTTTCGCAAATGCTTCGTAATTGTAACATCATTACTATTTAATATTTACCCAGTAGCACTTGTGGTAAAATATTAATCAAGCATAGTCTTGATTTTAGTCAATTATAGTGTTTTATAAATATCACACATTACACGATGTGTACTTAGTACACATGTGTACTTGTGAGCAATGTCGCGGCAAACGTAGGACTAATTGATTACAATGCAATATATTTTCGATTACGAAAAGCTATATCTGCTCGTCACTGTGCCTTAAGTTAAAGAGATGCGTTACCAATATATTTGTTGTTATAGACTAATGACGTCTATGGCGGTTTAGAGGAACATACGCCATCAAAAGCCAGGTCGGCATTAATTGTCACTGTGCAAAAAACATAGTTTTTCATAGTTGTGCTCATGCTTTGAACATGATCAAACCCAAAAAACCTGTGAACTATGGTTTAAACGCTTTAAAAGTGGTGATTTTGATATAAAATACAAGGAGCGTCCAGGGCAGTCGAAAGTTTGAAGATGCAGATTTGCAAGCATGAGTGGATAAAGACTCAACTCATACGTTGATACAAGAAGTAGAAGTTGATGGAAGAAGCATTGAGTGTTGCCCAACCCACCATTTTCAAACGTATACACGCATTGGGAAAGAGACATTGAAAGCCTAAAAACCACTTGTGAAATTTTGCTTGGCAGACAGAAAAGAAAATGTTTTTGCATCGAGTTGTGACAGGTGATGAAAAGTGGACCTATTTTGACAACCCAAAGTGATTAAAAATCACAACCAGTGCGTAATATACATGGAAAGAAGGTTTTGCTGTGTATTTGATGGGATAGTAGGAGAACTGTGTATTACGAGCTGCTGAAACCTGATGAATCGATTACTGGTGATCGATACCGACAACAATTGATAAAATTGAACCGAGCATTGAAGGAAAAAGGACCGAAATACGCCCAAAGACACGATCAAGTTATTTTTCAACGTGACAATGCTCGACCCCATGTTGTAAAATTAGTAAAAAAAACTTATTCGTAAAACGTTAAATGGGACGTCCTACCCCACCTGCCGTATTCACCGGACTGAATGGTTGGCTTCAAAAAACCAAAAGTTCTTGTGATGCGGAATCTATTCTTTGGCAGAATGATGAGAAAAAGTAATAGCTAACGATGGTCAACACTCTGAATCTGTTCAATTAATTCTGAAGTTCCACTGTGCAAAGTTCTTGATCCGATCCTATATTTTGTTGTTTACTGCTGACTTACCAACCACCAAGCTAAGATTAGTAATAATATTTGCAGATGACACCATCACCTTTGCAACGGTGCCACTATCTCATCTTATTTTATAAACAGCATCTAGAATAACCTACAAAATATGCATTAAAAAAATCAGCAACTACCACAAGCATAAAATGCTAAATGCCTTAGATCCTATCTGAATTGACAGAGACATATATTTGCTAAGAGAAACCAACTTGCTTGAAAACTAGAACTTAATTGGTCCATTGGTGGAAGGAACTTCTCCAGAACAGATGGGACTCCGATAGCAACTCAAACCTGGAAATTCTGCGAAGATTTTAAAATATGATTCTAAGAATAACTGATGATGAATCATTTATTCTATCAAAAGTGAAAGTTTCCGTAAAAACTTTAGAGAAATAAATTAATAACGTTACACCCTAATGATTTTGTAAATGACTTATGTAAAACCAGATGTGAAACCCGTTTTCCAAAATGTTACAAACGAAGAACAGTTTGTGTTTTTATATCTGTTTGTGTGATATTTTTTCAAAAAATTAAAAAAAAAATCGAAATTTGAAAGAAAATCTATTCTATTCTGTGAACTCTTTGCGGTATTTAATAGTTTTCATATATTGGCCAATGCTGATATTTTTAAATTCAATTATTCTGTTATTTGGATTTGTAAGAAATCTAATGTAACTAATATCCATTCTAATGACCCTGCTCTAGTATATGTTAAACAATGTTACAAAGTGTTTTAGTTTATTAATATATTGTAGTATCTTAGATCACAATTTACTTCCATATTTTTTTCCATTTCATGAATCTTTATCATTACATACTTTTCCTTTAGGATACTTCATGCTTTTAACTTTAATACTAATTACTTGTTTTCTAGACGTTATTTATATTAATTTTATATTGAATTCAAATGTATTACATAAAATATTCATAAAGATATCTAAGGAAATTTTAGTAGAAAGGTAATTTAACCTTAAAACTACGTAGGAAAGAAATTTCCTACGTTAATATGTATTTTATGTTTTGAATACCCAAAGATTAAAAGTTTTTAACCTGCTATTTATTTTCTAGCGAATCTTTATGTCAATTTTTATACAAAATTCAATTATACCATACTATAATATTTATTACAAAAAATGATAATAGAAGCCTAATTATTTTTTGTCATTGAAATCAGATGCTCTCTTGATTCTGAAGGTATCCTTTTGGATTTTCTTGTCAGGTCGATGGCCAGCTGTTTTTCCATGTTTTCGGCAGTCTTCCTAGTGATCGGGTGCCTACTCGCTTTCCGTCTAGAGCGATTTGATGTAGTTTATTGTCTGCCACCCTCCTCACGTGGTTGTACCATTGTTTTCTTCCCTAACTTCCCCATTTTATTATGTCCTAAACGTCATATTGTCCACTAATATTGGCGTTTCTCGTATAATCTTTCTTCGTATTATACTGACATAGTTCTCAAGGTCTTTATTTGGATTAGTTGTGGCATATTGTTCATTTCAGAAGTATTTATACTTGTTTCTATGCCACATGCCAAGATAATGTCATAGATTTGTGTCATAGATTTAATTTGTTGGCCCAGACTATCCCACGATTATTAATAGTAATTTGATTTTACAGGCCATTTATTGACAGCATATCTACAGTAACTAACTAAGAAACTAACGAAACAGAGTTATTTGTTCGATAGGTGTACTGTGTATTATACTGACATAGTTCTTAAGGTATGTATTTGGATTAGTTGTGGCATATTCTTCATTTCAGAAGTATTTATACTTGTTTCTATGCCACATGCCAAGATAAGACAGATATATGTGTCATAGATTTAATTTGTTGGCCCAGACTATCTCACGATTATTAATAGTAATTTGATTTTACAGGCCATTTATTGACAGCATATCTACAGAAACTAACGAAACAGAGTTATTTGTTCGATAGGTGTACTGTGTATTATACTGACATAGTTCTTAAAGTATGTATTTGGATTAGTTGTGGCATATTCTTCATTTCAGAAGTATTTCTACTTGTTTCTATGCCACATGCCAAGATAAGACAGATATATGTTTCATAGATTTAATTTGTTGGCCCAGACTATCCCACGATTATTAAGGCTGAGGCTGTCAGTCGATACTGACAAGCTGGTGTCGATACTTTGAGGCTGGTGTCGATACGATTTCAATAATTTGCGTTGCAACTTTGACTTTTATAAAATGTGTAGGCTTTTATTATGTATAAAACCATACTTCTTTGTGATAGAGTAGTTAATTTTCAGTGACAGAATATGGAAAATCCTTTACATTAAGCGATGGCTTAATGTAAAGGTGTCCGATGGGACAACTCAGTTTAAAGAAATACCATTGTATTTCTTCAGACCGAGTTGACCCATGGCACAACCGCAACCGTCGTCGCTTAAATTAGTTGCGAATCTTCGAGAACTGATGTTCGACGCGATGTGGCTATTCCGACACCTTTTTTTATGTATATGATAGGTATAGTCAAAAATATTCGGGTATTTTTTCTTAGATAACTTTACTATGTCGAGTTCTATGAAATACTTTCGTTAATACTTCCCTTCACGATAAATATGTCATCCGTTTTATTACTTATATAGTTTAATTAATTACGCAATTACTTGATTAAAACTTTAAGAAGGAACTTTGAAAAATACAAATTATATACTTACATGTATTATATAGTTTGTATCTAATAACTGGAAACTTTGCAACTGGTAATGCAATGGATAAAAAATGCAATTTCGTATAGAAACTTGGAAAGTTCTAGGTTTTAAACTATTAATATATTAATTGGTTTCTAGACTATCTTTCTGCCAACTAAAAGCTAATTAAACCTTAAAAACAATCACTGTACCAGGTGTGTCGGTAATTACTTTCCGGTTTTTGTAACAGATTTCGCTAGCCATAACTATGAAAGATTATGATTTGATACATATGTTATTTTATTCTACTGATATCAACCTCAAAACTACACAAGTTACGTTCCGCCAAAATAACAGCGTTATAGATTTATAATTTTTTGGAAATGTCGACTTTGTGCCTGAAAACCTGCATTTGGTGACAATGCACACACATGAACTGAATGACAGTCAATTAGAAAATTGAAAAATCGTCGTTGAAATGCTGTTTCGAAGGTATGAAAGGAAGTAATTTCTGCATCGAATAGTAACGGGTGATGAAAAATGGATTTATTTCGAAAATCCCAAGCGAAAAAATTCATGATTATCAACTGGCGAAGCCGGCCCATCGACTGCAAGGCCAAATCGCTTTGGTCGCAAGACCATGCTCTGTGTCTGGTGAGACCTTGTTGGGGTCGTATATTATGAACTGTTGAAACCTGGAGAAACAGTTAATACTGATCGCTACCGACAACAAACGATCCATTTCAACTTTTCGCATCGATGGGGCACGCGCTTGCAGAGCAGTACTTCGCCGATTTCGAAGAAGATAAAAAAAAGGTTTAGCTCAAAGTAGAAACTGTTCTTTTGGAATGGCATTCATAAATTTCCTGAGAGATGGAGAAAATGTATAGAATCAAATGGCCAATATTAATAAAATATAAACTTCAGATAAATGAAAAATGAATGTTACAGAAACGTATCCTTCATATTATAATAATAAATAATACTATGTAATTAAACTATTTGCGTTGTTTTCTTTGTTTATAAATAAATGACTATACTTCACTTCTCAGAGATTTAATCCGACTTCAATTTCTTGTTCGGACAAATAAACATTTCTGCTTAAGTATTAAAGTGATTCCACTGCGAAATATTCAGTCGGCCTAAGTGAAATATGTAATCTAGTTATTATAATTAAATTTTGTAATAATTTTATGAATACTATTAATTTGTTTATATATTAATATATCAATTAATTCTTATATTTCAATTAGATCATAGAATTATTGATAAACTGAGGTCGATATCGATATCGACTAGACGATTTCAGTACATGAAAAAATATATTCAATAGTTCACTATCATAATTACCACTTATTACTAAATTATTTTTAAACTAGTACAGAGGCGTTATTTTACTACGAATTTTAGAATCTTCGCTATTCTATACATAATACAAATAACCATTCACACCATACTTATGTAGAACACTATTATCAGGAACCACTACACTATACTTTTGATTTTATATATATTTATCTTAAGACGTAATCGATTCATTCTAGAAAATATTTTATTAGTTTATGTTTCCATGTAATATTGTTACACACTAACTTATAAACTGCGGTACTTTCTTTAATAGAATTCAGAGCTTATTCACAAAAAGTAAATTCTTAATGTTCAGAATAATCTCCAGTATTTTCGATGACGTTGCACCATCTTTTCTATAACATACGAATGCATTGAACAAATATACTTGACAGTATTCACTGGATTAATTCATGTCTTTCTGAATCCCGTCCTCTGTTTGAAAATGCTTAGTAGACAGATTCTACTAATGTAACTGAAACAGTTGTACAATAAACAAAAATGTTATCATTGCTGTCTGCTGCAGGAAAGATTCTGGCTAGAGTCATTCTAGATAGACTGACCGGTATGTTGCACCAATTCTGTCGGAGAGTCAGTGTGGATTTAGAGCAGGTCGTGGAACAGCAGGTATTACCTACACCCTACGTTAGATAAAAGAAAAAAGGCGAGAGGTCGAGTTCTGGCAAAGGCATTTGACTTTATTGACAGAAATATAATGTGGAAGCTCTTGGACATCAATGCTAAAGTTCTGACAGAAATGGTGAAAGTGAATCTTTTGTTATTAAGACGGCAGAAAAGATGGTGTTAAGCATGGATTTATGATCGTAGAGGCAAGAGTGAAATTGCCGTATTTAGTTGTAAGACTATCAGACCACTGTGAGCTATTTGCAATAGCCAACAATTTGAGCATATAATCCCAGATCATTAAAGATCAGCTGAGATGGTTTAGTCATTGCCAAATCATGCAATTATGAAATTGTCTCAAAAGAACTTGATGTCAAGCGTGACTAAAAGGGAAAAGACGGCAAACGACAAACTCAAATGGCGAGAACGTACATGCATAGCTGTGCAGCTCCATGATAAAAATAATTGACAAAAAGTCGCAGTCAAAAGAGAAGGCTCGAAAAGCCAAACAGGCTGGATTGCATGTGCTAATTCTGTGTCCTAATCTTAAATACCCACCAGCAGATCTAAGCTAGGTTATTTTAGCCACAATAAAACCGATAATTCTACTGGGATTTTTTTTCAGTGCTATAACACTTTTAAGAAATTCTAATGAAACAGCTCTTTTATATCTAATTAAATATACAGCGACTACATATTTATGAGGATGTTAGGCTTCATAACTGGAATGCCCGTCTTGAAACCTTTAGTATCAAAATAACGTTTTCTCCAGAGCTGCATAAACAATTTGTGCAACTTTGGAACTATTACTCCTTACTATTACTCCTTAATTAAAGTGCATTAAGACCGCGCATCTTAAATGCTGTTTGTTGACAGTTCTCGCATATGTGGTTTTGAGAACTTTGTTTGAGAAGTTTCAAACTTACAAAGCACAAACGGACAAGAATAATAGTCTTCTTTATAGGACTACTTTTACATGCAATACTAAATATAGATCTCTCCTTGAATTTTCCAAGTTATTCTATTTTGAGCTATCTGACGCTAATCTTACGATTTCTTTAATCTCCGTGAACCAAATCTATAATGTCTTTCAACTTTCCTTTTGAGTGCTATGATTTTTTTTGTCCATTTTACCCAGCTCTATTTCAGGCTTGCATCTTTACTGATGACATTTTCCTCGTTTGTTCTTCTCCATATCTCTTTGTTTCTAATGTGGTCTTCCAAACTAACTCCCAGCATAATTCCCAGCTTGAATGGTTTCCATTCCATTATAACAGATAAAATACATCTATTGAATAGTTTTCTATTCAGGTTTATTGGTATATCTTGGTTGTTTAGGACTATACGGGAATTCTTCATGTTATTCCTGTTGTTATGTTTTGTTTTCCTAGTCGAACTGTGTCCCAAATATTTTCTGATTATTTTGAGTCCATTTGTATAGCGTTCTCTTGATATTTTTAACACGTACATTTATAGTTTCGTTATTTAGTTCCAAATTCATTCGTTGTGGTAATATCTATTTTTTTCTGAGTTAGACATTCTTCCGATGTACCAAAAGATTGGAACGCAAACCGCAATTCCCAAGGGGTAATATCTGACAATCCAGTTTTTCTCCCAGTAGAGCCTGTAAGGGAACTGTGCCAGTTTGGCAGAAAACGTATAAGGAAATTTCATCGGTCTGGTAGGCTTTAACTGATCAAATCCTGGCTTCGATGCAGATAGTTGCTTTAGACTCTTCACAAAAAGATCTGAAAAATATTTTAGGTCTATATTCGAGGGCCATCTTAGGTTTATGTTTTTAGGGATTCCGGGCAATTTTGGAATTTTCGATTTGATGTCTTTTTGCAGGCCGGAAAGATTATCTCCTGGTTTGGATCCTTTCTTGATGAACCACAATTTCATGGTTTAATACAAAAACCGTTTGTAGTATTATGTGACAGTGTAAAAATAAGTAAATTATTGAAATTGTCAAAAATTGAATCAAAAATCAAAAAAAGAATGTCTAACTCAGAAGAAAATAAGGCTACTTGGAAAGCCATAGGACAACATGAAAAATATGAATAGGTACACAAGTTCGACTAAATTGTTCTCTTGATATGTCGCCACTTTCATTTTGTCCAAGTGCACTATTAATCTGATTATTAATCTTATTAATATTTCTCCAATTTTACGTCGGGCATTTCTCGAAATTCTTTTGAACCATTATTATAATGATGATAGGATTGGTAAACCTAAGGCCGATACTAGACCTTCGACATGCATACTGAAACATATCTTCTATAAGCAATGATAATGGTAAACAGTTTTGGAGAGATGATATTTTCTTGTCTGTCTCCTTAGTTAATCTTTACTTTGAGTGTTGTTATTTTTTACATTGTTTACTTGGAAATAATTATTACGAATTACATTATTTATATCATGGAATTCGACTCAATGTTATGTGGAGTAGTCGACAAATACCAAGTGTAGGGGTAACTACATTATACTCTATTTTATGTATGGTACAAATCGACTGTAGGTGGTCCATTGTACTAAACCCTATACAGAAACCTGTCTGTACAGTTGGCTGGTAATTATTACATTTTCTTGTTAATCTGTTAGTAATTGGTAGGGCTTAACAAAAGTCCAGCATGTTTTTGCATGTTTTTCCTTGTATATAAATAAAGAATTATACTTCACTCCTTAGAGGTTTAATGTGATTTCAACTGCTTCGACAAATAATGAATCGTTATTTAATGTTAAAATGATTCCACTTCGAAATATTCAGTCGGCACTTTTTAATATAAACGTTAAAATGAGTGAAATAAGTCGAATGAATCAAATTCGGGCAATTTTAAGACGTGGTTTGAAAAAAGGGCTTCACTGACGCCGTTCGTGAGATTTGTGAAGTAGTAATCGGCATTTGTGAGTATAAACACTAAATAACAAAGTACACTAATCCCTCGTCAACCGCGGTTTGGTCTTGCGAAACTGCCTAGATTAAATTTTCAATCGAATTATATAGCAGCGATGTGCGTTTTCATCGCTGTCTTGTGCAAACTGTTACTCTAATTTTCCAATAATTGTTTTATTGCCTTTTTCGTATGGCGCACAGCCGTTGGTTACGCATTTACATTGTTTGTATCATTATTCAAACGAAGTTGGTAATTAGGGAGAGAGAATCTTGTCATTTTTCTGAGTTTAGTTACGTAGTTATATTACATGTCCTAATTTTTAAATCTAATGAAGCGAAGAACTCTTGATACAAAAATTCAAGTGTTTTTTAGATTATTTTGCTGTAGCTGAAACGTATGCAAGTGCCGCGAAAAAGTTTAAAGTGAATGAATTCACAGTAAGAAGAATAAAAAAGAGTGAGCAATTCATTCGGACCATTGTTTCGTGCGGTACTAGTACCTGCAATAAAGTTAGGTGTTTCTCGCGACCTCTAATAATGGAAAAGATGAAAAGAGTGCTCGGAATTTGGATCGAAGATCAAACAAAAAGAACACTGCCTCTTAGCAGCCGAATTATTTAAGAAAAAGCTAGGCGTCTTTTCGAGAACCTAAAGTCAGATTAGGAAACTCTAAGCTTCCAAGCCAGTAAAGGTTGGTTTGAAAATTTGAAAAAACGCTCTTT
Source organism: Cosmopolites sordidus (assembly GCA_031761425.1). Classification (NCBI taxonomy): domain Eukaryota; kingdom Metazoa; phylum Arthropoda; class Insecta; order Coleoptera; family Curculionidae; genus Cosmopolites; species Cosmopolites sordidus. The sequence continues at coordinate 1,494,354 of JARFXV010000086.1, read as the reverse complement.
GCTACACGACGTAAAAATTACTGGGGAGTCGGCTTCTGCAGATCACGAGGTGGCTAATCGGTATCCGACTGAATTCAAAGAATTCATTGAAAGCAAGGGTTATCAACCAGATCATGTATTTAACGCCGATACGACAGGTTTATTTTGCTCTGCTCGAACATTTGTGTCTCAAACCAAAAGAACCGCCCCAGGATTTAAAGCTGCAAAGGATATGGTTACTCTTCTCTATGGTTGCTCTAATGCTTCAGGTATCCACATGATAAAGCCACTGCTCTGCCGATCTTTTGGAGAGCAAGTCAAAAAGGTTGGGGGACTGCAACAATATTTACAGACTGGCTTCTGAACTGCTTCGTAAATAGTGCCTAACACTGGATGTTAGGCACTATTTGGCCTCAAATTGTTGTCATTCAAAGCCTTACGTCTTATTGATAATGCTCCGGGCTATTCCTGCTCCTGCCTTCCGGGCAAAATCCTGCTCTTACTGTTACTAAGGGTTGGAAAGCTTTTAACATTATCTATTGCATAACATTTATCAAAGAAGCAGTGGATGAGTTATGTTCATCAACATTGAATTCCTATTAGAGAAAGTGATAGCCAGAGGCTGTGGCAGATACGTCAGCATTTCCTAGCAAAGCAACATAAATTGAAGACACTGTAAGCACCTTACACCAAATTCATAGCGATAGTTTTCTACGAGTTACAACCAAGTTACGTTGTGACATGACCAAGTGACGTATATATATATATATATATATATATATATATATATATATATATATACATATATATATATATATATATATATATATATATATATATATATATATATATATATATATATATATATATATATATATATATATATAGTTATAGGGTCGCTGAACTATCAGAACTGCTTGAAATTCTGGCAAATACATCGCATGTCGAAGGCAATATAGACGATGAGATCCCAACGAGGCAACGACTACTTAGATGACTACCACATCCCTAACGTTAAGTAGTTTACAAACAATTTTATTAACCGCACAATAGTTGCAAGATTTAGTGTGTGATGAAGACCCTTCACTAGAAATAAGCCTAAAGTTTTTAAATAGTTTAAGGGGCTACTACAACCTTATAAGGAGATCCAAAAGGAGCTACAAAAAAATGAAACAACCAACAATTTTGCATTATTTTCTAAAACAAATTTTACCTTTATAACAAAATTAATATGTACCTACTATATAATGGCTTGATTATTCACACACTATTACATGCATATGTACGTATTTTACATTATTCCCTTTTCAAGGGTACCCCCAGAAAATCCCTCGCCAGTCGCGGTTGACGAAGGATTACTGTACCTCAAAGACGTAAATAATTTTGTTAGACCATAGTATTTTAGTCAACAGCTTGTAAGGAAGTGGCATCAGGCAGGCTTATCGGTTATTATTAAGTTTATCTTTCTTTTTGTGCAGCAGAATTACTTGGGCATTTTGCCCATACTCTGGAATAGTATCAGTGAAAATGGTACATGAATAATTTTAAGTATAAGATGAATTATACACACATGGATTTGTTTTTATTCTTAAGGTTTTTCCTACTGTTAATATAATTTTTTACAACTTACATCAATAGGTTTTCTTGCGATACATACTATAGATATTTGAAAGTATAAATTATGTTCATCAAACTTTTTCCTCATTACTCGAAAGTATGGATTATTTTTAATTGAACGAATACTTGAATTGTAAAGGGTCCTCAAAAATTATTAAGAGAAAATTTATTCATTTAAATTGCTTAGGCCCGTTAATTTATCTAGAAATTGCAAAAATGTATGATGTGTTGCATAAGAAAGGTTGAATTTTTTTATTTACATGAAGGATGAATTTTGCAAATATAATTAGAAACGATATAATTTGAAAGATTATATTTTTAAAATTAATTAGAACTATTGCTGGTCGGAACTAAAGTATTGCGTTAATAGTCTAAATGCATAGCAAATTATATAACCAATCCAGTAGTATTAATTATATAAATGTTAATGCAATTACATTGCGTTACTATGGTGAATTTTATAGTCGCGCTAGATAAGGTTTGATATTTTGGGATGGGTCGTCTTATTTAATGCCTATATTTAAAATACAAAAAGGAATAATATGAATGATGGATGGAATGTTACTAAGAACTACACGTCGTCCATTTTTTAAACAGTGCATCATTTTGACTTTATCATTACTATATTATATATTTTGGACATTCTTATCTTCGTCAGGCGAAATGTTACAACATTTGTGAAAAATAGTGATTTTCATTATTACGATACCCGAGAGTCTACCGCTGTATAATCTGCATAATAAATTACTGACTTGATAAAACTCTGTTTCCATAGTCCTGTTAAAGTTTTGCAAAAGTGAACAAAGAAATTTGATATCAAGTATTGTTTCACTTAAATCACTTTATAGTACACTGTTGCTTAAAATTGTCCTCACTCATTTTCAGAACGCACTAGAAAAATCCGGTTTACAAAAACTCGTGCTACAGACGCATCAAATGTAGAACTGCTTCCCATTCAAAAAAAAACGTTACCAGCCTCATTATTTTATTTTCACACCTTGCATACCAATAGAATTTTCTTTAAGTGATAGATAGAACTTATTTCATTATTTCATGATTATAACTTATTTTCTAAAAATATTGAGAACTAATTTGATGTATGGCATCTTTTAGACTCTAGAGCTGCGTTGATGTGATGATAAACACTAATAATTTTCATTTTTGATTTTCAGTATTTAACAATAATATTACTTAGTGCAGTGGTTCTCAAAAGTATATGACGGGGTTTCTAGACAGTGGTCCCAAAAATCTCACAAATTTGGAAATTTTAAAAATGTATGATGTGTTGCATAAGAAAGATTGAATAGTAAATATAATTACTGTTAGGGTATTTACATGCATAGCATGAATTTTGCAAATATAATTAGAAACGATATAATTTGAAAGATTATATTTTTTAGAATTAATTATAACTATTGCTAGTCGGAACTAAAGTATTACGTTAATAATTTAAACCTATATTAAATTATATATAATCAATCCAGTAGTATTAATTATGTAAATGTTAATACATTTACATTGCATTACTATGGTGAATTTTATAGTGGCGCTCATTTAATGCGTGTATTGAAAATACAAAAAAGGATAATATGAATGATGGCTGGGATGTCACGAGCACAAGAGCTACGTGTCGTTCAGTTTTTAAACAGTGCATTATTTTGACTTTACCATTACTATATTATATATTTTGGAAGTTCTTATTTTCTAACATTTGTGAAAAATAGTGATTTTTATTATGATACACAAAAGTTTACCAATGCAAAGGTGTAAAACTGTATAATAAATGGCCGCAACTGTTTAAGCATATTGAGAATGATAACGAAATTGCTTTTTTTATATTTTAATTGGTTGAGGTGAACAACTGAGACGTATATCTAAATTTCTGTCTCCTCCTATCTAGTACAGTTAAAGCTCTTTATTCGCGGAACAATTCAGTATTCACGGATTAAAAAATTGTGACTTGGTATTCGCAGCTGAAAATGTCTTCATTCGCGGATCCAAAACTAATGATACATATTGTATTTTTAGAATCGTATGTAATTATTTAACAGTTACCTTTCAAAACAAATAAGTATCAAAGTATTTATAAGCACACAATTTTATTTCCGCTTGGCCGAAATTTCTTTGACAAATAAGTCGCGGCCGCCGTACACGCCGTCGGGTTACGCGTGAATCAAGTGACATTGCAGAATTGCTTGAATCGCAAGATGAAGAGTGTTGTGGGAGATTTGATTTATGTGTACCAAGAAAATTAATACTTTATATATTATATGTGCTTTAACTGATGGAGGCTATAGAAAAAAATGCTTTTTTTCTATTCCCTGTCGTATCTTCTCTATTCATTTTCAAAAAAAGATAATTATTTTTAAGTATTATTTTTAAAACAAATTTAAAACGTTGTTTTTAATTTATCGTTTGCACCAAACTGTTTGATATTGTTTGAGTGTAAAAATTTGCAAATAAATTGGTACATTGAAAACTACATTTTATTCAGATTTCTCAATAATGATGTGTGCAAATAAAGTAATGAGATTGGTGGCGTAAAGTTTGATCTGGCACTGTTGGCGTCCCTTTTGGAGGGAAGTAAGACTAACATCTCATGCCTGTTCAGTACACGTTTGAATTTCTAGAGCCACTTGGTGGTTCATAGTAATTCCTTTCATGAAGCGGTTATTTTTTTGTTAATTTGTTCTACGGACGCATTAGATGTTGGCCTGCCTCCCCTCCAAAAAAATTGTTTGAAGTGATGAATAAGATTATTTAGTGATTATATCTTATTTTTTGATAATATTGTTGGGAATTGATTTGAAAAATTCTTTATTCAGAAGTAATTTGATATGTGCTGTCCTTTAAACTCTCGAGCTGTGTTGAATAATAATAAGCATTAAAAATTTTAATTTTTGTATTTTCTGTATTAAATGCTATAGGAATATTCATTAGTACAGTGGTTCTCAAAAGTATACGGCGGGTTTTCTCGACTGGGGTGCCACGAATTCTTACAAATCTTTCTCAATGCCCAACAAAAAAAAGTATTTTTATTGTGATGCTTGAAAATTAAAAATTGATTTTATATATTTTTAATGTAGGGTTAATTAAACCAAAAATACTAAATAAAATATAATAAAAATAAAAATAAATAAAATTGAATTAAAAAAAATACTTTTCTTTAGATAGATAATATAATAGTTTGTTATTAGTTTTATCATTTGCGATGGGTAAATTAGTCAACAAATGATTATAATTAAAAAAATATAATTGTACAACCGCGTCAAGGGGTTCAACCGACCCCAGCGCAAGGGAAATTGAACCAAAAGTATTAGAAACAAAAACACACTTAATAAATAATTTATTATTTATTATATCTTAATACTATTAAGTGTGTATTATTACTTAATACAATTATTACGAACATCATATTTTTTTTTTCACTACTCTACTTTTTTTTAAGTGTTCCATTTGTTTCCAAAGTAATTAACTATTAATTGATGTTTTTAAATGATAATAATAATTCGATCTTTCTTTACTTACCACAATTATTGAATAATGTTGACAATCTTTGATGAATAAACTATTCATTACAAAATATAACAATAACAAATGCTACATTGTTTAGTTTTATAAGTATTTTTCGTGTGAGGTCAAGATGCGCGCGCAAGTCTGATGATTTCGATTGTTCAAGCACGCCTATGATTGATCCGATTTTATGGCGGTGATTAGTAAATACAAAGTTATTTCGCTATAAATCAAGTTAGGAATTGTAAAATATAGATATATGGAGACATTACAACTGAAATTGTATGATTATATTTAATAATTGAAATGTTAAATTGAAATGTTATTAAACATTTTGTCGAGAGCTAAAAAAAAGTTTTCATACCCATAAGCACAAAAAATTTAATTTTTCAAAATTAAATCATCATAATGATTCCAAATTTTGGGCAAATCAGGGATTAACATATTACAACATAATTCTAAGAGGACGTTTAATTTTTTTATTTTTATCGAATTTTTAAGTCGACTGGTTTAATTGCTCCGATTCCAATCAATCTCCCCTATAGATTCCAGAAGGACTGATTCGCTTTTTTCGCAGCAGCTCTAATAGTTTCAGATATAGTACGACACATTTTAACTTTTAGAGTCCAACTTATCTTTTTAACAGAAATGTGGGTCTAACGAATCGATTTTCAAATACTGAATATTTTCTATTACTAAGCTCCCTACCTGTGGACTCGCGGATTATTCTTGAGGTCTAAATCTGGGGTGTCATAATTCAGTTTTTTACTAAGTTTTTGTAAGTGTGTTTTTGCGATTTTTTGGTGTAAAAATTTTTGGTGTAAATTCAATGAAGATCATGGCTTTCACAAACGGACATACCGTTAAAGTTACATACCGAGTAAAGCACAGTGATGTGTTTTGTTATGTATGAATATGGCGAATATACTCTGAAAGGAAGTAGAAAACCCATTTATGACTTTGTAGAAAGAACATATCTGGCTTATAATATATTAACACACATCATTAACTTGGACATATATTACCCAATTTGCTGGATTTTCAAAGCATCTTGTACATATGGTAACTTAACTATGTTTAAACTTCGGATAGAAATACATATAGAATATGTATAAAATGTACCAAAAATATTTGCAATGTGTTAAACATAGTGATAATCGTGAAATTCCTTTAAATTATACGGAGTGTAACATATTTCAAAGTCATATAACATAAATTTTTCTAGTGATAGGTTTTCTATCAAAACAAAAATACAACTACGTGTTTCACAGCAAGAGTGGAAAATTTATAATCTATAATCCGTTATGTTAAAACCCATTTATTTGGAATGGATCTTTTCACCTTTATTATCCCGTTTAGTCTCCAAAAATTTTCATATAAAACAAAACATATTCACTAAAATACGTGTTCTTGTTGAAAGTGGACCCCTTTCTTAGTATTCTATATTTTGTTGTGTAATTTTCTCCTATATGATATGCCAAAAAACCGTTATGTATATATAAATATATGTACAATTTTTCACGCATAGTAACAATCACAACCCCGGTGAAATTTCGAAGTCATTTTAAGTCCTGTGCACCCTGTGTAAAATGATCTTGACTGAATTGTGTGTAGTGCTCGATGGAGGGGCTTCGGTCGTTTGTGGTGCACAGCGACACTTCAACACCCATTGAACGAGCACAGTGATCAACCTCGAGTCATCAGAGTCGTACTTAGGAGGAAATTCGTCAGCCCAGAAGTCCGCCCCTGGTTCTAGGTACTCGGGTAGGAGATCTGAGGTGTCTTCTGATGAGCCAGGTCCTAAAACATAAAACAGATTTTGTGTATATTTTGTTTACTTGTTATTATTTATCACAGTATTATCAAGAAATAGTTCAATCTAATACTAAAGCAAAAATATGATCTTTTTATACAACAATGTTCGAAACTATAATATTTACGTATGAACTCGACACTGAAATAATAATAGATTGGCATTTTTTTATGTTTTTGTGAGTGGAACTGATAAAAATAGGCTAGAATATCATATCTTTAGAAAGAACACGACCTCCTCGATTCACAAACCTAACGATTTAAATCAAACCTACCATCATAACAAAGTGCCTATTTTATACTAATAAATAGATACATATTTTTTGCGAGGTCATTATAACAATGAATTAAAATTGACTAGAGAACTACAATGTTCTTGATAAATAGTCACTTCGACCACTTCCCTAACCAATTTTAATTCTTTGGTATAACTATTTTGGTTAAAGGAAAATTAACTAATTTATCTACAGGATGGTCCAAAGTGTTGTTAACTTTTTGAAATGAAATAAAGAAAATAAGTAGACCAATTTTAACAAATGTATTCTTAAAATTTTCAACAATTCTGGAAAATTCATGTTCTGAAGATTACATTGTCCAAATGTGCTCTATTTCTGTACCGTCACTCCTGAAACCGACCTCTAAAATTTCCCACAACGCTGCGACAAGTGCCTGCAGTTATGGCTTCGATTTCTTGCCGAATATTCTTTTTTAGATCTTCCAGAGTGCCGGGGTGATTGCGGTACACTGAATGTCTCCTTTTCCAGAAATCAATTTTCCTGGAAAAAGCGCTGCAACGAGAACAAAGACAGATTGGAAGTGTGCCAGGTAGCTTCCATCCTGTTGTAACCAAGAGCAGGAGTAAAAAAAAGTTTGAAGCATGTCGACATAACGCTGAGAATTCACCGTTACTGCGCAGCCTTAGTGGACTTCGAAAAAAAAACGGGCTGATTATTCCGGATGCCGACATTGCAACCCATACTGTGTGTGCCCCTTTGGTCTATACAGATGCCTTTCATGTTTCTTTTTAGGGTTTTCTCCACACCGGTAGCGACAATTTTGATTATTGACGTGGCCACTAAGATGGAAATGAACCTCATCGGAGAATAAGATGTCGACTGCTGGAAATCGGTTCATCATTTCGTTAGCGAATAAAAGTCTATCACCGGTGTTCATCGGCTTCAATTCTTACACTAACCGAATCTTGTAAGAGTACATGCGTAAATATTTGTGGAGGTTGGTGATGAAACACCAACGATCTCGTCACAATTAAAGACGCTGCGCGCTTTCGAGTCGATAAGTTTGGTTGTTGGCGTACGGACACTCTCACTATCTCATTGTTTGAACCGATAACGTTCTCGCTGACTTTCAACGTCTAGGAACGCGTTTGTTTAATGTAGACCCAGTTTCCTCAAACTTACGAACCCATTGCTTAATCAACGGAAGACTTGGACAGTGCTGGACATCGTGGAAATTGAAATGTTGTCGAACTCTACGGCGCGTAATAGTAGCGGACTTGTTGGGGTAATACCCGATAATAACTTCTGAAAACAGCAACGAACAAAATTCATGTACAGTTCTAAATTTAATTTCGCAAATGCATAAATAATCTTATTAAAGCTGTAATAAATCTCATAAACGTAGCAGTGGAAATGTCTCATTAATTAATTATGTCGCTGCAAATAATAATTAGGTACCAAAATATATACCTCCTAAAACGAAATTGGAGTAAAAATGAATAATTATCAATTATAAAAAATATAATGGAAAAATATAGATTTTAATACCTAAGATATAAATACTGTTTTAATTGTTTTCCTTGCCATATCTTCGGTATGATTAAAGCTATGTAAAGTATGGTAAAGGTTTTACTCGTTAGAGCTAATAAAATGGCAAATATATATATATATATATATATATATATATATATATATATATATATATATATATATATATATATAGAATTACTATGTTCTCGGGTTATAACCGTATTTTAGATTTGTAAAGTCTCGACTTTTCGGGTGCCACTTTGAAGCCATTATTCAAGAGAATCTAGTTGATTTGCTCCGAGGTCTTAATCTGCCTACCCCGTAGGTCGGCGCGACCTCTTCATTAATAGGTAAGGTTGTGGGTGGAGCACTCGGTTGAAGTGTGGGGGTGCGTCGGGACATGGACGTTTGATTGGACTCTAAGACTGTCGTCCCTCTTGTTTAGGCACTCTGGGTGTTTTTCCATCTCAATCGCTTCACGAATTATGCGGGGTTTGTAGGAATATATAGGTGCGATTACTTTGGCCTTGTCGAAATCTATTTTGTGACCCGTTTGGATACGATGTTCTGTTAAAGTTGAGGAGAGATCCGATTTTCTGACGGCGAGAGATTGTTTGTATATGCGATTTTGTATACGTCTGTTGGTTTGGCCGATATATGATTGGGAGCAGTCAGAACAAGGAATCTCATAGACAATATGTGACTCTTGTAGTATATTATCTTTCACTATATATTTCTTTCGGTTGTAAATATCTTTTCGATATCACGGGATCAGAATACGTGGCAAATTTTATCGGTAACTCCCTTGACGTATGACAGAAGAACTTTCGAATTTTGGGACGATTGTCTAGTAGATTGGGGGATATGACTTGTTGCCTGAACTTTATCAATATGCCTTTTTATTTGATGCCTGTCATAGCCGTTTTAAATTAGTGCCATTTCTAGGGAATTCAGTTCCGTTTTCCTTACCTTACCGACCGCGGAAGCCTTTCCGAACGTTAAATCTTCTTCGTGGGCGCTTATGATCAAGCAGTATGGATCCCAGGATTGCTTTGATCCATCTACCGTCACATCGCCTTGCTATATGACCTGCTCACTCCCCATTTAAATTCCTTCACCTTTCTAATGATGTCACATACATTCGTCTGTTCTCTGATCTATGTGCAGGTCTTTCTGTCCCGCTTTGGAATGCCAAGCATACACCTTTCCATTCCCCTCTGTGCTACCCGAAATTTTTTAATTGATTGTGATGTAAGTCTCCATATTTCACTTCCATATTCTTCTCCATATTCCTATATCAGAACAGGTCGCAGGCACGGATCTAAAACTTTTCTCATCTTCAAACAAAATGTGAATTTGTTCTTAAACACTATGTTGAGCCTGCCAAATGCCTGCCAACCACACTTAACACGCCATTCTACTTCCCGGGCAGTATCACCCTTCATTGAAATTCTTTGCCCAAGATATGTGTAGTGTTCCACCACCTCTAAATAGCTTCCTAAAATAGATATTCTATTTTCATCAAATTTGTTGAACATAACCTGATTCTTTTTAGGTTTATTTTTAAGTCAAATGGTTCTCCCGCCCTTATATGTGTTTTTGGAGTTCATTGGGGTTTTGTGGCAGCAAAACGATATCATCTGCAAATCTAAGGTGGCGTAAGTATGCACCATTTACTTTTATTCCATCATGTTCTCAATTCAGACCACAGAATACCTCTTCAAGGTAAGCTGAGAGAAGAACAGGTGATATTGAGTCATCTTGCCATACACCCCATTCTATATTGATTTTAACTTTAAGATCATCCATGTGAACTGTCACTGTAGCTTCAGCATACATGGATCTCAGTAGGTTCACATGGGCTCTGTCTACCTCTTGGTTAAGCAATACATCCATTACGGCTTGCTTTGATAGTCAATAAAAGCCAAGTACAGTGGCATGGTGTATTCATTGTGCATGTCCATGGCCTGTTGGACAATTTGGCTATGATTCATTGTACTGAATCCCCTTCTGAATTTTGCTTACTCTCTTGGTTAAGCATCATTCAGTGTTCTTAATATTATTTTAGATAGTATCCTGGTGAAAACTTTGTAGAATACTGATACGAGGCTTATTGGGCGGTAGTTTTTTAAATTTTCATGTGCTCCTTTCTTATGAAGAAGAGCCACTTCAGCATTTTTCCATAGGTTGGGTATTTTTTGTTCTTTGAGGTATTTAGAGTATAATTCTGCCAGTGTTTTATGTAAAGTTCGACCGCCAGCTTTTAACATTTCAACTTCCATTTCCATTCTTCATCGCTTCTCTAGCATTTGCCACTTCATCGAATAGGATATCTGGTATTTGCACTTCCGTGGGCTCTCTCTCTGTTTCTGGTTTTGATCTTCATATAACTTTGAATAAAATCTTCTAATAACCTCTAACATTCCCGTTCAAACCTACATATTGTGCCATCCTAACGCATTAAGGGAAATATTTCTTTTATTACTCAGCTTGTGTTTTGCTTTGTTTATTCCCTTTTTTCTTCTAGTGTTTTTTTGCACTAGCTACATGTTGAACCAACGTGTTTATAAATATGTTCTGGGACGAGGCCTTGGAATTATTTACAGAGAACGAGAACTTTGAAGACCACGTTCTGGATCTCGCAAGACATTGTCTAAAGAACTCGTCTTTCCTATTCGACAACAAATTCTACCGACAGACTGAAGGCGCAGCAATGGGGTCATCTCTCTCTCCCGCTGTGGCAAACCTATTCATGGTCTATTTTGAAAGGCAAGCCATTGAAAAGGCCCATCTCAAACCAAAGCTCTGGTTAAGATACGTCGATGACATATTTGTCATATGGCCTTTCGGAAAAACGGAGCTCTACAACTTCTTAAAACATCTGAACTCCCAACACCCAAAAATACAGTTCACACTCGAAATTGAAGAACAAAACAAGGTACCGTTCCTGGACGTTCTAGTCACAAGAACAACAGAAGGGCGCCTACGACACGGGGTATACAGAAAACCAACACACACAAACAGATATCTCAACGCACAATCACACCGCCACCCCACTCAAATCCAGGCAGTAGCAAACACCCTAATCTCAAGATCCATCCGCCTTACGGACAACGATGCACAGCAGGCAGAACTCAACAACATAACGAACACTCTAAAACAAAACGGCTACTCAAAAAAGACAATCAACCGTGCAATACAACAACACCAAACACAAAAAACGACAGAACAAGCCGAAGAGACATTCAACGTAATACTGCCATACATCAAAGGAACAACGGACCGTATCGGAAGAGTTTTAAGAAAACACAATATAAGGACAGTATACAAACCTCACCGAACAATAGGCGCATCCTTGAGAAACCCGAAAGACAAGGTCAGGCTAGAAAATCAAGGAGTGTACCGCATCCCATGCTCAGGCTGTAACAAAATCTACATCGGGCAAACAAACCGAAAAATATCTGCCAGAATAGAGGAACATAAAGTAAGCATACGGAACAAGCAAACAACATCGGCATTATTCCAACACCAACTAGAAACAGGCCACAAAATTAACTTTGATGATTGCAACCAAATAGCCAACATAAACCATTTTCGGACACTTCTGGACAGAGAAGCCATAGAGATCGAAAAGCAGGGAAGCCTAAACAAGAGGGACGACGCTCTACACTTGCCGCCAACGTGGAAAAGCGTTCTTAGACCAGCAGATATATATATATATATATATATATATATATATATATATATATATATATATATATATATATATATATATATATATATATATATATATATATATATATATAAATATATATATATATATATATATATATATATATATATATATATAGATATATATATATATATATATAGATATATATATATATATATATATATATATATATATATATATATATATATATATATATATATATATATATATATAAACACACACACACATATATATATATATATATATATATATATATATATATATATATATATATATATATATATATATATATATATATATACACACACACACACACATATTTATATCTGCTACATTTCATGTATTTTGTCTTTTCTTTCTTTATATATAACCCTGTAATTTGGGCTACCCTCTCTATATTGGTGTTTCTAGTAGACTTTTCTTATTCTTTCTTCGTAACCTAATTTCAGAACGCATTTGTTCCTTATGGTTCCCTTAATGCCTACCATCTTTTGCATTTTGAAAATTGTTGTCTAGAGAGTATCTTCTTGCCTTTTGACTTTGATGTTTTCTCATTTCACACATATTTAGTCATTACTGCTGTTTGTGAATTTTCCATCCTCATCTTTATTAGTCTAATAATTTTTGCTTATATTTTCTAAACAAAAATTCTGCAGAAATAAGCACATTATCACGAAAAACGAAAAAGTAAGCAAAGGCCTGTAAAGCCACCATAAAGCCAATAATGGCGTACACATCAGAAGTAAGACTTGACACATATAAAACACAGAGTTAGTTGGAAATGGCTGAGATGAGAATGTTAACAATTACAGGAAACAGTGAGGGGTCTGATTTAGAAGTGACGAAGTCAGAACGAAATGTCACGGAGAAGTGAGCTAACAGAGTAATTAATACAACATTATAGTAATATAGTCACAGACAAATCACATATAGACAGAAGTGTAGGCTAATCACGTAAAAGATGAGGAATAACATTACGTAATGACATACATTAATCAAACATCCGGCAGAACTGCCTAATACTAATGAAAATGAAGACAAATATATCCAGATATGTATGTATGCTGGTTGTCCGACATTGTGTCGGAAACCTTTGCTTTAATCGATAGTTTTGGTTTTAAAAATAGCTAGAACTAGCACGGAGTCAAATAACTTAAATATAGCACATTACCGAGTATTACCTACGAAATTTAATTGAAGTTTTCTTGAGTTCGGACTGTGTATTAATCCATAATAAAACTTACACGTCTGCACTACACAACAGCTAAACACAAACTATGCCAAATATGAGTTGCCCGACCCTTTATAATAATTTCACAAACTGAATAATTATAAACAAAGTTAAAATTTAATAAATACCAATGTTTCTAACTTAAAAAAAAACTGAAACCGACTCTGATCCACAGCCTGGATATTTTGCCAATAAATTTCCGACATTAATCCATAATTCCGCTGTCAATCCGGGGACCATTTATTTAGAAAATGGTCCCGTGCACGAGGAATAATCGACGAGCGGTGAAATGCGGTGCAAATGGCCGAAATAAAACGAAACCGACGCTTAAAAAATCGACATGGAAATGTTCCTTATTCCTTGTTTCCCTGGACTGTAATGCGATTTAAATCGACGAGTCGAGAGCTTTAGATTCGGAGGTTTTTCTTTTTTTACGAAGGACAGAAATATCCGAAGGGGGCGTTGAAATAATCCAATATTTATGTCTGCGATAAATAATTGTTAGTAAATTTACATTGAGCGATATACAAAACAATATAACGTATGATTAAAAAGTTTAAAATGTATCACAGAAATGCATGTTTCCAATTTCTAACCTAATTATACTTTTTATTACTTTAAAAGTCGTTGCTCTAATGTTTAATTAATAACACAGGTCAACAAACTTTTCGAGTTAACATTGTTGAAAATAGGTGTATATGAAATATTTTGTAGTCCTAAATCAGAATATGATAAACTAATTTCTGTAACATTTACAGTTTTTTTGTTACAGGGCATCGGTGGTGGGGAAAAAAAGGAGACGACATATTTTTACAATCTTTATTATTATTATTCACGTATAGACCCTGGTGGACCACGCGAAGTACAATTAGAGGCGCTTGTTGTTGTTAACCTTCCTTTGCGCCCATTCTAATTTCATTCTTTCGCTATGAGCTTTTTTTCTTTCGTCAGACGAAGTTGTTCCAGTCTCCCTACATTTTTCTCTCTGGCCAACCTTCCAAACGTTAACCTTGTGTCTGAAACAGCCTCTATCCTGAATTTCACTTTGTGTAATATTTGCTGATCTTAGGCCCTCTTTAATTGCAGCAATCCATTTAATTATTTCTACTTTAGCTCTACTCCTATTTTTATAAAATTCGACTATTTGTCTAGTTAGCCTACTCGGATTCATCCGTTTTATGTATCCGTAAAACTTAAGTCTTCTTTTTCTCATATCGCTATGTATATCTGTGTACTGTTTGATTTCTTGGTTTTCTCGAAGTCGGTATGTTGTGCTATTTATTTGTTTGGGGCCTAGGATTTTTCTTATGATTTTTCTTTCCGTCTTTTCAATGTCCTCGATGTCCCGCTTTCTATTCAAAATGAGCGTTTCTGCAGCATATAGACCTTCTGGCTTAATAACTGTGTTGTAATGTCTCAGTTTTGTGTTTTTAGATAGGCATTTTTTGTTGTAAATATTTTGTGTAAGTCTCAATGCCGTTTCCATTTTTTGACGTCTACCCTTATTGGCCGCTTTTTCCAACCCATTTTCCATGATTATTTCATGGAACATGGACATGGTTGCAGGTCATGTATTGTGCCTTTCAAAGGAAATTTGGAGTCCTACCTTTTCTGCTGTTTCTTTTAGGATTTCAATCTGTTTTTGTGCCGTTAATACATATTGAGATAAAATTGCTAGATCATCAGCAAATGCCAGACAATCAATTTTGATGTTGGTTCTCCCCAGACTTTTTTTCACGCCACTCCTGTATTACTTTTTCTAAAACACAGTTAAATAAGAGTGGCGAGAGTCCATCCCCTTGTCTCACTCCAGTTTTAATTTCGAAGGGCTCTGAGATGTCACCCATGAATTTAACTTTTGATCTTGTGTTAATTAACGTTGCTTTAATAATTGCCAGCGTTTTCAGATCTACTCCTTGTTCTTTCAAGATTCGAAATAAAGGTTCGCGGTCAATAGAATCATATGCTTTTTTGAAATCCACAAATGTACAGACGAGATTTTTATTGTACAGTTTTTGATGTCTTAGAATCAACTTTAGCTTCAGGATCTGTTCAGGGCAGGATCTGCCCGGTCGAAAACCTGCTTCATATTCACCAATGTTAGGTTCTAACTGTCCCTGTGCTCTGTCTAGTAGACATTGAAATAGAATCTTGTAACAAACTGCGAGAAGAGATATCCCTCTATAGTTGTTTACATCCGTTCTATCTCCTTTCTTATGTAGTGGATGGATTAGAGCATTTTTCCAATCTTCCGGAATCCGTTTTTTTTTACAATCTAATATATATTTAATATAAACATGTAAAACCTTCACTTTTTTCTCTTGTATTCTGTAGCATCATCTTTTTATAGTCTGTAGTCCATGAATTCCAGCGTCCCTGGTATCTTGCTTCCATCGTCCTGATGTCCTAGTGCAACCTCTTCTTGTTCGTCGCTTCTGCACCCAAATTGCACCCAAACTGCACCAAAAACAGCGAAAAAAAATTTAAATGGTAGTGTAAAAAAATTATTTTAAGGACATGCGACAGCCTAGTATTTCATAGGTTTTCAAGAGTTCGTCTATGAGGTTTTTATAGTTTTTATCTTTCTTGTTGCCCAGAAATCCTTTCACTACACCTACAACCACTTCCCAGCTGGCAATTTATTTTTATTTACTTTTTCTTGAAAACGGAAATCACCTAGAAGCTTCCTTATTTGATGTCCAATAAATATACCTTCTCGTAGTTTTACATCACTTAATTGAAGAAATTTTTCTTTTAGGTACTTGAAACCATTACCTTTTTTGTCCATGGCTTTAATAAAGTTTTTCATTAGTCTAAGATTAATATGTAGAGGTGGAAAAAACACTTTTTTTGGGTTAACAAAGGGGCATATTTTATGTTCCAAGTACCAGATTCAAAAGAAATTCTATGAGTCCAATCTTTCTTTCTGTAATGTCCTTTTGTTGTTCTACTGTGCCATAGACACAGAAAATAGCAAGTCCTAGTAACATACCTATCACTTTTAAATCCCATATTCACATTTAACGCGATTTAGTATGGTTGCTAAGTTGTTATAAGTTTCTTTCATTGTCAATGAGTGGGCTAAATGAATAGATGGGTTTTTGTTTCCCTTATGAAGTAAGACTGCTTTTAGGCTATATTTTGACGAATCTGTGAAAATACGTCAATATCACAACAGACACAACAGCGATCCTTCCATTTTATAAAAAGTTGATAATGTTACATTCAGTTTTCGGAAAAGTGAAACATTTGCATTTACATCTAACATGTTCCATTGTTGAAGTCTGGAACTAAGAAGATCCGATTTTTGTTTTAAGAATCCCAGATTACGTACCAAATCATTCAATTAATTCTGAGTTATTAAGTGAAGTTCACTGGTAGTTGTTAAAAATGTTCGATGGTGTTTTCAAGAAGTTCTGGATCAGATCCTATTGAAGAATTAGAACCACCGGGAAACATATTTTTTTTTTTAATTTTAAAGGCGCAATCGGTATGGATAGTTCCTGGCTATGAGGAACTGGCTTTAGTGCAGAAGGCAAATTTGCATACTGAATTTTGTTTTTTTGTCCCACTCGTCCAGGAAATATTTCTCTCCATAAATCCATTAATCAATTGTTTTATTAGCAGAGTGAGGTGTAGCGTCATCCTGTTGAAACCACATATCCCCCAGATCGATATTATTCAATTTAGACCTCAAGAATCCAGTTATCATCTCAGAATATTGAACACCATTCACAGTTACAGCTTCACCAGTAGTGTTTTGAAAGAGCTTAGTTAGAACAGTGACTCGTTTAGGAGGTAAAGGCCATAGGCGGGAATTTTGTTGCTGTGAACGTCGACTAATGGAAATTTCTGCAACACTTTCACATACCAAATCAATATGCTCTCGTGAACGACCATTACGACTATATACTGCTCTTTTCCTATCTTCGACGGAACCAGTTTCTTGGAATTTTTGAAAAATTAATAAAACTAATTTTTCATAAAATAATTCAACAATTTTAACGCGTATTGTGTACGAGTCCATTTTTATAAATGTCACACTTCTTTATTCAAAATTACACTTCTGACATGAGACTAGACCTAGGCAAATTTATAACGCCATCTGTATTTACTCAAGAATTAAAAAAAACACTCAATTTGAAAGACCCGTTAGATTAGCTGTCAAAAAATCCTTGTTGAAATATTGTCTACTTTATTTTTACCTTTTCAATTAATTTTATTTATATAATATTTATTAATCGGATTTCTGTATGTTGATTACAAAAAATTTGAATAGTTTATCACAGAGTTTCAACTAAGTTAATAAAAAAATCCTGTATTGGAAACAATAAATCAATAGGAGAATGGACAGTCGTGGTAAAAAATGTGTAAATTAAATTATTTTTATTTTCACGATATTGATTTTATTTAGTGCTAACGTACTGAAGGTATTTCAATTATTTACATATTGTTATGAAAAATTCCTCTAAATAAATTTGTCCATCAATCATTTTTCCGCGAAAATTATTTTTTAGGGTAAAGGTTTGGAAATTTTGTATAAAGGATTGTCCAATAATAGTGCCAGGACTTTACAATGAGGCGCCCTGATAACTACAAGTTATAATCCGAAAATTTTTATTTTATCTTGAAAAACAAATAATGGCATTATGTTTTGAAAATAATGTGGTTCAAATGTCTGCCTCGGCTTCATTCTGAGGATGAAGTCGTAACGTCTGAATCACTTGAATTTTGCAATTATGTTGGTTCACAAACTCATTAAGCCCAGCTATCTACTTTGTAAGAAATTAACTCGCTCCTTTTTTTTACCCTAAAAAGCTGGGCATATTTTGACTTCAAATATAGAGAAGACTCATAATTCCCACGTAAAGAAGGTACCCTTGGTCAATACCGTTTGTGAGATATTTGGGTGCGAATATTCTACTGCACATCTTGTCGATGGCTGAAAAATCTGCAATTCGCAAAGTGTGCCTTGAAAACAAGAAAAAAAAACATGAAGATGTCAAAAATTCAACGGACGAAAATTTACTTCAATGGGTGTTGAAACTGTCCACCGTTTACCTCAATACACTTTCGCATGCTTTTAGTTAAGTGACGCCTCACATTTGAGAAGATATTTTCTATATTTCTGGCTGCTTCTATATCTAGAAAACGGTAACTCGGAGCGACATTCGCAAGGTATGTCTTTGTTATGTAAGAGAGATGAACAAAATAATATTTTTATTAAAAATGCGACACACTAAGGCCCAAAAAAGTTGTGATCTTTCAAACGTCGAAGTGTCGCAGACAGCGCTCTCTACAAAAAAAAATTAATTTCTTATCTTAACAAACCCCCCAATGCCAAATTTCGAGAAAGATACTATTTAAGAAAGTTATTGACGAAAATTGAAAATAAAATTATAATTTTAACCTGTATCTTGGTTACTATTAAATTTTGAACTAAGATAAGTTGAATTAAATCGCAATATTTTTACTCAAAAAGTCTGCAGTTTTGTTATATATATATATATATATATATATATATATATATATATATATATATATATATATATATATATATATATATATATATATATATATTATAATATTATATATTTAATATTGATATACATCTAATATTTTCACTGATGGTAGATATTGCTTCTAAATCATTCCGGGTGTCGATCCAGCTGACGTGCACGGGTCACTGTGCTTGCTTCTATAGCCGGCCGGCGACTGCGCAGATTATATCGGGGTAGTTCGGGACTATTTACAGCGCTCGGCAACGCTGTCGGGCGTCCGTTTATTTCTACCTCGCCGCCACGTTGCCGCGTTTCTTCTTTTTTCAGAAGGGATTTCCATACTTTTGGAATATTGCGAGCGTCGTTTCGCGTATTTAGCTCACCCCTTTCTTCTATTTCAAGGACTTCTCTGATTGTTCGGACCTTGTAGTTTCCAATACTCGCAATTTTTTTGGCTCCTTCAAAATTGATTTTCTATCCTGTTTGTAGATGGTGCTGGAACAGAGCGGAAGTGGTTTGTTTGTTTTTTAAGTTGTTTTTATGTTTTTGTATTCTGGCCGATATTCGTCTGTTTGTTTGTCCTATGTATGTTCTGTTGCAGCCGGAACAAGATACTATACACCCCATGATTTTCCAGTATATATACGTAGCGATGTAATCGGTACGTCCGAAACTTCATAGCGTTATAAAAAGTATCCTATGGCCTGTTCCACGGCATAATCGACCAAAATGCATTAGAATCCTTCCATCCGTTCGAGCGTGATTGAAGGACAAACATACTTTCACATTTATAATATTAGTAAGATATATTCTTTACTATTGACTGCGATTTTTTTAATATAATTGTGCGAAGTAATATCCTGTATTTAATTAAAATGCCATTATTTTTTGAGATTTAAGATTGAAATTATATATCTATTGGACAGAAGAAGGAAGAGGTGTAAAATTACAGGGTTCTTAAATATTAGCAAAAGCGGCGTTGGGAAAATGTAATATTCGAGGTAATGTGAAAATTGCACTAAATTTAAAATATATCTCGGAAAGCTACTTTAGTCATGGATAAAATAATTTTTAGAATTTTAAAAAGAAATTGTCATAAAATATTATAAAACATAATGGGATTTTTATTAAATAAAACAAGCTTTGAATTAACTAGCAAGACAATAAGATATTGTCTAATCGAGAACAAACAAAATCAGTCATTGCATTTAAACAAATAAAGATTTACACATAAATGTCCACTATATTTTAAACTTGTATGTATTACAAATGTTTCCACACAGAATGCCTTTTTCAGATACGAATACGACATTAAAATAACAGTTAAAACTGGTTACAACCTGTTTTAAGAGGTTTATCTTAGAAATTTGAATTTGTTTATTTAAAATTAATTTATTAATTAAGTATGGACCACTTCAGTTAAATTTATTAAACAGTTCTTGTCCGAAAAAAGAAACGAAGATCTGCAAGAGCTAGAGCTTGGAGCTAGCTCTATACTTCTAATTGTTTTGACAAGCTAGAGAAAATTCGTTTCGGATAGTTGTTAGCTTTAATGTTATTGTGTCAGCGCTCTGCAGATTTAAGCAAAATAACTTCCTGTAGAAGACAAAAATAGAATCGTCTACGATAATTCAAAGAGGCCAAAATCGTGGATTAATGCTGGTAAACCATCAAGCTGTGTCGTAAAACAGTATGTATTCATGCTATCAGGGTGTTGCGATGTAACACATCGGACAATAAGTCCCCGGTCTGACATATAGATGGCGTTACTCACGAAAAATCCTTATCAGTGGTCGATTGTACCAACCTTCAAACGTCATGTGTTAACATTTAATGACAATATGTCTGCTAGTTTCTGAGTTGTTGTACTTCAAGTGACGCTACTTCTGTTATTTTGAAAACAATGGAAAAAAGTGAATTTCGGGTTTTAATTAAGCATTAAGCTGAAGAAAAATACCATTGAAGCAAAATGTATGGCTTGATAAACATTACTCGGACTCTGCCATAGGGAAATCAACCATAATTGATTGGTACGCTGAATTCAAGCGTAGCAATACAAGCACCAATGATGATGAACACTCTGGACGTCCAAATGAGGTAGTTACACCAGACTATATCAGAAAAATTCATAAAATTACTTCGCAAAACCGTAAAGTATAGCTCCAAGAGATATCTGATATCATGAAGATATCGAAAGAAAATATTTACTTCATTTTGCATGAACATTTGGGAATGCGTAAATTCCATTCCACACACAGTAGACCAAAAACAACAACGTATTGATGATTCTGAGCAATGCTTGGAGCGGTTTAAGTGAAATAAGAAGGACTTTTTCGTGTGGTATGTGACAATGGATGAAACATGGATTAATAACTACACTCCGGAGTCAAATCGGCAGTCAGCTGAGTGGACAACAGCCGGTGAAAGCCGTTCAAAGCGACCCAAAACACAATCATCGGTAGGCAAGGTGATGACCTCTGTTTGGGATACGCATGGAATGTTGTTCATCGGTTATCTCCAGAAAGGTAAAACCATCAATAACGAATATTATATAGCGTTATTGGTGCGTTTGAAGGACGAGATCGCAAAAAAGGCTCCAAATGAACAAAAAAGTACTGTTTCAGCAGGACAATGCATCGTGTCACAAATCAATGACAATGATGACTAAATTGCATCGATTACACTTCGAACTGATTCCACATTCATCGTATCCTCCAGTTCTGGCCCGGCGACTATTTCCTGTTCTCAGTCCTCAAAGAATATTCGCTGGAAAGAAATTTCGCTCCAATGAAGATGTAATTGCCGAAATTAAAGGATATTTTGATGGTAAAGAGTTCGTTCGTTCTATAAAAAAGTATAGAGATGTTACAAAAGCGCTAGAATGATTGTATTGCTCTTGAAGGCGAATACACATATATCGATGAATAAAGTCGACATTTCCAAAAAAAATGTGTTTTATTTGTCAGACCGGGGACTTATTGACCAATGTGTTATATGGTGGGATCAGCTGAGCGTTGTGGATTATGAGCTGGTCGAATCTGGTCAAAAGCTCACTGCTGGCCGTTATTAGCATTAACTTTTATTATTTCATTTAATTAATTCTAGAAGAAAAAGGGTATTTTACTGGCAAAGAAATGTTCATTGTTCTGGCATTTTGCTTCAGGACAGCTCACAGCCACATTTAAAAAAAAAGATTCTGTAGACGACCACCGAGTCGGGCTGGGAGGTGTTTTAGCAGTCGGCTATACAGTTTCCTGAAAGGTGGCGAAAGTGAGCTAATTTTGTGTAAAAAAAGTGCTAAATTTAAATGTTAGATAATGTATACTCATTTTATACAAATTATTAAATAAATATATTCTGTTGATCTTGAAAATATTAAAGTTATTATATTTATATGTGCTTATATTTATAAATAACTATTATAATGATAGAAAGAAAATTAATTGGAAAATGTTATCTCCATGCCTTGATAAGATCATTTTTTTTGAATTTATTAAAATAAAATGCATGTGTAAAAAATGTATTTATACAGTTTTCATAATATAATTAATATATTGTAATTTACATTATAAAAATAAAATAAAAGTAAGGAAGGGGGCACCCGGGTTTGAACCGGGGACCTCTCGATCTGCAGTCGAATGCTCTACCACTGAGCTATACCCCCACTAGAGAAGGAAATCCAATACATCATAAGAGAACCAGATAACTATATCATAATATAAGATAAGCATTTTTTAAATTAACAGTAACAATTATAACGCTGGGTTAAATGAGGTAGGCGTCAATAATCGTGTTTTAACCACACGGAACGTGAAATAATATAATATTTTTAAATAATTATGCGCGGAATTATACTAGCACGCATCGGTACGTTAGAATTTCGTCAGCAGGATTTTAAAATTTTTCTAAATAATATTTCAGGAATTTAATTAGATTTCAATTTTTCTAACGGAATGTTTTCTTGTTTGCTTTATCAGCAAGACGTCGAACTTTTCTGGCTACTCTACCGTCACGGGCGTAGCCAGGATTTAGTTTTGGGGGGATTTAGTTTGAAGTAAATAAAACAACAAAAATCTACTTACATGAAATGAAATGACAAGAGATGGCGTTACTGTGCGCAACGTCCACTAGTTCGGATATATATTCAATTCAAATGTAATAATTTAACTCTCTTCACTCCTCGTATTTTTTCGGTATAATATTAGGGAATATTTGGCTTATTTCGGGGGGGGGGGGGGGGTTTGAACCACCAACCCACCCCCCACCCCCCCCTGGATACGCCCGTGTCTACCGTATATGTATTGCTGTAGGCGTCATCTTATGGTTTTGGTGTTGATACTTAGTTCAAGCGTTTTTTTTTTTATAACGATAGAGGTAGCAAAATGATTCTTCAGAGCCTCGTGTCCAATACGATTATCCATTCATTTACTCGTTTTTCTTTTGACGGCCACTGTTTTCTGGTTCTTTTTTGGGTTACATATGATTCATTCAAAACTTTAGCAATTACACATGGTGACCGTTTGATTACATTCCTAATAAATGCATAAGGTTTGTTTTGGCTTCTCAATTGCTAAATTAAACGCCTTTCTTCAGCATTGCAGTATCTAGGGCGGCCCATGTTTCTTTAATAATAGACTAACTTTTGCTGCATCAACAAAATAAATACATATTTTATCAAAAATTGTACGTGATAACGTGTATAAAGTAAGTACACTCTTATTTTTTTTAGTACGAGAAGTACGAAATAAATTATTTTATTAGATAAGCAGCAATAAAATGCGATGTTTGTGTTGTAAACAAAATGTTTAAAGGTCAATTGAATATTAGCAAATTATATAACATATTATATTATTATAGTAAATAAATTAGAAAAGAAAACTTGGCTTTTAAAAGTTTTTTTCTCCACTTTTTTCCCATCACCATTATTTAACCAGGTGGAACGAAGTTGCTTCCATTGGTACTTCCATTCAACACTTTGACGCTTGCTTTCTGGACCATATTGAAAACTCCACGTTCTATCACCTGTAACAATGCTGTACTTGAACTTTTCGTCCTTTTTCGACTATTTAACTAAGTCTTTGCAATGCTAAATTCGGAGCAATTTTTGGTTGTCAGTTAATATGCACATGTTCAATTCAATCTCCATGTATCGCAACGAGAATCGTGGCGATTTTTTTTATAAATTCACGCACAATTTCAATGTTACTTTGAGAAACCATAGATTTTTCGAACCAGAATGTACGTCAACCTTGATGTCTTAACGACCTTCTTTGAACCGTTTAAACCATTGGTGGACTCCGCCACGGGAAAAACAATCCTCATCATGCACTTGTTTTATTAATTAAAACATTTCGGTGAATGCTTTACCAAGTTTAAAATAAAACTTAGTATTTGCTCTTTGTTCAGTGTGATTTTTCGACCGATATTATAAACACACTGACACTTTAAGCGCAATAAGTTATCTTCTAATGATCCGAATGTCATGACATTTTGTCAGAACGTCAGTGAAGGATGCACCTGTCCAACATTTTTACCCGCCAAATAATAGAAAAAGCTATTTTTAAAATGTTCGGTTTTTCGTGACACGCCCCTTGCATATTTTGAGTCAATCCCAAACTAACTGTTAATTTAAACCTACGTGTACACATTGAAAACCAAGCTGGATGTTCCAGACGTTCTTAGTGTTTGATTAACAGGTATAAATAGTGATATTTGGAAGGACTAACGTAAACTGTGACAAAACATTAGACAATTAAAAGTCTATATTGTTTTTAAACGTCCAAAAAATACCGCATAAATATGCGGTTTTTATTGTTCAGTACGAAAAGGGTATGACAGGTTTAATGATACCGATATATAAATAAATAGGCCGGTCTAAATTCGAAAACTTTAAAGTTCAAATCACCGAAATGATCCATATTTATTACTAGCGTTAAAAGCGGAATTAAATTCTCCTTTTGATTGATTACTGGAATTTCAATTTTAATTATGCATTTAGCGGCAGGAATAAATTTTGGCTCTTTCAGTTGAAAAACACACCTATTCGAAATGGTCAAACAAAACAGCGGAACTATAACTGCTTGAGTATATGAGGTGTGTAAATAAAGTAATGAGATCGGTGGCGTATCGCTCGATCTGGCTACACTGTTCGCTTTCTCTTTGGTTGGTAGGCAACCAAAGTTAATGGGTCTTCAAATGTTAATGGGTCTTAAAACAGTTAATGGGTTTTCTGTACGAATTTGAACTCCGTAGAGGCACTTGGTGGTCCGTAGCAATTGCATCTAAAAATGAGTAACAACAATTTCGAGCAAAGATGCGCTATCAAGTTTTGTTTCAGACTTGAACACAGTGTAACGGAAACTTTTGCCAACAATATGTGTCCCTGCTATTGTCCAAGGAAATTTTAGGAAATATTTAGGTGTTTCGGAACCATTTTCGTGCAGATTTTCTTCATTCCCAATTTATTGGTCAAAATCTGATAAACGGTTGAGCGAGTCAAATTCAACTCTTCCCCGGTCATTTTGATCGGACTGCACAAGTATTCCGTACTCTGTGAACATTTTCATCAATTCTTGCAGTTGGAGGCCCTTCGCTACCAAGTCCAATCGAGTTTTGGCCTTCTGAGTAGGGACTATTAGAAAACACTTAAAGTTACTTGGACTTGATAGAGTTTTCATATACAGTTAAATTTACATTTTGCGCACATGTATTTGGAGCTTTAAATTTCAAATAATTACAACTAAGGCTCCAAAGGATGCATTACTTGCAAATGTGCATTACTTGCAAAAGATCGATTTTAACCGGTACCCCTGGGTAAAACCGATCATGTACTAGGACAAAATCGATCAGGATTTGCCAAATGCATTAGAACATTATTTACAAATAAAACAAGAAATAAAGATCAAAAAAAATTATTAACGCTTTTAAAATAATATATATATAAAAAAAAATAACATATATATATATATATATATATATATATATATATATATATATATATATATATATATATATATATATATATAATATAATATAATATAAAGGTATTTGAAAAGTAAAAAAAATAAATGTTACTTCTCATTCATGTAGTGGAAATACTTCGGTTGGGTTATTATTAATGTATGTTTGATATAATGATTCACTCCTGTTTTGTAAATTCATAATTTATGATTATGATATGAATTCTTACAAATATTACATTGAATCCAGACCTCCCTTAGAAGCGAGTAAATAAAACAACAAATAAACAACAATATTTATCATTAAAAATGGTTTTATTGCTTTTCAAAATATTCTCAGTGAGGATCGATACACTTCTGTATATGTTTGAACCAATTTTCATAACACTTTTTCCATTCCGATTGAGGTATTTTCAAAACATGTATTTTGAACGCCTCATTGGCTTCTTCTGTCGTCGAACATCGTTGATCCCGTAGTTTATTCTTCACGAACGGGAACAAAAAGAAATCACTGGTGCCAAATCAGGACTGTACGGCGGATGACTCATCAAGTCGATATTTTGACCGGTCCAATATTGAGCTGTTCTGTCTGATGTGTGAGAGCTCGCGTTGTCATGGTGAAAAATGATCCTGCCTCGCTGCTTGTTTTTGCTTGTTTCTTCAAAGACTTCTGGCAAATAAATAGTTGTGTACATTTAGAATTGACCGTTCTACTATTATCTAGTGGCACTGTAGCCACATGCCCATTTATCCCAAAAAGATAGGTGCTTCTTGCGTTTCTGCTTCTTGCGCGAACAATTTTTCTGAAGTTTAGGTCATTTTGAAAGACCCATACAGTCGACTGCTGTTTACTTTCGGGCCCTTACGCATAGATCCAAGATTCGTCACCTATGTAGATGTTATACACGGTTTTTGACGTTGCATTGCATTTTTTTGAGCATTTTGAGCATTTTTTGAGCAAAATCAATTTCACGGATAAATGTTCATGCAAGATCTTGTATATGCTTATCATTCTAATGCTCAGGGATGCTTCAATCTCACTGTATGTTATACGACGATCTTGCTTTATCAGTTCGCTCACAATATCGATATTTTCTGGCACAAAAACCGATTTTGTTATGATTAAATTGGCTAAACCAGTAATATACAGTGGTTTTAGATGATACTTCATCGTCAAAAGTCGAAAATCGAGTTAATCAATGCACTGTTGTTGAGATAATCCACGTCGAAAGTTATCGTAAATCATCGTACGAGAATTCTCACGAGTTAATTCCATTTTGTTACTGAAATGAAATTTTCAAGTTACTAAACAACACAGCGTCCGTAGGATGAAACGTTCTGCGTACGTATACTGTGAACAATGTCAAACTTTACGATGTATATATCAGATAACGCCTAGCAATATTATTGTTACTAATTCCTGATACACAAATAGCAACCCTCGTAAGAGTTTAAGGATTTTTTATGTCTGTGTGTAGAATTAAATAAGAGGAAAGAATAAAAAATCAGATTATTTTCCGATAGAGGGAGATGCGATCGCAAAGGTGGTCACATTTCTGAAAAGTAGTTTCCTGTCTAGTAATGCTCCATGAATTGCAATCCAATACAACATTATTATGATTTTGACAATCTTTAAAGTTTTTGCTACCTTTCTGCTGGGAAAAACAGTTACGCAAATTGAAGGAAGTTAAAACAGCATTATGAGACTCTGCTTCTTTACATTTTAGGGTTCATAAATGACTTTACTGAGCTTTTCTGTGGTGGAATCAGCATGAGTGGCGCTCTGCGCTCAGTATGCCCTTGTGAGGTTAGTACTGAGGAAATGGTCAACAAAATCCACAATTTTTTTCTTTCTTTGGGTTTTTCGCCACAATTGTGGCGAAACTAAACCCAAAAAAAAAGAAAAAAATATATGAATACGCCACAATCATTTAGACAAAATCTACAATGCCGTATTGGAGAATCGCAAAGTGAAGGTTAAAGAAATTGTGGAGACAATAAACATTTCGAGCGAACGCGTACAGAACACCCTACATGGACATTTGTGCTTGAGAAAGTTATCAGCGCGATGGGAGCCGTGTTTGCTCACTGCAGATCAGAAACGGAATCCGATGACCACTTCACAACGATGTTTAATCAGCAATGTTACAATAACAATCCAAAGGAGTTTCTGCCTCGATTCGTGACTATTAATGAAACTTTGAATCATCTCACAGTAGGGATAAATTTTACAACTGTGGGTTTTATCCGGCGAACGTGTCTTGAAGCTGAAAGGTTATAGGCACTTTTTCTCTGGGATTCATAAAGTGTTATCTTCATCAATTGTATGGAAAGGGGAAAGATAATCACAGGAGAGATTTATTCTGCATTATTGGTCAAATTTCAGGAAGAGCTGATGAAAACACGTTTCATTTAGTGAAGAAAAAAGTTTTGCTTTACCATGACACTGCACCTGCCCATTCATTCGTCAGTGCAACAGGGAAATTGTTCAATTTATGCCAATAATTGATGCCTCATTCATCCTATTCTCCGAATTTTAGCCTCTGCCGACTTTTATCTCTTTCAAAATATGAATAAATGATGGACGGTATGAAATGAGTTCACATTCCTATGTCAGATATAATACAGAGTTTATATTTACTCTCGTAAACCGCATGACTAGTGATTTACTTAAACTTAAGAAGGTTTTTTGTAGGTTTTTTAATTCTTTTATTCTTTTATTGATAATTAAAGCATAATGCATGACATTTAAACACAAACCAAATTACCACTTCTTGCATCTCCACAGACATCCACTTTTTGATCAAAATTTTGGATAACATTTTGGTATATCCGTGATCATAATGCACACCAAACAGTGACTAGTTTAGGATGGAATGATACAATTTTGTTTATTAACATAGCTACCAATTTCAAAATGGGCTTTATCAGAAAAGAAGATTTTTTAAGAAAAATCATCTGTTTGTTCTTTGATCCAACAGACAAATGCATGACGTTTTGAATGATCCACTAGCTTTAGTTTCTGTGTTATTTGAACCTTATATAACTTTAGAGGCAGATCATTTCGTAAAATACCCCATGTTGTGGATTCACTTCATTTAATTTTTGGGCCTTCAGCAATAGTTTCACGTACCAAATTAATATGCTCTTGTGAACGACCACTACGACTATATATTGTTCTTTTATCTTCCGCACGACCAGTTTCTTAGTGCTTTCAGATGGACGATTACGCAAACTGCAAATAGCAGGCAATGTTCTAAAAACATTTTTTATTGAATGCCCAGTTTCAGAAAATAATTCAACAATTTTAACGCGTTTTGTTGTATTGTGTACGACTTCATTTTTATAAATGTCAAACATTACACTTCTGAAATGAGACTAGATCTAGGTAAATTCATAACGCCATCTGTTTTTTATTCAAGAATTACAAAAAGTGTTAAATTTGAAAGACCCGTTATAAATATATTTAACTAGAATATAGATTGTGTTATATTAGTTAAATTCTTATCAATGGATGGCAATGTTTATAAAATTTGACACCTAATAGATTATATATTATCTGAAAACTATTTTTTTTTTGTCTTTTATTGTGATGAATCAATCAATCATTTGTCACCAAAAATATTACTATAATTTTCCGTAGATCTGTCATCGAGATTTGTTCGCCATGTGTTTTCAATTTATTGGTTTGATTTTTATTAGTTTCTACGTTCTCTAAGCAACAAAAAATATTTTAAAAGCACCCCTTAAACATACTTGATTAATTAAAAGAAATATTTTTTTTGTTTACATTTCATGAACAATATTTTCCATATAAAAATATACGATATGCGCTTCTCTTCTTCTTTTTTCCTTCTATGGCATCTGATCCGATGGATTTTTTTTCACTAGGTTTAAAATAATGTAGGACAGGTCAAATGTTATGTTTATTAGTGCTAAACTGTGAATATAATTCAAAGAAAAAAAACTGAAATGATAATATGATATGATAAAATAATCCTCACATGACAAAATTACCTTCACAAATAAAATCTACTTTGACCGTGGTACTGAGAGTGGGCTCGCAGCTCATGCCCGGAATCGGACATAGACCGCAATATTTTGGCCTGAATCGCTTCCTGCTTCTGCATGGGCCGAACCTCAAAAACACCGCCTCGCTCAATCTGTGGGTCGCTTTACATTCATGTCCTTTCTGAAAAAAAAAACAAAAATAAAATGAATGAAATAGAGTAGGGACGGTTTTTTTAACCTCCCATCACAGATCGTGCAATTAGTCCGGGTCTTTTTCATTCTTCTCACAACCGCAACGCTAATTCGCCACGGAAAATGGTAATTTTTCAGGTTTATAAAAGAGAGGAAAAGATAAAGGAGGGGAGTGGAATAAGCGACGAGCTGCGGTCGCCCAATTAAGAACTGGGACCGCCGCCTCCGACTGTGGTTGTGGCGGAGGTATGTTTTCTTATAAGGGGGAAAACCGGAACTGGTGAGATATTGTTGTCGTAAATATTTCGGACAACATCGGACGCCTAAATGATAAAGCTGCAACCTAATACGGGTTATTATTTTCTTTTTCTATTATTTTTGTAGTGGATAAAATGCAATATACCAACAAATATACTGGAAAACAAAAAAATGTATCACAATGAAAAATATATTTTATTGGATTAAATCTGAACTTTTGTGCATGCCGTTATGGTATTATAACGGATCCTTCAAATTTAGCGGTTTTTATAATTCTTGAATAAAACACAGTTGGTGTTGTACATTTTCCTAAGTCCAGTCTGATTTCAGAAGTATAATGTATGGTATGATAATTAAAAATGCAGTCATGCACAATACAACAACGCGTTAACATTGTTGAAATCGATGAAAAATCGGTGTTCAGTGAAAAATGTTTATTAAATTTACGGTTTACGCAATCGTCCATTTGAAAGCACTACCAATCGAATTGTTCAAAAATTTTAAGAAACTAATTCGGGGGAAGATAAGAAGATCAATATATAGTCGTAGTTGTCGTTCACAAGAGAATATTGATTTGGTACATCAAAGTGTTGCTGAAGGCCCAGAAATTTTTATTAGTCGACGTTCACAAGAATTTTAACTCAGTGAATCCACAAAATGGCATATTTTATCATATAAGGATTTACCTCTGAAGGCATATATGGTTCAAATAACTCAGAAACTAATGCTACTGCATCATTCAAAATGTCACGCATTTATCAGTTGGATCAAAGAACAAACAGACGATTTTTCTCAAAAAATCATCTTTTCAGTTATATATTTCTTATGAGACACTTCATTATGCCATTTAATGTAATAAAAAGAAGAACTAGCAATACTTTAAACTTTGGACACTTGAATATAAGGAAAAAAAAGAAAGAAGAAAATCAGATAAAAACAAACAAACCATGTATCAGTAAAAACAAGTACAAATACAAATATATATCACAAAGCACACATAAGGTTAAAATATCATTAAAAAAAAGAACACACTCCTATACAGCGCATAAACACAGAGATTCAACCAAATACGATGTACCTAGACGATTATACATCCACATCGAGATCGTCGAGCCATTTTAGTGCAGTCGGTGTGGCATCATTGAGTTCACATAGGCCACCTGGGAGACATAAAGGGCAGGAATTCACCAGATGGTTTATTGTTTGATATGGGTCGCCGCAGTCACATTCACGGGAAGTCGCATGTCATTCCATCTGCCATGTCGGATTCTAAACCTGTTCAATCTACTCCAAGTGCTTCTCGGGTGGTTCAAACCCAGCATTTCCTTATCCCGCAGATTGATAAGGTCGGCAATTCTGTTAGAGTTGTTTTGAAGCAGAGACCGCCTTTCGTTAAAGTCTACGCCATTTTTTAAATGGAAGAAATGGAAAGAAACAATGGAAAAACAAATAAAATGATTTCGGAATTAAACTATGACCAAATTAAATCATATGAAGATCTTTCAAAAACGCTACAGCGTATTATAGAAAAAAATATGTGCATTAGGAAAATAAAACGAAGAAACGACTGCCCTTGGATAAATAGCAATATAATAAAAGAAATAAGAAAAGGGAATAAACTTTACAAAAAATATCGAAAACATCCACACAATGAACTTCTAAAAGTAAGATATATAGAACAAAAACAATATACAACACTTACATTAAAAACAACTAAAACGCAATATTTTACAAGAAAATTCAATGAATATAGAGAAGACAGTAGAAAAACATGGGAATTTATTAATAGACAAATACACTCCGAGAAAAATGATAACATTATAGAAATTATCAAGGAAGACAGAAATAGTAGCACCGATAAAAAAACTATAGCAAACGAACTAAATAATTATTTTGCCACAATAGGTCAAAAACTAGCTGATAAACAAATACCGGGAAAAAACAAAACCACCACAATGTTAAAAATGTTAAAAATGTAGAACAAAAAGAAATAGAAAGAATAATACAAGACTTGCATCGACATAAAGCCCCAGGATTTGACAAAATAACGAATGACGTGATCAAGAATAATAAGAAAACCTTAATACCAATTTTTACAAAGCTAATAAATAATATGTTAGACACAAAAATATATCCACAATACCTAAAACAATCCATAATAGTCCCCATATATAAAAAAGGAAAAAAGAATGAATCACAAAATTACAGACCAATTACTTTAGCATCAGCACTGAATAAAATAGCAGAAAAAATCTTACACAACAGAATGATAGAGCATATATCACAAAATAACATCATAAATATAGCACAATATGCTTTCTAAAAGTACGACTTCAGCTGTTTATGATTTGATAGAAAATATTAAAAAATGCATAGAAAAGAAACACACGGTCGTAGTAATATCTTTCGATATGAAAAAAGCATTCGACTCAATCAATAAAGAAAAATTACTAGAAAAACTCATTGCATATGGATTTGATAATTACATAAGAATAATTGAAAGCTACTTGATGAACAGACCCCAAAAGACTAAAGTAGGAGAGACAGAAAGCAACACTAATACAGTTGCGTACGGCTTGCCGCAAGGAGGTAACCTGCCACCATTGCTATATATACTCTATACAAACGATTTATTCGAAGAAAACTTCACTGGAAAAATGTATGCTTACGCTGATGACTTGTTCATGTTGTATTCTGACAATGATTACAACAGATTACAACATAATATATATAACGATATGAAAAAGTACGAACTATGGTGTTTTAACAACTCACTCACGATAAACGAAACAAAAACAGAATACATAATATTTAACAAGAAGAAACAAGCGAGATACCTAAACATAACGATAAGAAACCAAAAATTTAAGGAAATTTCCGAAATTAACTACCTAGGAATTAAAATACACACTACCTTAAAATGGGATAAGCATATAAATAAAATAACAAAAGAAAATACCAAAACAATTACTTTGCTCTTAAAAATGAAGCACATCATACCAACAAAAATGAAGAAACCACTGTACCATGCACTATTCTCATCTAAAAATGCCTATATGATTAATACATGCAGCAATACTACAGAAAAAAACTTAAACATACTACAAAGACAACAAAATAAGACATTGAAAATATTATTTAATCTCAACAGACTAACGCCAACCGAAGAACTATACAAAAAACAAAAGAACTAAACATCAGACAACTAATACAATATCACAATATACTGCTGCTATACAAAATTCAAAATGAATTAATAAAGACAACTATCACATTCACGACAAACAAACAAATACATACATACGAAGCCAGAAGAAAATCAGACATTAGAGTTCATAAAAGTACACAAGTAAGACTCACACAAAAACTCACAACTGAAACCGTAGCAAAATTCAACAAGATACCGAAAGAATAATTGTAATATAATATACAGTTGTAATGTTAATAAATTATTATTATTAAAAAAAAATTGTTGTCTAAACAGGTTTGATAGCGCGATTTCAATCTATACCATGGCAGGTTATTCAAGTTCTTACGTATGGACAATTCGGACATATTTGCATCGTGTATTCTGTCCCACTGTTCTTACGCTGCCTTCAACCTGCGCAGTTTCGGAAGCGCAATATTACACAAAGGGGGGAGCTGGGCGGTCGGTGTTGATTTTACGGTGCTAGATATAGTTCTCATGGTGTCATTCAACTGGACATCCAGTTTATAAGTATGTTTACTTTTATACCAGACAAGGGCGCAGTACTATACTCAGGAGCAAACGAGTGCTAGCGCAGATTTTCGGAATGCCTGACCGTTCGCTCCCCAGGATGATCCTGCCAACTTGTGAATAATGTTGTATCGGGTCTTAACTTTTTGTGCCACCCTGAAGATAAGCTGTCTGTAAGTGAGGGATCTGTCCATCCTGGATGACGCCAAGATAATTCGGGGTGGGATGGTGCCTAAACCTTTTCCCCGGAAAACCACGTCCAGTTCAGCATATGCTTGTCTTGTCGAGAGATGGAAAACACACATCTCTGATTTGGAAGAATTAGGTATCAGATGAAGCATATTTTGAAATTGGTGGCTATCTTAATAAACAAAACTGCCGCATTTGGGGTGAGGAAAATCCATGATTGATTCATGAGAAACCTGTCCATCCTAAATGAGTCACTGCTTGGTGTGCATTATGATCAGGAGATGTAATTCTGCCGTATTTCTTTCATAATGCTGGTGAAGTTATAACTGTGAATGGTGTTTGATATCGAGAGATGATAACTGGATTTTTGTGGGCTGAATTGAATAATGTTGATCTGGAGGATATGTGTGATTCCAACAGAATGGATCTTTACCTCACTCTACTAATGAAACAATTGATATATTGAAAGAAAAAACTGCTACGAGTTATTGTAAGAAATGGGGATGATAGTTGACCACCAAAATCATGTGATTTGACACCGTTGGAAGAATTTCTTTGGGGTTACCTTAACCTATTCAGGGCTGGCCTTATTTTTATTGATTGGTAAATATAGTAATAAGCTTCGTATTTGAGAGGCCACTTCGCAAATTTGAAGGTTCAACTTTAACTGAAATACGTAGGTGAATTTTAAGTGAAAGAAAAGAAAAATATAATGGTCTTCTCCCCCAGAAGAGCATAGGGATCAATGGGCAGGTAAAATACATGTCAGTTACGTGACCGGCCACCCAGAGAACCGACGTGACAGTTGCGTCATCGGCACTGAATGGATTTAAAGCTAGGTCTATAAGACCAATCCACAATTGATTTTTGAACTAAATTATTCGAGTGATTGGTCAGATGGAGGTTATACCACGATTATGCCAAAATATCAACAAACATTTTGACAAAAGAGTGGACCTTTGTGGAGCTGCAAGAAGTGGTCATTTGACAGATATTGTCATTCGTGTTTAAATTTCATACACTATGCTTCAATTATCAATAACTAAAAATAAAAACAATTTTAACAATAAAAAGTGTTTTAAAATAGCATGCCACGCAGTGTTGTTTAAAAACAACTCAGCGTGGTATGCACCAAATTACATTATTTTTGTTCTCTTCTGCGAGGATCCCAGGCGTGTTTCTGTGTAAAAAGTAAAATTTAGAATTCTGTGTAAAAAGTAATCAGAATCGTTAAATAAAACACAATAAGGATGTCATCATCATTCAGCCATTGTCGATCCACTGCAGGATGAAGGCCTCCCCAGCATGCATCCAACTCGCGTGGTCCTGAGCTTTCCTCTGACATTCGGGCCCACTATACTTGATAATGTTATTAATTCATCGTATTTTCGGTCTTCTTCGTGGGCGTTTATGATCAAGCGGTATCCATTCTAAGACTGCTTTGGTATATCTGTCGTCGCATCGCCTCGCTGTATGGCCTGTCCACTTCCATTCCAATTATGTCACATACCTTCGTTTGTTCTCTGATCCATATGCAGGTCCTTCTGTCAAGTTGCTTTTTAATGCCAAGCATATACCTTTTCATTCCCCTCTGTGCAACCTGAAGCTTTTGAGCTGATTTTGATATAACACTTAACACACCGGCCAGTATCACCCTCCATTGAAATCCTTTGCCCAATATATATGTAGTAGTCCACAACCTCTAAATCGCTGCCTAAAATAGAAATTCTTCTGTTGACAGCAAATTTGTTGAACATAACCAGACTCTTTTTTAGGTTTATTTCCAAACCAAATGGTTCTCCCGCCCTTTGCAGCTCTTGTATATGTTTTTGTAGCTCATCTGGAGCTTGTGAGAGGAGAATGATATCATATGCGAATCTAAGTTGGCTTAGGTATGCACCATTGATTTTTATTCCCTCCTGTTCCCAATCCAGATTACGGAATATCTCTTTAAGGCAGGTTGAGGAAAGAACAGGCGATATTTAGTTAGCCTGCCGTTCAGCCCATTGAACTTGTATACGTTACAGAAGTTGAAACTAGGGAAGATTTATTTCAACGTATAGAGGCGGCTTTCGTTATAATTAAAGAAGAAATTCCTTTACGTACTACTATGGTAAAAATGAGGCGAAGATTGCGCGTACATACCCGGAGGCAATTCGGGCAAGAGTTGTGATTAATTAAAACATTGATTATTCAGCTTTTATTTTTACTTCAAGTCCAAGGAACGTTAGTACCTTATGTAAGAAAGAGATAGCAGCCAGACTTCACTGCACAAGAGTGAGATAGCATTTTCTACCTACTTAGCGTATGTTATTCACGCAAATAAGTAATACCCGATACAAAAAGTTAGCAAATTAGTGAAGTTAGTAAAATGTTTTTATGTCATGAATGCATATCGTTAGAAAGAGGATAAACCAGTTTTTTTTTAAAGAATTCGAATACCACGATCACTTTTAGTTCTTTTTTAATATGCAATTCAAAATTAACTTTTAAATTTATTTTTACTTCTTCCAAAAACTTTGCGAGTCTATAAAACAAATAGATGTCGCTTGCATCTAATTTTCATAGAACCCTACAACATTACACATTAAAATAAAAACATAATTTGGAGGATATACCAATAACTTTTTTTTATTTTTTACTTAATTTTTTTTATTTTTTTTTTTATTCAATGCTGACTTGGAATGGAATTTTTCAAATAAAGAATTAAATAATTAACATAAAAAAACCTGTGCGCCCAATTATACTTTATGGAGGCTATCGGCCATTTTAATCTGACAAACGATGCACCAAACACTATATATATATATATATATATATATATATATATATATATATATATATATATATATATATATATATATATATATATACTATATTGAATTTCCATCAGGTGTCGACTATCTCAGTTAAATATCCAATGATCTCGTTAAATAATTGCAGATGTTGGATAAGTTCATCTCTTTTATATTTGAGTAGAAAAATAGCATTGAATTAATATGTCAACAACCTTACAGTCCTGATTTGTCAACACGCGATTTTTTTTCTTCCCCAATATAGACATTGCGTGGTCGTCGATATTTACCATTTGATAAATTTTAAGCCCATCTATTGTTCAATGAAGTGTATGAAAATGTGATTCTAAGATCGCTTCGATTACAAATGCTTAGAAAATTGCAGAAATGCATTGATGCAAACTTAGAATATTTTATAAAACAATAAAACTATTTGGACCTATTATTTTGTTCCTTCCTATTGTTCGCAGGAACTTTTCAGTAACGTGCGTGCGTCTATTGGATACGACCCTTTCTAAACGTCTACTGAAAATCTATTTTCAGTCAAAATTTTCTTCGCTGAGTGCACAATAAGTACCCACCTACTCCTACTTTCGTGACAATGTTTACAACATTCATATTTGTCATTACAAATGGTAATATTTCTTTTCGAACTTATAAAAAAAAAGATGATAGACAGAATGAGGGAATAAGCGGTAAGCGTGGGACACCCAATTAAAAACCATGAGCGTCACCGCAGCCCCTAACGGTGGTTGTGGTGGCTGGACATTTTCTTTTAGAGAAAAAACCGGAAGCAGTGAGATATTGTCGTCGTAAATCTTCTGCACAACGATGCCGACTTCCCAAACAATAAAGTGCTACATAACATGGATAATTTTTTCTTTTTTTTTTGTTTTATTTACGTGGAAATGGGGAAGGACTCTTATTGACACAGATATGAAACAAATATTTGAAATAAACAAACTAAAATTTATATCTAAATTTCCAATATAAACTCCTGGGCAAAATTAACGCACAATATGAAATTATCCAAAAAATTAATTTATTTTTTTCTTTAGTCACTTTTAAAGTTAATCGATTGTATAAATAGTAAGTAGGCTATGAATATTTTGTTTCCTTGTTAATGACAGCACTCAAAACAATTCGTTCAGATTTACAGTTTTAACATTTTTTTTAGAAGATAAACAGTTTTATGTAATACTTGCAATAGATTAGTTTTTATATTCATTTTTTTTTAATTAAGCTTATATTTTGTTACTCTTTTTGAAAGTATTGCGTTTTTATGGTAGATTGTTTTATTTGTGACTCTGAAAAATTGGAAAAATGAATAAAACAAGGAAATTAACTGAATACGAGGCAGTGCGAGTATCAGTTTTATTAGACAAGGGATATTGTCAGAGTTATGTTGCCAATTTGTTAGGCACACATCGTTCCACAATAAGTCGTATGGTAAGAAGTTAAACTGAAGTAGGAACTTACTGGCCAATGTCGCAATTTCTTCTAGAACAGTTAGAAGACGGTTAAATGAAGCTGGATTAGGCAGTAGGAGGCCAGCCACTGTACCCTTGCTTACTAAAGAGAACAGTTGCCAGGTTACATTTGGCTCGAAATCATCAAAATTGGTCTGTGGATGACTGGAAATAAGTTTTCTTTGCAGATGAAACTGGGGTTAGC
The DNA here is from genome assembly GCA_031761425.1 of Cosmopolites sordidus. Lineage (NCBI taxonomy): Eukaryota > Metazoa > Arthropoda > Insecta > Coleoptera > Curculionidae > Cosmopolites > Cosmopolites sordidus. Next base: position 1,455,406 of record JARFXV010000086.1, on the reverse strand, counting down.
CTAAAACATCGAGATGGTCGTGAGCGTGAATGGTAATTACAGGAGAGAAGTTTTGCTACTTGCAATATCTCTGCAAGGATTCCATTTGGCTGTGGCTCTGTTATGATCTGGGGTGGCATCTGCTTTGATGCTCATACAGATTTAGTTCCTGTGCGTACGAGATCCATGAATGCTGATTACTATCTTCAGAATATTGTAGTATTGTAGTGATGCCTTTCGGACATTTTTTACGACTCACGTGGCTTAAGAGGTTTACTCGACCCCACGTGGCTTGAGAGGTACTCGATTATCTTAATCAATCGTGAAACGTCATATTCCTGCACCTAGAAACCTGAAGGACCTTGAAAATGTAGTTATCACAGAATGGGAACAAATTTCTCAAGATTTTATCCAAAATTTAATTAAAAGCATGCCTTCATGCATAAATGCTGTAATCCAAAGTAGAGGAAACAACGCAGGCTACTAGTGTCCCAGTTAAACCTTTGGAATATTACGGGCGGTCCTGACTGCTACGAGCATTCGCCTTATGATGGCGTTAGTTGTGTGCGATCACGACCCGTCATTAAAATGGCCTGTTGACTTGGCCTGGCCCCGATCGTCTCTCCCAACTGCTTTCCTTGCATTTGTCTGAAGCTCGGATGAAAGGCTAGAAACCGGTCTCGAGAGACACGTGACGTCGCATAGTGGACAGTTAGGCGAAGACGATCGGTGGCACCACGTGGAGTAAGGGTGAAAGATTTCTGTAATATTTCCGTCTACGGCTCCGTTACGCTACCTTGTGGGCATATATATATATATATATATATATATATATATATATATATATATATATATATATATATATATATATATATATATATATATATATGCCCACGTACAAGAATTGCAAAGGGCTGGGGAAACATTTGGCTTGAAAATAAACCAGAAGAAGAGTCAGGTCGGTCATGTCCAATAAATTTGCTGAGGACAAAAGGATTTCTATTTTAGAAACGGATTTGGAAGTTGTGAATCACTATATATATCTTGGGCAAAGGGTTTCAATGGAAGGGGACACCGTCCGGGAGGTAGAACGACGCGTTAAATGTGACTGGCAGGCCCAACATAGTGTTTAAGAGCAAACTACCACTTTGTCTGAAAAGAAAAGTCTTTGATCAGTCTGTCCTGCCCGCTATGACATATGGAAGTGAGACCTGGACACTCACATCACAGTCAGTTCAAAAACTTCGAGTAGCACGGAGGGGAATGGAAAGATGTATGCTTGGCATTACTAGACGGGATAGAAAAACCTGCACATAGATCAGAGAACAAACGAAAGTGAATGACATCATTGGAAGAATAAAACAATTGAAATGGAAGTGGATAGGCTATGTAGCGAGGCGATGGGACGAAAGATGGACCAGGGCGGTTCTGGACTGGATACTGCTTGATCGCAAACGTCCACGGAGAAGACCGAAAACACGATCGATTGATGATATTATTAAGTATATTGGACCCGAATGGCAAAGGAAAGGACCGCGAGAGTTGGAAGCATGCTGAAGAGGCCTTCATCCTGCAGTGGATTGATACGGGTTGATGATGATGATGATATATATAGATGGACAGATAGATAAATAGATAGATAGATAGATAGATAGATAGATAGATAGATAGATAGATAGATAGATAGATAGATAGATAGATAGATAGATAAATAGATATCAGTTTATATTGTGCAAAAAAATGTATATAAAAAAATACATTCTAGATACAAAAGTAAATTCTGTTCGAAAAATAACCTTTTTAACCTCACATTCAGAACTGTCATATATAGTAATCTCTCTTTTTAGCTATATCTTTTTTTTCTCAGCTGGTTGTGTGACGTTGCCGAACCTTTGGTCGAGTGTTTGGTTATTAGTAATCGAAAATTTAAAAAAAATTGACGTTAGTTATTTAAATAATTATATCGGTGATATTTTTTATTCTATAAAGTTGGAAAATTAATAGCAAAACAATGGAAAAATCTATAGCGGAAATCATTCTACCATAAGAGACACTCTCTAAGAATGGTTAGAAATATTATTCTAATAAATATCTAAAAAACTAGACGGTGAATAATTTTCAGATTTTGAGTTTAGGCTCATTTACATAACCTTTGTGAGTATTACCGAATTTCAAGTCATCGACTTGGAAACTCGTTTTTTTCCATAAGAAAATTCATTTTCGCTCGTACCTCCTTAATTCGAACTTAACTGCACGTACTGACCTAGACTAATAAAATTTTTGTCGCAATATTTAAATAACATTATTTGTGACGCCGTCGCTGATATTGCCGATCAATATTGGCAGATGTAAAACGTGATTTTCAATTTTTAAAAAAATGTTTTAACAATGTTTCCAATATTTCCAATATACTTCAACGTTTCAGAATTTATATCTAAAGATTTTTTGGTGTCCTAATAGTTCAAACCTGAATCAGTTGAACTTATTTAGGATGGAGCATTATTTGAAGGGTCACCAATTGTTCGAGACATCTTAACTTGATGTTACAAAAGGCGTGTAATAGAACTTCATTTCACAATAGAAGCAATGGAAAATTCATTGTCTCCAGATATATCAGCTTGTTGACGTGGTATAGTCTTAACCCCTCCCACTGTAGCCCACTCTTATTTCAATGTTTTTTCCACCCGTCGAAACAGTCTGGTATATCCTTCAAAGCGATTAGGGGACTCTTTTAAAGGACTTCTATGGACTGAAAACCGCGTCCACAGAATGGTTTCTGCAATCAGGGAATAGAAAAACGTCACATGGCGCCATATCTGGTGAATATAGTGCTAGTGGAATGGTATTTGTTCGATTCTTACGAAAAATTGACGAGTAATTATTGCGATTTTGCGATGGTGCGTTATCGCTATGCAAAAACCATTAATTGTTTTGTCACAAATCTGCATAACGTATAAATAATATTTTTCATTAAGGCCTTAACCAGTTGGAATGAACTTTTTATAGGCAAAAACACGGTAGTCGACAGGATTTTGTTTGTTTTTTTCTGGATAATAAACAATTATCCATGGAGTTTAAGTATTTTGATTTTATTGGTCGCATTTTCTGTTTTTATTTCCAGATTCGCTTCGGTTGTTCACCGTATATCAGTTCTATTTTAGAATCGTAATTTTTCCGTAATCTTTTGTCGTCATGTTTATAAAGGGGAAGAAAAAAATTGAATAAGAAAGAGGGGAATTAATAATGTGATGCCTCCGCTTCGTTAAGAAGCGAGATTGCTGCCTCAGTTTTCAAAAATTTCTTGGGCTGCTATATATTTTCTTGTAACGAAGAAAACCGACACCGAAACATACTGTCGTCGTAAATATTCTAGGCAAACAAAGTCGATTATCTAAATAATTATGTTGAAATTTAATACCGGTTGTTATTTTTTCTTTTTTTCGTTTAGGGCAGAACAGGGAGGAGGCCTTTCTTATCAACGCTAGTGAAATAATGATTTGCAAATAAAACAAAACCATGTTATTACGCCAAAGCTATTAATTGAAAAATTGTAAAATATTGTCGACGGTTTTTATAATTCTCTATTCAAAAAGTTTTAAAAAGATCTGGATAATTACGGTAATACATCCCAGCTTAATTTACGAAGATATTTCGAAAGCGTGCACATTTTGATGCTAGATACAAATAATTTCTACTGAAGTAGTGTCGCCGCTATTACGTTTCAAAGTTCTGACACTCTTATTGGAAAACTCTTTACTAATACCTTTTCTATATCCCCATAATTTGATAACATGATGCCCAAATAGTTGAATTCCAAACATGTTCTTCGAAATATTCTGGTATGTTCTTCATTCAAAGTCACTAGGGAACTCTCTTAAATGACTTTTAAGGACTCAAAACCGCGTTCACAGAAATGGTGGACCAATTGGAATGACCAATGGAATGAAAACTGTTAAAATGAGTTTAAATAAATTTTAAAAAGATCTAGATAATTAAGGTAAGTCTAACCAGCCTAATTTACGAAAATATTTCGACAATGGCGCATTTTGTTTGTAGATACGAATAATTTCTACGCTCTGTAGAAACGTGCATCTTTCCGCGGTGAAATCACGCAATATACTGGACACTATAGTCTATGAACGACATTTACATTTCTAATAGTATCGCCGCTATTACGTTTCAAAGTTCTGGCATTCTTATTGGAAAACTTTTGACTTTTACCTTTTCTGTATCCCTATAACTTGATATAATCCCCAAATATTTGAATTCCATGATTTCCCCAATATGTTCCGTAAAACGTACCATACGTTTTGTTTTCTCTGGCGAAATTATCACGTTGAACTTTTTTTGTCGTTATGATAAATTGATGGGGCATTATTTGTAATTCATTTTCGCTCTGAGTTATTTCAACTATGGTATGTCGTTTGGCATTGCGAAAGGTTATTCGGTACCATTTTAGGAGATTTTCTACATCCCCAATTCATTGGTCAAAACTGAGCACTTTCATCGCTTCTTGCAATTGAAGGCATTTTTCTGTGAGGTTCATCTTCAAGTCACGAAATATTCGTGTGTCTCCTGAGAATGCGTTAAACCACCTGAGAACCTGAGCCAACCACAAAACACCGTTTCCATAGGCCTGTTGAAGTTTTGCAAAAGTTTCCGTCGAGCTGTGTCCAAATCTGAAACAGAACATGACAGCGAATGGTGCGCTCGAAATTGACGTCCCTTATTTATAAAACGCACTAGAAAGATCCAGTTCAGTACTCTCAATACTTTATTTATACCCCTCGTATATCAGAAATACGCTTCTAAAAATACATATATGCTCAATTTATATACGAGTCATTTTTACAAATAAACGGAAGAATACAATACAATAATGCAGCAGAAATGTAATTTGAGTTGAGGTCGAGTGAGACACAGTTGGATAACATTATACCAAAAGAAACCAAACCACATTTTTAAAGTTTTGAGTAATTAAGGTCTAAAGTTCTACTTTATTAAAAAATCAGGTATTACTTATTATCAAAATACCAACAATGGGTAAGAGCCTATATTTTCGATTTTATTTCATGCCAGTTTTTCAAAATGAAATATTTTTTGAAAATTTGCTGTAAATGAAACGTGGATTTTTTTCATTATTCTTTATGTATATTTAAGAGATACAATAATTGAGTTTATTTAACCGGAAACGCATTTACTAATAAAAATAATAATTTGGTATATTATTTTTATATATCGTCGCTGTCGTCTTCTATTTCAAAGTCCGACCACATCATCTTCGAAGTTGCTTGATTGAAGGTTTTCATAGAAGGTTCTAACGTCAGCTGGAACAACTGATATTAAACTGTTAATATCAACAAGTCCGACATTTTTTGTCTCACATAGTTTTGCCTCATGGATACAATATTTTTAGTTTTGGCACAACAAAACCCAACTCTGAAGGCTTTGTTCCTCTCAATTGTTTCTTTATATTTATATCTTTATATTCTTCATGTATATACGTACTAACTTTTATTACCTTTGCCTTCAGGCAGTTAATTTATTCGTCGTTTAAATCGGTCTGTTGATTCATAATGCTTTTTTCCAGAAAACTTTCCTCTATACTCAGAATTTTTTTTCATTTCACACAATGCTTTTTCTAGAGAAATTTGTGATGATTTGCTTATACCCATTCAAAGGATATACTCTGATCTGATATTGTAGGGCTCTCTCCATTTCACCGAAATCTGTGTCATTGAAAAGGTACCTGTGGCCAGGCATGAGAAACTTGAAATAAATGAGATCCTAAAACAACTTTAAGCATTAATACAATATTAATGTTTCAATTCTGTTCGCCGCATGAGTCAGACCATACGACTAATTCCTCTGTACCAGGAGGGAAATGTTCCGCAATGAATTTCTTAAGGCAAGAACCAATTTCTTGCGCCCCTCTTCCGGCGATCCCCTCTTTCCACAAGAAGAAGATTCTGTGTTAGTAGACCCTGTATGTATCCCTTTATTGTGTAATGACAACTGCCTTTTATAATACAGAATGTTTGTTTGTATTTTGGACAGGCCTATTACTTTCTGCATGTCACAAGTTATCGCTTCAAAGGTTGGATCCTTGGTTGTTCTTTCCATATCCTCTTTCATCATTTGTCGAGCTAATTCCGCAGTCAGTAGATGTTCGTTATGTATGTGAGTGTATTGTGTTTTTGTTTCATCGTCCACTACATTTTTTATTTTAATCACATATGTTACAGGTGACTGTTTTCGGTGATTTTCTTCCTAGATTAAAATGTTGATAGATTTTTTGTTTGTAATTTGAATATGGCACTTTTGTTTTCGATTCGTCTAAAAACAATATATTTTTATATAAACTCTCAAGCACACAGACGTAACCTTATTGCACGCGATCATAAAAAAAACAGTTTTAGAAAGAACCAAGCGACAGGTTCATAAATATCTAAAAGGAAATTGTCTGTTGGTTCGTTTTCGGCGAATTAGAAATCTGTATTTTGTAAATTGTTTCTTGGTCATTTTATCGACAGAGCTAGCTATATTCCATCCGGCGGTTGCATATTTTAGGAATAACTAAAACAACGTAAAAGGAGTCGCTTGGTGCCCATAACTTGAAAAAGTCGATTTTGTCGCTTGGTTCCCTTTGGAACAGCAATATCCAGTTCGTCTAGTCGTACTACTTGTGTTTAAAAGTACCGTTAATTATTATACAAGTTTTGTTCCAGACTTGGGTACAGTGGGACAGAAACACTTTTTGTTGTGGCTGTGGCTTTTTTTTGCCTGTGGTGAGGTTGGAGTATATTATTCCTAGCTTTGGCCCGAATTTTCGTTTTTGGGTCGTATTCAAAAATCCAAGATTCGTTATCAAGATTCGTGAATAATGATGCTTACTAGAAAACGAGGGTTTCATTTTTAATCCGCCCCAAAAAGTCAAAAAATGTTTTCCTCCTGTTGTTTTGATTCTGCGAATGGTTTTTCGGAACCATTTTTGCGCAAATTTCCTTCACTCTCAATTCATTGGTCAAAATCTCAAGAACGGTTGTGTGAGTTAAACTTGTCTTTTCCATCATTCTGACCGCCAATCAATAACCAGGAAACATAATGGAAAGTCAATAGTGTTAACAGATCGAACGCTGTGCCGCTAGTTTCATTACTTTATTTATACACCTCGTAGATCTATCTAAAATATTTTCATTTATCTCTGCTATGTGCCACATGATCGCTTTATCTTAATTCACTTAATTCTGGCTTTACTTCGGTTTTTGATCTGACAATTTTACTCCTAACATAGTTTTCTCCATTAATATTTGTGTTTTTGGTACTTTGTCATGTTAGTCTTCATAAATGTCCATGGAAAACATATGTCTGGAAAACATATGTTAAAACAAGGAGGATGCAATTGATCTTACACTCTAGTCTTCAAATATTGGGTGATCATGTTGCTTTTAGTATCCGTTAAGTTTGTCGAAAGCTGCCCAAGCCAGTTTTTTTCTTCTATTTATGTTCTATCTTGTTGTTTTTACTATCTATGTAAGATACATAAGCTCATTTACGGTTTCTAAACTGCAGTTGTTTATAGACATATTTCTGAGATTACCAGTATACGGCATTTTTTGCGGACGTGCAAAATACCGGAGATCTCGAGAAAGTTCTGAGTTATAGCCATCATAAAACCAGGCAAGGAACCGAATGACACTAAGAGATATATGCCTATCTCATTACTATGCCATCCCTATAAAATTCTTGAAAGGATGATTCCCCACTGAGCAGTGGATGCAATGGAGCCTTTCCACATCCTATAAGAAATCGGGTTTAGAGCAGGTAAATGCTGTACTTCGCAGGTATCGAACACATCGAGGATTGATTTGAGGAAAGATTAATCGTAGGATCCGTCTTTATGGATCTATCGGTGTATAAATTTATTGACCTACGATACAGTCAACTATGGACTGCTATTACGAAAGGTGTATACACTAAGTAAGGACTACGACCTATCACAAATGCTCGGAAACCTCATTTAAAACAGAAGATTCTTTGTCGACTTTTAAAGGCAGCGAAGTCTATGGTGAACGCAAAGAATAGCCTACCGAAAGGTAGTGTGCTGGCCTCACTGCTTTTCAACATTTACGCCAATCACCAGCCACTCAAGCAGGTAGTTTTGAGACCGTCGAAGAAAATGTCAGAAGCCATTAACCAACTTTCTACCTACTTAGGTAAGACGAATCAACTCAAACCTAATCTCTGGAAGACCCAGACATGTGCCTTCCACCTGCAGGTAAATGCTGTACTTCGCAGGTACTGAAATTAACACAAAACATCGAGGATTGATTTGGGGAAAGATGGATCGCCGGATCCGTCTTTATAGACCTATCGCTGTATACATTTATAGACCTACGATACTGTCAACTAGGGACTGCTATTACGAAAAGTGTATACACTAAGTAAGGACTACGACCTATCACAAATGATTGGAAACCTCATTTAAAACAGAAGATCCTTTGTAGACTTCTAAAGGCAGAGAACCTGTGGTGAATACAAAGAATGGTAGGTAGTGTGCTGGCCTCGCTGCTTTTCAACATTTACGCCAATCACCAGCCACTCCAGCAGGTAGTTTTGAGACCGTCGAAGAAATTATCAGAAGCCATTAACCAACTTTCTACCTACTTAGGTAAGACGAATTAACTCAAACCTAATCCCTGAAGACCCAAACATGTGCCTTCCACCTGCAAACAAGGCTGGCATCAAACATTATAGATACCCTAAGAGAACATGTCCCTGGAGCATTACTCAATCCCATAATACCTGGGTGTAGATAGCGCTCTTAGCGTAGATAGAGCTCTTACCTACAGGAATCACTGCGCACAAATACCATGAACACCAAACACAAACTAGCTGGCACTACGTGGGGTGCACAACCTAGGACAGTAAGAACTACAGGTTTGGAGTTGTGTTATTCAGTCACGGAATATGCATGCCCGATGTAGTATAACTAACTAGCCGCACCAAACAATAATTGGATATACCACTAAACGAGCGGTCTGAGACCAACACTAAATGGTAAACTATTCTGCCTTGCCGGCATTACCGCCCCTCCTAGGGAAAAGACTAGATCGTCACGTCTACGATCTCTATCTGGACACCAACCTGCCCGTCGTCGACTTAAATCGAGAAAGAGTGTCAAAAAATAAATAAAAAACTAAAAATTCCATTTATTATGCCATCCATTTCTCCCGAAACAACGCATTTTGTTCGACCCATTTCTAGTCCAATATGTAATTTCCCATAATAAATAATAATTTTTCTCAGCTTTATAAAAAATGAAATATATAAAATAACACGGAGAGGGTTAAATGAAGAGCTGCGGCCGTCTAATTACGAAGTGAGACTCCTACCGCCTCTAACGATGGCTGTGGCGGGCTGTATATTTTCTTTTTACGGAAAAAAACCGAAACTGGTGAGATATTGCCGCTGTAAATCTCCCGGGCAACAACGTCGGATTCTAAGAACAATAAAGTCTCGCCCTAATACGGATGTTTTCCTTTCTTTTGTAGAGGGGGCGGCGAAACTTTCTTGTCAAAGCTAAAGTATATGAAACAATATCAGATTACTTCGCAAAATTCGTTCTTTATTTTATCCGGAGTGAATAAAATAAGTGTTATGATGTTGATACAAAAGACATATATTTTATGATGTATTATTCATTGTTGTCCATAAGTTGTGTTCATTCTTGAATGACAAAGAAGCTATTAAAATCTTGTTACCACGAAGTCAACTTATTTTTCTCGGGCAGATTGTTTAGACTTTATTTATTAGTTGTACCGAAAAGTAGCGATATTTTTTTCGTTAATTGAAACAAATATTTTCTCATATATGTTTTATTTTTAATCAGTAACATGATTAACCTTATTAACAGATATAGTAAGAGGTCTTTCAAATTGAACGGTTTTTTAATTCTGGAAATAAAATAAAGATGGCGTTATTTAGTCTCATTTTAGAAGTGTAATGTATGATATTTATACAGATAAAGTCGTACTCAATACGATATCGCCTTAAAAGTGTTGAATTATTTTATGAAAGTGGGCGTTCAGTGAAAAAAGTTTTTAGAAAATTACGTGATATTTACTATGTGCACAATAATCCATCTGAAAGCACTATCAATCGAATTGTTCAAAAATTTCAAGAAACTGGTTCGGTGGAAGATAAAAGAAGAGTAATATATTATCGTAGTGCTCGTTCACAAGAACATATTCATTTGGTACGTGAAATTGTAGCTGAACACCCAGAAATTTCCATTAGTCGACGTTCACAACGATTAAGACTCAGTGAATCCCCAACATGGCGTATTTTACGAAATGATTTAGCTCTGAAGGATGACGCCAAGATAAGTCGGGGTGGGATGGTGCCTAAGCCTTTTCCCCCGAAAACCACGTCCAGTTCAGCATATGCTTGTTTTGTCGAGAAATGGAAAGCACATAACTCTGATTTAGAAGGATTAGGTATTAGATGAAGTATATTTTGAAATTGGTGGCTATCTTAATAAACAAAATTGCCGAATTTGGGTTGAGGAAAAATCCACGAGTGATTCAGGAGAAACCTTTACATCCTTAGCACTATCCCATCCATCGGGGTGGGATGGTGCCTAAGCCTTTTCCCCCGAAAACCACGTCCAGTTCAGCATATGCTTGTTTTGTCGAGAAATGGAAAGCACATAACTCTGATTTAGAAGGATTAGGTATCAGATGAAGCATATTTTGAAATTGGTGGCTATCTTAATAAAGAAAATTGCCGAATTTGGGTTGAGGAAAAATCCACGAGTGATTCAGGAGAAACCTTTACATCATAAACGAGTCACTGTTTGGTGAGCATTATAGTCAGATGATAACTGAATTTTTGTGGGCTGAATTGAATAATATTGATCTGGAGAATATGTAGTTCCAACAGAATGGCACTACACCCCACTCTGCTAATGAAACAATTACTTTATTGAGAGAAAAATTTTCTGGACGACTTATTGCAAGAAACAGTGATGTTTCCACCAACTGGCCACCAAGATCATGTGATTTGATACCGTTGGACTATATTCTTCGGGATTACGTGAAAAGCCAGTTCCATAAGAACAATCCACAATCGATTCCTGAACTTATTCGTGTAATTGATAAGAAAGAGCCACGGTTATGTCAAAATATCATCCAAAATTTTGACAAAGAGTGGACGTATGTGGAGCTGTAAGAGGTGGTCATTTGGCAGATATTGTCTTTCGTGTTTAAATGTCATACACTATGGTTCAATTATCAAGAAAAAGATTGTTTAAATCATCGCAAATTCTGCGTTTTAGCCAAGAATTAAAAAAACCGCTCAATTTGAAAGACCCTTGAAACTTTTTACACTGTATCGAAAATATTCGATGAATATAGAAATATGACGTAAAGGTGTTATAAATGTGAGTGTTTCTACTTATTAGGCTAATTGAAAAATTCGCTGAGCGACACCTATAGAGCAGTAAAAGAACTGTATAATCTACTACATTTTGAAGTTTCATCCTTTATAGGAACATACATATGTGAAGTTTCAAGTCGATCTATCAATTCATTCGTACAAAAACAAAGCTTAAAATAAACGTACCAGTGTTATTTTTTTAATGGAAAATAAAGGTCGGGCAGTGATTAGGTTCTTTGTAAAAAAGGTTTAAAGGCAATGGAAATGATAAATGTATTAGAGGAGTCTGCTCCTTCAAAATGCAGGTGATTTTCAACGTGGTCGTACAAACCTGGATGATGAGCCTCGTTCTGGACGTCCAATAAGTGCAACTGCTGAACAAATAATTAATTCTAGACATGATATGGTTATGAATGACAGACAATTGACTTTAAGTGCAATTGCTAAGGCCATGGACATCTCAACTGAATGGGTGTTTCATATTTTGGGAAAGGAATTGGGCTTGAGAAACATCAAAAACGACTTCATGTAAAACTTTCTAACCAACATTTGGATCTTTTTCGAAAAAATAAAGCAGATTTTAAACGTCGTTTTGACACTATCTGGATGAAACTTGGGTTTACCACTATGATCCTGAACTATGACAACTAAACCGTAGAGTATACTGATCGGTTATTGAATCTCGAAGCGGACAGTGGTCAAAATTGACCAAAAAGGTGATGCCATCGATTTTTTGGGATGCAAAAGACATTTTGTTAATTGATTATCTTCAAGCCGATAAAACAATAACAGGACAGTATTACTCAAACTTTTTATACCAATTGGATGCAAAAAATCATGAGGAAGGACCTGGTTTAGCGAATAAAATATCACTTTTTATCAAGACAATGCACCGGCTCACAGAGGTGTTCTTGTAATGGCCAAATTGAAGGAGTTATATTACGAATTGTTGGAGCATCCACCATATTCACCAGATCTGGCCCCCTCTGACTTTCATCTGTTCTCAAACCTTAAAAAACTTCTACGTGATAAACGTTTTTTATCAAATGAAGAAGTTATAGCAGCAGTAGATGATTGTTTTGAAGGACTTCCAGAAAATCATTAACTCAGTCATTTTTTCAACTATAAACTTCTTTTATCATTTCCGCTCAACGAGCTTTTCAATTAGCCTAGTATATATGTTACGTACCTGTAAAGTAATGTCGAGTTGCATTTGAGTCGAAAATTAGGCAGGAAAAAATTATATATACCAGACAAGTCCTTATTCATCTCGCCCAACTTCGCAATGTTAATTAGCCACGAAGGTTAATTATATAAAGATTTGTGAAAGAGAATAGCGATAGGAAGAACCACATGGATAAATCAATAGTTGAAGTTATCCAGTTAGGAAATTGATTTTTTTTTAATCCGGAAGGTTTTTTCTCTAAAGACTGTAAACTTGTGTACACATTTGTGCATCGATTTCATCTGGCTAATAGATGATTGCCCCCGAAACTTTAAAACGAGGTATAATTATAAGTACAAGTGAGATTCTGCTAATTTTTAGTTTATTTTGTAGAACTAATAAGGGCATTATGTTTTGAAAATAATATTGTTGAAGTGTCCCTCCCGGGTTCTTCTGGTGGAATGCATTCTGTGAACCCAATTTTGGACTATTTTTTCACACATATCGCGTGGTATATTTTCAATGATGCACAAAATGTTTCATTTAAGGTCAAGCATTTTTTAGGGTTTATTTCTGTAAATCAAAGATTTAACATAACCCTACAAAAAATAATACCAGTAAAAAATAAAGCCCGAGATTGCATAATCTAGGTATTTTTTTCCTTTATTTGGCTTTTTCGCCACTATCTAAAACTCAAAAAATATCAAAAATACCTGTTCTTATTTAAAGAAAGAATCAAAATAGAATCGGGAACCATATTGAATTTAAATCTACCGAAGGCATAGCAATACAGTTATATTTCTTTAAATAAGAACAGGTATTTTTGATATTTTTTGCGTTTTAGATAGTGGGGAAAAACCCAAATAAAGGAAAAAATATATATGAACACGCCACAATCATTCAGACATTACTTATAATCTCGGTAGTTATGCCCGCCCAGAAAATTTTTTTGCTATTAATCGATTATCTGGCACGATCAGTGTGATAAGTCACGCCGTCTTTTTGAAAGACAATATTGTTTATTTCCACATTTATCAGTTCAGGCTGATATTCTTCACAGTTAGCATTACCACCATTTCGTTCATCAGCTGTAAATTCGCCCCAAATAGTGACTTTATGAGGACGAAGAGGTAACCCCTAAATCACTTGGGCATTTTTATCAGCCCAAATCTTGCATTTATGTTTGTTCACAAACCCATTAAGCCAGAAGTGCTCTTCGCCAGAAAAGATTATTTTTTCAAAGTGGTGGTCGCCTTCCAACACAATGTACTGAACACATCAGTCCATGAGTAACATTAACATTGCAAACGGTGTTGCGGCTGTTACGTTTTAAAGGTCTGATACTTTTATTTCAAAACATTTTATAATATGTCAGAAAAACTGTCACCAATATGTCAAAAAATCTCAGATCAGTTATATTGAAAAACGAAAAAAAAAAAGATAAACCTAATTTCAGTTCAAATTCGCCTTGTCGTGCAACTGACCTTGTCCACCCTACCTAATACCGCAGTGCTAATTGGCAACGGAAGAAACGTGGTAATTTTTCCCGTCCGTTTTATAAAAGCGAAAATTAGTAAAGAAATGGAGAGGGATAAACGAACAGCTCCGATCGCCCATTTAAGATATGGAATTGACGTTGTCTCCAACGGTAGTAGATTTTCTTTTAACGGAGAAAATTGAAACTCGTGGATTATTGTCGTTAACATCTTTGCATTCTTAAACAGTAATGTTTCATTGTACTTAAAGTATTAGGTTGTGAAGTTAATGCGGGTTTTAACCATTAAATTGACATGCACTTATAACAGCTCACACAAAACTTTATTGAGCAAAATAAAAACCATTACAATTCTCACACTTTTGCCATTATTTATACCGGTTGCGTAAAATGTTGGAACCCTAAAGGCGACGAAGTCGTTGAAGACCGCTGTTGCATTCTCTTGATTTTTAAAGCATTTCTCGCGCAGGAAGTTGTCGAGATACTTGAAAAAGTGGTAGTCGGTAGACAAGAGGTCAGGCCAGTATGGCGGACGGTGGAGTGTTTCGTAGCCCAACTCATATAGCTTTTGTCTCGTGATCATTGAGATGTACGGCCGAGCGTCGTCATGGAGGAGAATTGGTTCCTTCCTGTTGACCAACGTCGGGCGCATGCGCTGCAGTTTTTGGTGTATTTTATCGATTTGCTGGCAGCACTTCTCCGCTGTAATCGTTTCCTCCGGGTTCAGTAAGCTATGATGAATCAGACCGGCCGCAGACCACCATACAGTCACCATGACCTTATTTTGGTGCATCTTTGGCTTTGGGAAGTGTTGTGGAGCTTCGTCGCGGTTCAACTACTGAGCCGATCGTCGCCGATTATCGTAAAGGATCCGTCTTTTAGCGCACGTCACAATCTATTCGAGAAACTGTGATCGTTTTTATTGCCTAAAAAATAGGGCAGACAACACTTAAAAAAAACGATTTTTTTATTTTCATTCAGTTGGCGCGGCACCCATTTATCGAGCTTTTTTGACTTTTCAATCTCCTGCATATGGTTATCCTGCAAATCATCACATGCGTTACGCTTAATTCAGAGGGCAGCTCCCGAACAGTTGTACGCTGATTGGCTTGGACTATGATTCTCAACTGATCGTTGTCAACATCCGATGACCAGTAGCCAGCTCAGCATCGCTACGTACTGCGCAATGGTGGTTTAAGAAATTAACCACGCAGTACATTCATTGGTGGTTTCTGGGCCAAACGCAGCTCGCGATATGAGTTGTTTCGGCGGCTTTTCGGCCTAGTTCGAACTGGAACAAGAAAATTGTGTGAATTTTCTTTTTGTACATGTTGCATTTAACGCTCTGAAAAAGTTAGCCGACATTATTTTAGAAAAAACTAAAACCACAGTTAAAAAAAGCGAAAAAGACGCTTTAAGATGATATATAAAATCGCACACAATTTAACACAAATTTATTTGAAAATACAGCTTTTAAAATTAAAATAACAAAAACGGCAATAACTTTCTTAACAACCTAATATTTTATTTAGTTATAAATAAAGAAGAAAATAAATATAATATTGGGTAAAGTTTACTTCGCAATACATTGCTCATTATTACTAATAATTACCCCATAAATTAACCCCATAAAAAGAAATTATAAGGGTTAAGATCTGATGATCTAGGTGACCACAAAACTCCAGGACCTACACACTTATTAGGAAAAGTTGTGTCTAAGAACTCATTCAGAGAATGAATCCAAAAAGAAAAATGTCCAGAGTATAGCTGAGATGCAGCATCAGCATTTTGAAGGCGCTCTCCATAAATCAACAGCATGTCAACTAATTCGAAATTCTCATACCCGTAGGCCATTTTATCTTCCCAAAAATCACCGTAAAAATCCACATTAAAACTGACAATAAAACACAAGATTGGAAAATAAAAGGAATGCATGATTCATGTCTTTTGTTCGTTTTGATAGAGTAGCGTTCGATCTGGTAGCGCTGTTGGCTTCCCTTTTGGAAAGGAGGCAGGTGAACAGGTGACAGGTGACAGGTGAAAGGAGACAGAAGAGAACTTATTCCAACATAATGCAACTAAACCTGGTAAAAAAATATAACCGTAACAAGGCTTTGCAAACGATTTCCAAATAGAGAACCAGTAGTGATCTCAAGAACTCTTATGACAACTCTCGGAGTCTATTTTGAATACAAAATTAACTATACATAAAGAGTTGTTCAATGAGAGTGTCAGAACTTTCAAATAAGGTACAAGGATAACTACAAGTGGTAATGCGGTAATTTTTATTATATCTCGAAGAACAAATTGA
The DNA here is from genome assembly GCA_031761425.1 of Cosmopolites sordidus. Classification (NCBI taxonomy): domain Eukaryota; kingdom Metazoa; phylum Arthropoda; class Insecta; order Coleoptera; family Curculionidae; genus Cosmopolites; species Cosmopolites sordidus. The sequence goes on along the minus strand of JARFXV010000086.1, from coordinate 1,439,017 downwards.
TATTATGTCATTCACAAATGCCTCCTCGACTTCGTCTGGCTCGAAAATTGGGTCTCCAGAATACATTTCACCATTTCGGAGTCCTAGTTTCTTCCACACATATCGCGTGGAATGTTTTCAATGGTGGCCTGAATGTTTTATTCATGTTAAGTTCAAGAATTGTTCGGAGTTTATTTCTGTAAACCAGAGAATCCAGTAACTACAAGATCTTGATGGCCAGTATACATTACTATTACGCGAAATAACGCTTGTAGGGAATTTTTCTTGCAATAAATCGATTGTCCAGAGGATGTGACAAGCCGCACCGGCTAGCTAAAACATTGTTTATATCCACATGTATATGCTCAGGCTAAAGATATTCTGTTACCATATTCTACGACTTTTATCATAGAATATAGTAACAGAATATTTGAACACGACTTTTATTGTTGCCTTCAAAAAACTGAGTTAGCCAGAAGTGCGCTTCATCGAATGAGATTATTTTTCCTTAAAGTGAGGATTGCCTTTAAAGCTTTAGAGCCCAATTCGTGTATCGAGCATCTTTCCATGGTGAACTGACGAACAGCCACACGACTCTATAAGTGACATTTACATTTCAGTGCTTCCACTAATACGTTCTGATGTTCTGATACTCTTATTGGAGAAACTGTTTAAATAATGTATTGTATCTTATTTCGCATTATTCGTCTTTTTGTTTAGACAGACTGAACAGACAAAAAAATCACTGACTGACATAATATCACTTCACTCAATTTGTATGCGTATTTCTATTTGGGTTTTTTACAAATAAGTACAAAAAAGAATTAAATTATTCATAATTCAAAATTACGATTTAAATTATCCTTAGCCGGTCGTGCAATTAGTACCTGTCCCCAACCAATCCCATTCTTCACCGCAACGTTAATTGGTAAGGGAAAACGGTAATTTTTCTCGTTGGGTTTTTAAAAGAACAAAAGAACAAGGGATAATAAAAGGGAGAAATATATATGAAGTACTTTTACCCGATTAAGAAATGAGACTGCTGCCGCTTCCGAAAATGACCAGGACAGCTGCATGTTTCTTTTAATAGGGAGAACCGAAACCGGTGAGATACGCCATCTTAAAACTTCCAGGAAACAGGATTCTTAACGATAAAGTCGCAGATACTGCTTGGTTTTTTTTCTGATGACATTGGGGAAATTTCTTATTATCAGTACCAGTGGCTTGAAGATCTGCATATAAAATAAGACCATATTATGTACAATTTATAATTTTATATATTGAGAATAGTTTTCTTATTTAAATTACATAAATTCAGTTGTATCAGAAATTGTGAATGAGTTTCCAAGATTCTATAACTCCCTCATCAACAGAATTGTTAACCATTGTGCGAATCATTTTGAAAACCTCTCGAGCATATGCAGGTTAAGGGAAATAACTTTCGAAAATTTAACCAACGATTCTTTACATTATTTTAAACAAAAAGTTTCCTTAAACGTGTTTCGAAACAAAATGAACATGACTTGAACGGTAGAGATTCACTTTAATAAAACATGAAAAAATAACAAAATTTATAACATAATAACAAATAAAAAATATAAAAAAATTGGAACATAATTGCAAGAAATAATAAATGAATGTAAAATTACAATAATAATTCTAATTCGCCATTTTGGTTCGAACACTGGATAACTCTGTCATATACTCCTCGCGAAACAGACCTCCGAATTTCGCCTGGACTTAATCTTAAATTAGTGAACGCATCGTGAACACGGTTCAATCATTTTTAAGTTTATACAGGCCTAGAGTACACTACACCCCAGAGGTGAAAATCTAGGGGGTCAGATCGGGTGATCTGGGTGGCCAGTTCCAGGTGTGATACCAACTGTTTGCTCTGTCACGTGGAGGTAGAACATTTACCAAATCACTAACAAACCCTCTGAGTATCTCCAGATATCTAGCCCCATTCAAATTTCCATCGTACACTTGATATGCCCCACTATTGTCCATAATTAAACAAAAAAAACATTAAAACTAAAGTGGTCATGGAGGTTATGTTCCTTTATGACGTGTGGATTGTTTTGTGCCCAGTAGTGATTATTTCGGCGATTTATAATTCCTTGTCTGTTGAATTTTGATTCATCAGTCCACATAATCCTATAAAGAAATCTCGGATCTTCGGTCATTTTTATGCACAGCAACTCGCAAAAGTCGACTCTTCGTGAACAATTGCCTCAGAAAAGGGATGCATTTTATGTTTTCTTAATATTCTGTGGATTAATGCTCTTCAAATGTCCAAATCCAGCGCTGCTGCTGGAGTTGAATTCCAGGATAAGCTTGAAAATAAGCTAACACATTCACCTCGTTATATTCATTATCTATTACGGGTTTTAGGTGATTCTGTGTTGTCCTTTGCCCAAAACAAATTTAATAAATCAGTATTGGAATATTCTTCGTTATTCTCCCTTATAAACTGTACTTGAAAAAATTAACAAAACTACTAAAACTGTAAGTTGATACCTCACGAATTTATGAGCTGATACTGCTTTGACATAATATCAACATTGTTTCAATTCCTGTCAAAATCAAGGCTTACTAGATAGCACTTTTGTAGTTTCATCGGCTTTTGATAAAAAAAATATATATATATATATATATATATATAGGGATTAACAAAAAAACTGTTGAAAATAGATATAGCGAATCAATGTAGAATCAAATTCCGCATCCAACCATCCAATAATATACAGACTGTCACATTTGAAAGAACAAACTTTTTTAACTTTGAAAATAATGTAATTGGTCATCAAATTTTGGACACCCTGTATGCGATAAATTAATTATCAATGTGGATTTCGAAAGTATCTTGTGCTTCCGTCTACCCCAGAGGCGCTTAGCACCAGTCGAAAATGGTTAAAAGGCGCCGTGTTGAATATAAGGTTACATCTTTCAAAATGTTCAAAAGAATCAAGATATTTAAGATAATTTATTAAAACATATTTTACAATGAAAGGGAATCATAAATAACCCAAAAGTCCAAAAAGTCAGAATTCTAACTTTTTTCTAACCACGAAAACTTCTAACGATCGTCTACCGTGAGAAACCCGGTATATCATGTACAAAACAAGTGCACTAAACTTAAAGATATTTGCCAATAGTGGAGAAGTGGTTTGGTGTTTTATAAAAAATCTGTTAGCGTTTGATGTTTCACACTAAAGGTTCCAATTGAACGAGGTATGCAAATGGGACTGATGGCAGAACGTTCCATCAGGAAACACTGTTTGGGTGGGTTTTCCTTTGGAAGGGGAGGCTAACATCTAATGCGTTTTTAGTACGTTTTTTCAGTACGCGTTTGAATTCCCTAGAGTCACTTGATGGTCCATGACAATTATTTTCATGATTTGAGTTTTTCTAGCGCGTTCTAAAAATGAGGACAACAATTTTGAGCAAAGGTGCACTATCAAGTTTTGTTTCAAACTTTCATACGGTGCGACGAAAACTTTTACAAAACTTCAAAAGGCCTACGGAAACAGTGTTTTATCAAGGATCCAGGTTTCAAGTAGTTTAAGCCATTCTCAGAGTGCCGAATCTCTATTGAATAGAAAATAAGCCTCGCTGCGGAGGGTGTTCAACTGCAATAAGTTATGAAAATGTTCAGAAAAAAAATATCTGCATACCATTAAGTGATACTAGGGAATTCGTACTGGAGACGCATCAGAAGTTGGTTTTTCTCTCCTCCAAAGGGGAAACCATCGGTGTTGCCAGATTGAACGCTACGCCGCTCATTATTTTATTTACCAAATAAAAAGAAGATTGTAGGTGATTTTTTGAAAGTACAATGGGTAAAAATGTTTTTAAAGTGCAATTTGCAAAATTTAGTGATAGGAGAAAGAGCGTTGAAAACAATCTACGGCCTAGTCCATCATTTTCAATTTGCATTTAAAAAAACTCGTCCAAAACGCGGTAAAGATAGATCTTGTGTTTTCAAGGCGCAACGCTAATTCCCTACTTCACACAGAGTAGAGATAAATAATGAACTGCGGTCGGTCTAATTAAAAAATTTAACGGTTGCTGCCGTCTCTGATGGTGGCTGTGGAGGTTGCATGTTTTCTTATAATTGAGGAAACCGGAATCCGGTGAGAAATTGCGTTCGTAAATCTTCCGAACAATAACGCTGGGTCTCTAAACTGTAAAGTCGGAACTTAATGCAGGTAGTTTTCCTTTTTTTTTCTGATAAGGATGAATATCTATAAAACAGAAACGTTAGTGTCCAATAGTGTTGTGCATTATACCAACAAAAATTGAAATCAAAAAATTTAAAGCGTATTGTGTGATTTTTTCTCAATAAAATGTTCCAGTTTAGTTTTAAGTTTGTTTCAACACCAAAATAGTTTTATTATTGTGCAACTTTACATTAAAAATATCTATCTTAGTTGTTTAATTTATCGTTTGTTAGACAGTTTAATAAATAATAAAAAAAGTAAAATAGTTGTAATAGTGTTGGAAACGATTTGCGGGCAGCATTGATTTTCTGTTAGCATTTGAAGAAAACTGCTGCAGAATCGCATCGAATGCTCTTTGTAAATCACAGTGCTTTAAGTGGTTTAAAGAAAGTGGCTATTTTAACGTGAGAAACGAAGAACGTGACAGCGAATTACAAGCATTGTTATCCAACAAATTCAAAAACAAGTAAAAAACTTTTTCTGTGCTCCACGTAAAATTCTCAATCCGATTTGGCCGATTAATATGGTCAGGACCCTGGTCAATCCTTCAGTTGCTTTCGAACGTACAACTTGAAGCCCGACTGATGACGGCTTAAGGCCAGAAACCTCTCTCGGGAGATGCTTGTTGGACAATTTTTTTATCTTTTAGAATTTAATCTGTTTATGTGTTTGTTTTTCAGTTCAAAAGTTACAGGTTACAGGGCCAAGATGTTGTTGCTTAAAATAAATGCTCAAAAACAATTATAGGAGGATATAGTGAAATATAGTGAACACTCACTGTAATGAATTACAAACCAGTCTGTCATTTAGTTTGGTTTTGACAAACTTGAAAAGTAGATAAGTTCGATATTTTTCTATCATAGAAAAAAGCGAATGTCCTGTGTTCATTAAACACTCCTTATTACCCTGGAAAAACAAACGTGCAAACCGAAGTAAAGTTGAAAAAGTGGTATGGGCCTCAGCTCCTTCACATTTCGTGGTTCATGAGTGGTTTACTCAGTTTTGATGTGGTTGAACCAGCACGAGTGCAACACCACGCCCAGGACGTTCCGTTAAAGTCACTACTGCGGAAATGGCTAAAATGATATCGTGATAAGAAAACTGTGTAGAGAAATTATTGAGACGATAAACATATCTAACGAACGCATACGGAACATCAAACATAAACATTTGAGCATGCGACAAGCTGTCAGCGAGGTGGAGCAACGTATGCTCACAGCGGACAGAATCTATTAACCATTTGAACATTCAACAGTGGGTTTTACACGGGAAACGAGCCCCGAAGAAGACGAATGCGCTTCGGGGGAATGCGCTTCGGGTCGACTGGAAAGGCCGTGGCCGCTGTTTGCTGGAATTCGCAAGGCATTATCTTCAACGACTATTTAGAAAAGGAAAACATTATCGCAGTAGGGTATTATGCTGCATTATTGGTCAATTTGCACTACGAATTGATGCCGCATTCACCCTTTTCTCGGAACTTTTTCCCCTTCGACTTCGTGCTCTTTCGAATTCACATCAAAGGAAGATATGATCGCTAAAACAGACGACTATTTTGCAGTTCGACAAGTCGTAGTTCTTGGAAGGCATAAATAACAAAGTTAGAAAATCGTTACGCATTATTGAGCTAAAACGAGATAAGAAACAATATTTTGTGTAGAAAATCTCACTTTTTCACTCTACTCTGGTATTTCAGTTGCAAACTGTGTGAAAGTTACATATCGAGGCAAATGTGCCACTATTTCGAAACGGGAACCAGCTTAAACCATATCAAAATAAGTTTTACATTTTTTTACGGGTAATATACATAATAATACGTACGTATACATACTTATTTGCAACGACAACGTAGAAATGTTATATATTGCAAGTGTCATCATCTAGAGACCCGGCAATTTAATTATGGATCATTTTACGACAGAAGAATATATTTGAATTGTGCAAGCTTACTATTTGATAAAACAGACAAGCATTTTATTTCTCTAAAATCGTTGGTTATATTTAAAATGGAAGTCCTGAAGTATCCATTAGGATATGGATACTCATTCAATGAGTAGGTGATCATTTATTCGGGATTGCTTTCAGTGATTACTCGTTCAGTGATTCGATAAAACGGAAAAATAAAATTTTTGAGGAATTGCTGTATATATATTTATATACAGACTAAGAACACCATTTCTAAAAATAAAATATGGTAATATCAGGCGAGTCTCTCAATTCAGTTCAAGTATTTGGGTGAAATAATCATGGAAAATGGGTTGGAAAAAGCGGCCAATAAGGGTAGATGTCAAAAAATGGAAACGGCATTGAGACTTACAAAAAATATTTACAACAAAAAATGCATATCCAAAAACACAACTGAGACATCACAACACAGTTATTAAGCCAGAATGTCTATATGGGGCAGAAACACTCATTTTGAATAGAAAGACAGACATCGAGGACATTGAAAAGAAGGAAAGCAAAATTATAAGAAAAATCTTAGGCCCCAAACAAATAAATAGCACAACATACCGACTTCGAGAAAACCAAGAAATCAAACAATACACTGATATACATGGCGAAATGAGAAAAAGAAGACTTAAGTTTTACGGACACTTAAAACGGATGAATCCGAGTAGGCTAACTAGATAAATAGTCCAATTTTATGAAAATAGGAGTAGAGCTAAAGTAGAAATAATTAAATGGATTGCGGCAATTAAAGAGGACCTAAGATCAGCAAATATTACACAAAGTGAAATTCAGGATAGAGGCTGTTTCAGACACAAGATTAACGTTTGGAAGATTGGCCAGAGAGAAAAATGTAGGAAGACTGGAACAACTTGATCTGACGAAAGGAAAAAAGCTCATAGCGAAATAATATTATATAACAAATATATATACACAATATTGGATAATATTTGTTATAATTCTATTTCACCCGTCCCTTTAAAGTTAATAGGCAGGGTGAAATAGTAATTTTTTTGTCTACTTTACAGAAAAAAATATATAAATAAAGAAAGGGAGGAGAAAACGAGCTGCGGTCGACTGATTAAAAAGCGAATTTGAATGTTTTCTTTTAACGAGAAAAACCGGATCCGGTAAAATAATGCCGTCGTAAATTTTTCGAACAGCAACGTTGGATCCCTAAACAATAAAATCGTAACCTAATACGATTTTTTTCTTTCTTTTTCGAGATATGGGAAAATTTTTTATCAGCGCCAGTAAGATAAAGATTTTTAAATAATACGAGACCACTTATCACATCCGAGTTGCTGTTTGAAGCACTGATCGATGTTATGCACATTCGCTTAAGAATTTTAGGCTAGGATATTGCTTGTTTTATCAAGATCATTATTGCTCTAATGGAATATTGTGTATGTGTGTTGTGTGATAGTTAGATGATTATTTACCAATGTTTTCGTACATCGTTTTCGTAATTGAAAATTGAATTTGCTATTATTATTAATTTAAAGGTTTGGCCGGTAAGAGGGGAACTTTAAAATGTGGTACAATGATCAATATAAGCAATTCTTCGGAAATTTTTATTTTATCTTGAAGAATAAATAACAGCGGTCAAATATTCCGCTGGGCTTCGGTGGAGACCCAGTTTTCTATTACTATTTCATACGTATTGCGTGGTATATTTACCACGACCAGGTAACTAAATAACGCGTTCAGGAAAATTTTCTAATGGTGCCATTTTTTTTAAACATTGTTCTTTTCTCGCTGACTCTATTGTGTTGTTGATTATGAGACACATGCATTTAAAAAATTCTGATTGGTATTATTTGTTTAGATATCAGATATTCTTCGAACAGATCTTAATTCTTAACTGTAATTTAATATTATTGTAAAGCTAAAACACTTGTTGAGTATGAAATAGAGTGGTCATTTAGACATAACGCTTAGTTCTTTCATTTGAAATACATTTCCATCAACTATCGAGTAAGTAACCGTTTATTTTGCAGAGCTGTATATTAAACCTTATAATTAGAATAATATTTCCAAATTTTGCCAACAAAAATGCTTTACATCGGTCGATGTCCGGGTCCATCGGTCGGAAAATATGATTATCCGATAGCCCCATGGCTTGAGAATAGGGTGGACATCAAATTCATACCAAAGATTGTTATTTATAACATTATATCCATTTTTGTATGTTTGAGTATTTATTGCCTGCTGAAGCTACACAATCGTGACATTGAGTGTCTTAAACATTTCTTAATTTTTTATTAATAGTTAAGATAACTGTATAAGTTTTATTCAGAACTTTATGTTATGGACATACACATCCTTTCACCATGCAAACACAATTTTTGCGGTTAAATTGAACATAACTTAGAGCCTTGTCACCGTAACTTTCGCGTGACATCCTACAAATCTAATTATATTTAATAGAAATATTTTGTTTATTTATATTTACATTATTATTTAAAAAAACTCAAATAGATGCTTTAGCACTTCGGACTTCAGCTGAATTGAATCGAATGTCATTTTTGAGAAAATATCTGACCATAAAAATATCCACACCAGGTACCAGGTATATTATCAGAATTATACCAGGTATATTGTCACACATTACTGAATTAAATTAGTAAATACCAATATTTTTTGTGCACTAAAGTTCAATAATTTTGACAGTATATACACAGGTAAAAGCCGTTGACAGTACTTACGTGCACACACTTTAACATAATGATGTCATAAACATGGCTGCCTGTCGTGGCGCTTTTATAGCTACTTGATTTTATTTTAAATTTTAATTAATTTATAATTATTTGCAAACCATTGTTTAAAAGTTTTTCGCATCGATTATCAATATTATTTGGGATAAACTATTAAAATAAAGGAAACAATCGATAATTACTTTTTATTCAAAAACCCAATTGATCGCATCCGATGTGTTACCGAGTTTTTTAATTGCCCGTTTTTTCTGTCACACCCTGTATATATGAGAGGCGAAAACTAACTTTAGAGCCTAATTTAGTTGCATACTTTTGATGAAGCTAATTGTTTTTTTGATGTTATTTCAAATTTTCTTATAATTACTATCGGCCTCGTATTTTTTTCCCCAAACTGCAACAATAATTTAGCTGGAAAAATGGCAACTCTCGATCTAATAGAAGAAAAAAAGAGAGGTCGAGAGAGAGAGAGACAGAGATAGACAGCAAGATCGCTCAATTAAGAAATCAAACTACCATTAATGTCGCCTTTGAACGCGACTGTGGTTGTTGCATGTTTTTTTCTAAGGCAGAACCTGAACGGATGAGATATTGTCGCCGTAAATCTACAATACTGAACACAGCCTTTTATTTATTTTATTTTCTGAAGAATGAGATTGGTAGGCTCGTAAATAGAACAAAATTTTATTACTTCAATAAAAGAATAATTGTTGGTTATACCGAATTACATATCTATTGAAGACTAGGGTTGGTCTTTCCGTGATTCGTATATTAGTTTGACTGTTTTTAAATACCATCAAATATAATTTGGTTGGATATCTAGAACACAACCGTTGGTTTTGCGCTTGACCTTAAATCTCTCGAGAATCTTACTGACTAGCAAGTGACCAATGTAGAATACCTCTCTCAGGAGGTATCCGGCATCACCCAGCCTCGCACTGGCGTGACTGAGAGGCGATTCCTTGTGATATTTTACACTCTTGCCTGCTGAAATGCAGTACGCAAACCTGGTCTTTCCTCAGTGGGTCATCACCCATTCAAGCACTAACCGCAACAAACGGCGCTGCATTTCGTCCTCCGAGTCTCCTTTTTTGTTTATTCATAATTAGGTTTATTAAAAAAATAGTTCAGGTCGAAATGAAAAAGTTGAGCTTTCTTTGTGTAGCAACACGATATCGAGTGAACATATATCAGATTTCATTCATCAGACAAAATATCCGATTTGTTCCTGATGATCTATCATCAGGAAAATCATCATGGCCTCTCATCATGTTAAAATTATAGTATTAAATACATTTTAATTTAAATAACACATCGGTCAATAAGTCTCCAGTCTATCATAGAGATGGCGTCACTTACAATAAATGGTAAAAATCGCGAGAGAAAAAAAACCATCTGCCTATTTGTTTCTGAGTTGTTATGCTTTAAGTGATGCTACTTTTGTTATTTTCAAAACAATGGAAAAATAAAATTTTCGTGTCTTGATTAGGCATTGCTTTTATCGTTCAAGCAAAACAATAGCTTAATAAACATTGCCCGGACTCTACCTCAGGAAAATCAACCATAATTGAGCGGTATGCTGAACTCAAACGTGGCTGTACAAGCACCGATGATGCTGAACACTCTATACTCTAGATCTGGCCCCCGACGATTATTTCCCATTTTTAGACGTTAAAAAAAGCTCGCTGGAAAAAAATTGATATATAACATAATATATATATATATATTATATATATATATATATATATATATATATATATATATATATATATATATATATATATATATATATATATATATATATATATTACAGAAATCTTTCATCCTTTCTCCACGTGGTGCCACCAATCGCCTTCGCTGAACTGTCAACCATGCGACGTCACGTGTCTCTCGGGACCGGTTTCTAGTCTTTCAGAGCCGAGCTCTAGACGAATGCAAGGAAAGCAGTTCGGAGAGTCGATCGGGGCCAGACCAGATTAACTGGCCATTTTAATATAATATATATATATTATATATATATATATATATATATATATATATATATATATATATATATATATATATATATATATATATATATATATATATATATGTAGTGGTAGATTTTCTTGGACTCCGTCCAATGAGACAGCAGTAGCTGAGTGTCATCTGACACCTAACCGTTGGGTTCCACAATCTCATGTGGAAACACACAACAACCTGCGTCTCCGCCTAAATGAACACTTTTGTTGGTTGCTTGACCGGACTCAGCTACTGCTGTCTCATTGGACGGAGTCCAAGAAAATCTACCACTACATATATACGCCATCCGACGGGAGGTCGGCGAAAACATGGGTTGTTGGCTGTGGATAGGGACTCCCTATTCTTGATGGAATGGTATATGTCGGCGCCCTGAAGAGTCTGAACCTCGAGAGACGAAACATATGTCATCCAGTTGAAGGGATGGGTGGGCTCCTTCCCGGTCAAGCAACCAACAAGAGTTTATATATATATATATATATATATATATATATATATATATATATATATATATATATATATATATATATATATATATATATATATATATATATTGCAGTACGTTTTAAGATCTAAACGTATATAAAGAGACACGAAATCTAAGATTTAAAAAACAATCATTGAGCCAGTCCTTACAAATGCCTGCGAGACGTCTACCCTCACAGTGAAAACAAAAGAGATAATTTGGGTATTTGAATGATAACGGAAATTAGATGATCAGGTGTAACGAACTCAAGTCATTTTACAAACATCTGGATATTATGTAGGATATTGTATGAGGGATCAGAGACTTAGCTGGGCGTGACACGTAACAAGAATGTCAGAAAACTCCAAATAGCAAAGAGAATCATGGAGAGACGAGTGTGAGTAAACAAAAAAGGTAGACCAAATATATGATGGCAGGACAATGTAAGAAGAGATGCTGAAGAACTACTGCACATCAAAGACTGGCAAGGAGCTGCTGGATATCGATCCAAAAGTTGAAGGAGTTCAAGGTTCAGAGACGGGTTGAAGCACTATAGTAAGAAAAAAATAAAAATTTAATGAATAAACGCATTTTTTTTGATGCAACTAATAATTTTAACCGGTATACCTAACCTACTTGGGTCCGCTTGAATACACAGTAAGTTTTTGCTAAGATAACAAAGTTATATTTGTTGGCTGTTAGCTCTCGTGTTGTTCATCCATTATATTTAACATTGAATATTACTATAAACAAAAGGTTTCCACTCTTTTCTAGACCACCATCTTTTCCTTTACAAGAAAAAAATTCCAACGATTTCCAATTAAATATTAATATATTGTTGCGCATATCTATACCAATTTTATTTGTCTATCTATTAAGAATCACAAAGTATAAATTAATTAACCGATGTGTTTCTCTTGCCTTTTGCAAATTGTTATTCTGTTAATAAATTCTGATTAGTCCAGTTATTTATTGTGATCTAGTTTGATTTCAATAGAAACATAATTATTACATCAATACTTCATTTTAAGCTTCAATTTCATAGCGCTAACGTCATTCAATATACATTTCGCTACGGTGGCTGTTTATTTCGCAATTCTAATGGCTACCCAAACAGTATAAAAGGACTCCGAACTTTTTTTCTCTTTTAAATAAGTAAAAAGTTAACTTTTTTGCTTCGATGGTTCCAAGTAATTTCGATATTTACAAATAACTTTCCGGAAATTCATATTTCTTTTTCCCCGCCTGAACAAGTTTTATTCCTTCATTACTTTTTATTTTTATATACTATGTGCTCAAGAAAAAATATATATTCACGACTTAAGGTGTTGAGAATAATAAATAACCATTTTTTGGAAAACTACGCACCTCTTACGGAGAAAATTCCGCTGGGCATCCATGTAACAAAGTGATCTATGGATCGCTAAGGGAGTTCATCCCAAGGAACTGAGGCATCACGCAGATGTGAAAAACGTTTTTTTTTTTAATTTTCAATGTAGTCTTCATATATACCTATTTTTATCAATGTTACCTCAAAATAGTTCAAATTTGTTGATCTATGTTATTAGTTCTTATTAACCAGATATAAAACACACGTTGCCCACAATAAATTTGGGACATTTGAGAAATCTTGTGTTGCATGACCATATATTAGTATTAGTATTTATTAGTATGTTACAAAATACCCTCGATCACAATCTTGACAACTGAGTTCATAAAATGTTTATTTTTTATGATGGTCCATTTTACCTTTTGGATTATCCAGTAGTTATCTTAATTATATAATTTGGTTTGTAGACAACCTTAACGTTCACTTCTTTCAAATTCTTTTTTAGCCCTCGTGTTAACTGGGCATCAAACGATATTACCACGAATTTATTTTTTTTCTGTTCTTTTTGAAAAGTCAAAGATTCTTTCAACAATTGTCTAAATGTATGTTCTCTATTTAATCTATTTACAATGTTCGTATTATAATCATTCACTTCGGACACCTTCCTAATTCTTTATAATTATCTTTACTTCAAGGAAAATTAATTAATCCATCTACTATAAAATTTAAACGAGCCATCTTATGGAAGCTATGATTCGAATCGTTAGGAATGTATCTCGAAGTGGTAGTGCTTTTCCTAAAAAAATATAAATATGTTATCTGATTTTATTGTTCCTACTCACTAAACTATCCAAAAATGGTAATCTATCGTTGCTCTCGAGTTCATATATAAATGCTATGGTTTATATCCTTTAAGTTCTCTTACTTTTAATTTGTTTCAAATTGAAAATTGGAAAAACATTATCGGCATATCTTATCCACACCGTCGAAAAGTAACTGAATTCTTCCTTCGCCACGGTTTCAAACTAGCTCAGGAATAAGTTGGCCAAGGACCGGTGACAGAATGCCCATTGCCGTTCCTTCGTGCTGTTCGTAAAACGTATTATTAAACTGAAAACAATTTTGTTTCGTACATAATATTATTAGGGAGATGTACTTTGAAACAATCTTGTTTTTGAAACCATTTAACTCATATCAGGTATATCAGGTATTTCAAGGATATACGGAATCATTGGGCATGGTTATCATGTAAATAAAACAAATTTTAGCTTTAGAATTAGAAGATTTAGCTCCTGATGCTGCTAGATAGTTAGGGCGTCGAGAAGTTGTAAAATAAGTGATTTGGTGTTTAGTGGTAAATCTTCTCGAGTTTAATACTGCGATTTATCCATCATGTGAACTGAAGATTTCGGAACTTTTAGGTTTGGAAAGAGAAAGAAATCGCTAGGAGCCAAGTCCTGTTAATACTATGCATGTAGAAATACTTTAAAGCGTAGGTCATATAATTTGACATCAGCAATTCGAAACGTGTATATGGAATCTATTTTGAAAAGTAGCCGACAAAAAGCACACTATAATTTCTAACTTAGCAAGCAAATGATATGAAACTTTTGGGAGATATCAAGGAGAGTCATACCAACTATAAAAACTAACTAAAAAATCATATGCTTGTAGCGATACGTAAAGCGCGCGAATTTTAAAACAAAAATCAACTTACTTTTTGGTCATAGTATATGATTATGTGGACAACATTGTGGAATTTTGATATTACCAGCGGGATTTCGAAATCGAGAAAAAAAGAACGTAAAATTCAAACTAAAATAGATATCTTAAATCAAACATTAATGGCAAAGAATCCGCAATGATATATTTCTCTTTCAATAGGTTCCATCATTTTCGCGACAGTGCACAGTAATAATGAAAAAAATTTATTCTTTATCTCCTTGTGTTTCATCTCCAGTTCTTCAAAGAAACTGCACCGGTTCTTTGTTCTTGTAATGTATAATTAAGAGCTTTATATAACTCTATGGTACAGAGACAAAACTATATCTGCATTTTTTTCGATAAAAAAACAATTTAAGCTCTCTAACTCTCTTAGGTTCTCTAACAATCTAAATTTAATTTGGTTTGGTTTCGAAAAGACGAGCAATATAAGAAATTTAGGTATTAAGCTGGATCCATACCAATTAAAATTTTCGTGTATGTTGAATTTACTTTGCGGCGAAAATATTTACAACGCAAAATTATCACAAACAGTCAATAAATATTTGTGTTGTGCTCTTCCGCTCCGTCTGTGTGTGCAGTGGTGTTTGCAGGTTATGCTGGATTAGGTTATTCCAACAAGCGTCAAAAATAAAGTTCTATATATTTTTCAGTGTTTATACTTATTTTCTTTATTCTTTTCTGTTTCGGTACAAATGCTTCATCCAATAACGCCTTTTCTTGCTATATTTTTTTCTTGATTAAATTCTTCATTATTACAAATGCAGCACACTACTTCAACATAATAATATGCTGGGACGTGTTTTGACTACAATGAATTACTCAATAAATAATAAATTACTAATTAATACATTTCAATATAGCCATGTCATATATGTATCTTTTTGAAACTAAAACTATTAATTTCACTTCAACAAGTCCACACATAAAACTTGTGCGCCGCAAATTCCTTTGACGTTCGCGAGAAAACCGACACCAGATGGTTCATGAGTGTGCCGTGCGCCGAAAATATGTGTGTAACCTTGTCTGTCAGAGCGTCTACATGGCCATGCACGCATACCACATACAACACATAAGGCGTGCACAACGCAAATTTATATTGGTGTGGACCCAGCTTTACAGTTGAGAAATACAAAAGTCTGTAGTTCGTTGTTTGTAGATGTGCTCTTAGGTGTGATGCTCGTATATTCATTTATATAGTATATACAAATTGTAGCCATTCTTATTCTTCGCCATTGTTTTGGCTTTTGTCCACTTCTTTTTCCAAGTTTACTGCCACGTCGTTGTTCCAAGTTTTCTTCCTCTGCTTCTCAGTCACTGTATTCGAGATTCCAATATCCTTTTGGTCTATCTGTTATCATTTATTCCACTTACATGTCCAAACCATCAACTTTAAAATGAGACGCAATGATGAACTGCAAGTTATAATCCGCAAATTATTATTTTATTTTGAAGAATAAATAACAGATTATTTAACAGATACAACAGATGGATTGTGTGCGTGCTGTGCGGCGACAATATTTGTGTGTGACTTTGTGTGTCAGAGCGTCTCCATTGCCGCGCAGACAAATCACATACTACACATATAGCCCGTACAACGAAAATTTGTATCGATGTGGACCCAGCTTTATATTCTGAAAATAATGCTCTTCAAGTGTCCTGTCGGATTCGTTTGGCGAAATGCTGGAGACACAATTTTCGACTACTATTTCACACATATCGCGTGGTATATTTTCAATGATGGCCCGAATGTTTCGTTTACGGTCAAAAATTGTTCGAGGTATATTTCTGTAAACAAATAAACTCTTATAACCATAAACCTCAAAAAAATAATCCAAGGGACTGAGATCGCATAGTGACCAGTTGACATTACTATTTCGCGAAATAACGCGTCCAGGAAACTTTACTTGCCATAAATTGATTGTTTGGCGATATATGTGACAGTCTTGTTGAAAGAAAACATTGTTTATATTCACAGTTCAGACCAAAGATATTGTGTTAGCATATTCCTATAGCGTTTCTCCATTAACAGTATTAACATTTCTACCATTGGATGAAGAGGTAACCAAATCCTACAGTTATGTTTATTCACAAACTCATTGATCCACCAGTACGCTTCGTCAGAAAAGATTATTTTCCTCCAAAATGGGGGTTACCAATGTTCGACGCAGATAATGATCAGCTGGCTCTAGTTGTTTAGATAATTAAACTTTACCAACTTTACAATGAAGATCATAATACAAAATTTTCTACGTAGATGCCTGACAGAGCTTGAGTTCCAGAAAACGACGTAGAATTGATAAATTTGGATCTTCTCTTACTGCGTCGTTTGTTCGTCTTACTGCATCAATGTTCTCCAAAGATCGGGCGGTTCCAAGACACACAGCTATTGATTCATCTGTAACTAACTCAGTTCCTTAAAATTTTTCGACGAGGCGATCAATGGACCATTCGGTTGGTCAATAATGTTGACCATAAATTTCACACAACGGTCGAAAAGTCTGATGAACTGAATACCCATTTTGATACAAATATCTTCTGCAAATATCTAAACATACGATAGTCGATGGGTGGGTGAATGCCCTGGACTATATGGTGATTGTACAAAAACAGCTTAGTCAAGTGAGTAATATTTGCTAAATCTTACTAATTATTGCTGAATCTCCATTGCAACGAGTTATCTGGAGCGTAATGGAATATAATTTGTTGGTGTTTTTGGTATGATTTTTCTAGTTTTATATTTATTCCAATTGAATGGAAATTGGCCCGCAAAATAAATTAATTTGAGAGCTATTTAGATTAATTGAGATCACGTTAAAACACTATGTAAATGCAACAATGACTACATAAAAAAGTTTAACAAAACGTTTCAGTTTGCAATCGATATTCTCAATTTCCTTTATACCAACACATTTAAACTTTTTAATGTTATATCAATGCAAACTATAACTAATTGTCAACAAAATTATTTCATAATTAAAACAAAATATAAAGTTGAATAAATAAATAGTTCACGAAATAATAATTCTGAACGGAAAAAAATATGTGAAGTATAGAAACACCTAAAAAAGTTTCTAAACATGACTATATTCATAATTATCTATTACAGCCTGGAACCGCTTCATTGATTCTACTAATTTTTTGTCGTACAGCTTGATATATTGGTTCATTCGATAGCAATACAGTTTTTAGAGTAACCATTCTCCCGTGACTCTCACCATGTGTTTCAGGTCGTATTGCTAAAATCTAAAAACATTACAATACATAATTTTAAACCGCTCTCGTACACATTTTTTTGAGTATTTTCACATACTTCCGAGCATTTAGAATTCCCTCAATGATCACAAAATTTCCAATTGCAGCCCAAAATATGCACACCCAGGCCATGATATTTCCACTACTGTGCTTAACAGTATTATTTTTAGTGGGCACGTGGAGAATATCAACTATTTAAAAGACAGGGAAATATCTTCCGTGCTCTACGCAAAAATTGTATCTATTCCCGCAACCGGCTTCTTCAGTTGGGTTCGAGCTGAACGTTCGAAAGCAATTCAAAGAATGAAAAATAGTGTTGGCTGTAGACTGCAAACAAATACAGCTCACGCCAGCCTGTGGTTCGCAACAGTAGCACTATGTGAAACCGTTCGTAACAGGTCCGCTTAGGGCCCATCTAGGCACGAGAGTTACTATTTATGCATCCGGAATGGGCAACAGTGGTGTTGCTAGACGCCATCTGACATACACATCGTAAAGTTTGACATGTTGACTGTATACGCACTCAGAACGTTTTGTCATACAGACATTATTTGTGTTGTTTAGTGACTTGAAAAGTTCATCTCAGTCAGAACATAGAATTAACTCGGGAGCATTTTCGTGTGATGATTTATTACGATTTTCGACGTCGATTATTTCAATAACTGTGCATCGATCAACTCACTTTGCCTTTTCCGATGAAGCACTATCTAAAACCACTGTATATCACTGGTTTAATGAATTCAATCGTGACCGTCGTTGGCTCACGGACGAATTTAATTAAGGTCGTCCAAAATCGGTTGTTGTGCCAGAAAACGTCGATACTGTACGCAAACTGATAAACCAAGATCGCCATGTGATATACCGTGAGATTTAGGCATCTCTGGGCATTAGTAAGACAACCATACATAAGATTTTACATGAACATTTAGCCGCGAAATAAATTTGGGCGCGTTCGATTCCGCATAAATCGTTCAAAAAAAGGCTCGCGTCGATTGGTGCAAAGAAATGCTCAAAAATACAATTGTGGTATGTTAAAGAACCTTGGATCTATGCGTATAAGTCCGAAGGTAAAAAGCAGTCGATTATTTGGGTATTTCACCCAATAATTAAAAACCCAACAAAAGTTGTTCGCGCAAGAAGCTCTTCGAAGCAAATGATCGCCTGTTTATTTTTGGCGATAAATGGTCATGTGGCTACAGGGCCACTAGAGAATCATAGAACGGTCAATTCTGAATGGTACACAATCATTTGTTTGCTTTTGTTTGTTTGTCTTTGAAGAAATAAATAAAAAACCAGCAATGTAGAATCATTCTTCACCATGACAACGCGAGCTTTCATACATCGAACCGAACAGCTCAAAAGATCGAACTGATGGGTTGTCCACCGTACAGTCCTGATTTAGCACCAAATGATTTCTGTTTGTTCCCTTTCGTGAAGAATATACTACGTGGTCAACAATTTCCGATGCCAGAAGAAGCGGTTGCTGTGTTCAAAATGCATGTTTTGGAGATGCCTTAATCGGAAAGGAAAAAGTGCTATGAAAATTGGTTCAAACGTATGCAAAAGTGTATCGATCATCACGAAGAATATTTTGAAAAACAATAAAACCATTTTCATTGATAAATATTTGTTTTTATTTATTATTCCGGATACATAAATAGCAACCCTCGTAGTATGAAAAATTGCATAGTAGGCTGGTGGAGAAAATAAAAAATATTCAAAAAACAAGGAAATGTTTTTCTTTATTTTTGAATAAAACAAGAAGTGCAACTTTTTTTGCATTGCTATGGCTTGGACGAGTAACGAGCTGTTTCACACAGTAATACTGAATTACCGGCAGGCATGAGCTGCTTTAGCATTAGAGCTTATATCCGACATGGCTACTATATATGGTGTACTGACTGATGATAACTTAATGCCAGACACTGGTCACGGGAGTCAACGTTTATTAACGTTTGATAGCGACTGGGGAATGGGCAAAATTTTTGCGTGGGCCACGGAAGAATTTTCTTTTTTTTTTAATATTTATTTTTATTACTGTTTATTATTCACTTATTTCTTATTCGCACAGTGATAGCCCATCTGAATTAAATTAACAAAACTTTAAGCATTATATATAAATAAACAAACTCCAGCATTTATGACAGTAAAT
This sequence comes from Cosmopolites sordidus, assembly GCA_031761425.1. Classification (NCBI taxonomy): domain Eukaryota; kingdom Metazoa; phylum Arthropoda; class Insecta; order Coleoptera; family Curculionidae; genus Cosmopolites; species Cosmopolites sordidus. The sequence goes on along the minus strand of JARFXV010000086.1, from coordinate 1,419,210 downwards.
AATTTTTCAGAGCAAAACACCATATTTTATTTCTGTTCAGTTTCTTTCCTTTAACTAATTTTAAGATATCATTAAAAATTAAAATCTCCAGATGTAGAAGAACGTCTGTCGACCCATCACACCAAATAGTGGGGATAAAAATTTCATCCTCTATCCACAATTTTTACATCGTTTGTTGGACATTTACCTCCAGCGACCGTACGTCACGTCATCTTATCTCGTCATTGGTTGCCAGAATTAACTTAACTGCTTTCTAAAACATGCGATTTGAACGTAGATTCCCTGCGTCCAAACGTATCGGTAATTAGTTTTAAACGCTGATTTGATAGGTACGGAGCGTTTAATATGTCTCGTGTCGCGTATTTTGTTCGCATCGCGAATAGTTGTGTTTACACATTGAGTAGTACATTTTTAAATATAAATAATGAACTCCAAACATGAATGTCTCTGATTTAAAATAGTGAATAATGACTAATTTAAATTTGGAGGAGAAAGTTGAATTAAGAACTAACGGTCGTGCTACACCCGTGTTGAATTTGAGTCACGTTCAAAAAGAATGTACAAATAAACGAAGTTTTACGCAAAAATTTGACAGTAAACTATATGTGAAAGTTTTCCGACGATAAGAAAAGAAGATTTGAAGACCGAAATGAAAATTTTTTATTCAAGGCCAGAGATTTGTCAAAATGAAAACATTAAAGGCTGTTTAAAAATATTATAAATTTTATTTTGAATATGGACTGGATACAGCTTTTAAAGAAATCTGACGACCACAACCGAAGCCGAAAGGTGCTTTTCGGATTTGAACTTGATTAAAAAATATTTAAGAAATTCAATGGGGAAAGATAGACTAAATGCTTTAGGTATGTTAAATATTGAGAGTGCTATAGTTGAAATAATTCCGGACTTTAATGAAAAAGTTATTGAAAAATTTATTTTGGCCAAAAACAGGCGAATGGAATTTCACTTTAAAAACTAGGAAACGACGAGGTGCTATTCATCGACAAAAATGCGTACCATAACCCTTTTTTGTCATAAAACTTTGATATATTTTTTAACTTTTCGAACTTCTCATGAACTTTTTCGAATTTTCTCTATTTATTTGCAGTTACAATAAACTGAATGGTTTACTCTTCGGGAAACGGTGAGTACCTATTTATTAATTCCCTTATCTGCGCAACAAACAACAACCCATCCGTCAATGCCCTCGTAAGAAGTGAAAATACAAAATTTTAGTGTTTTCCTTGGTCACTTCCTGTTAGGATTTTAATAGCACTAAAAGTAAAAAGGATGAAGGGGAAAGCAAAAAAAAATCTGGAGCAGCACTATTTTCTTCTACACCCTCTTTAAAACCCCACGAGCCGCCACTGATATTAATTGACTATTTCTTAACTTAACGTCAGTCTTGACGATCAAAATCCCTATTCTCTCATCGCTTTCAATGTGCACAGTCCCTTTATATGTTTTGACTTTATAATGTTTGACAACTTCCTGCATATCATTTGTGTTCAGATTCATAATTTCCCCAACTATCTCCAAGGGCATTGCTCAACTTTTTAAATCATTATTAGAACATTTTTTACTGGTTAAGGTGGACTAAAATTGTTTGTTTCTGTATATTGAAGTTATTTATTATGACTAAAGTTAGTTAAATCGAGAAAACCAATTATTTAAATATTTTTATCCATGAACAATTGTTACTTTATTATATACTTTTTAAAATACTTTATATTTTGTTTTATTTATACTTTAGTTATGTTACAAATGATTTGTAGTTTGGGTTGATATAAATGCAGTTAAAATAAAGAAAATTGAAAAACATGCCATTGTTCGAATATTTTCGCCCACTGTAGAACTAATGAAAGTCGACTAAAACTGGAAACAATTAAATTTTATTGAATGATACTCATTGTAAGAAACAGTGTCAATAATAGTCTCAGAACGTCCTCTGTGTATGCAAAGGATAAATCAAGGGTTGTAAAAAATATAAGCAATAAGGCTTATCTTCATACATCTGTGGTTTGAAGCTATAAAAAGCGTCCACGTCGGATTGGAATACCCAACAATAAAATACAGTATACACAATCCCGGAAGGGGGAATTGTGTTACATCAACTCAAACTTTTACAATTCGGAGCGGAATTACACGATTTTTATTTATTTTTGAAAGCACGGAGGGTGTTGATATGGCTTTTTTTTTAGAACAAAGTTTGAATCACCCTTTGTGGTATTTACATTTTTAATTGAATTTTGTTCCAGTGCAATTTTGTTGTTTGTTAAATAAGTGATCCTGCAACAAAAGGCTTTGCAACGTGTATGCAATTTGTTAATTTATTTTTCGTTCTATGAAAAATGTTTCTTCTTTAGTAATAGACCCATGTTTATTTAAATGTCTATAAAAACAAACAAGAGAAGCCAAGGAAATCCAAGAGATAATATCGTTATTGCAATTTTAAAGGCTTAGGTTTGATTTGTAGTCTGAAAAAATAATTTTTCAAATATGTTTCATATACTGTTACCGTTGGTGGACCATGAAATCGTTAAATGAGAATCAGATTTTGTGATCGTAATTACGAGGGTGAATCTAATATAAACAAGAGTTTTTTTATACATATTTATTATTATTGAAGTACACGTGAAGTACATTTAGAGGCGTTTGTTGTTGTTAGCCTTCCTTTGCGCCCATACTGATCTCATTCATTCACTATGAGCTTTTTTTCCTTTCGTCGGACCAAGTCGTTCCAGTCCTCCTACATTTTTCTCTCTGGCCAACCTCCCAAACGTTAACCTTGTGTCTGAAACAGTTTCTATCTTGAATTTCACTTTGTGACACATTTTTGTCATATTTAATGATTTCAATTTTAGCTCTACTCCTATTTTCATAAAATTCAACTATTTATATAGTTAACATACTCGGATTCATCCGTTTTATTTGTCCGAAAAACTTAAGTCTTCTTTTTCTCATGTTGCTGTGTATATGTGTGTATTGTTTGATTTCTTGGTTTCCTCGAAGTCGTTATGTTGTGGTATTTATTTATTTGGTGCCTAAGATTTTTCTTATGATTTTTCTTTCTTTTCAATCTCCTCGATGTCTTTCTTTCTATTCAAAATGAGCGTTTCTACGCCATTTAGACATTCTAGCTTAATAGCTGCGTTGTAATGTCTCAATTTTGTGTTTTTGATATGAATTTTTTGTTGTAAATATTTTGTGTAAGTTTCAATGTAGTTTCCATTTTTTGACATCTACCCTTATTGCCCGCTTTTTCCAACCCGTTTTCCCTGATTATTTTACCCAAATATTTAAATTGAGAAACTCGTCTGATGTTACCATATTTTGTTCTTAGAAATGATCTTCTTAGTCTGTTGCAGGTCATGTATCGTGTCATTTCGAAGGAAATTTGGAGTCCCACCTTTTTTGCTGTTTCTTTTAGGATTGCTATTTGTTTTTGTGCCGTTAATATATTTTGAGCTAAACTTGCTAGATCATCAACAAGCGCCAGATAATCTATTTTGATGTTGATTCCCAGTTTAATGGGTTGGTCAATATTCAGGGCCGATTTTTTTACACGCCACTCCTGTATTAGTTTTTCTAGAACACAGTTAAAAAAGAGTGGCGGGAGTCCATCCCCTTGTCTCACTCCAGTTTTAAATTCAAATGGAATTTAACTTTTGACCTTCTATTAGTTAGTGTTGCTTTAATAATTGCCAGCGTTTATTGCCAGTCCTTATTCTTTCAAGATTCGGAATAGAGATTCGCGGTCAATAGAATCATATTCTTTTTTGAAAACCACAAATGTACTTACGAGATGTATATTGTATATTTTTTGATATCTTAGGATCAACTTTAGATTCAGGATCTGTTCCGGGCAGGATCTGCCCGGTCGAACACCTGCTTGATATTCACCAAATTTAGGTTCTAACTATCCTTGTGCTCTGTCTAGTAGACATTGAGATATAATTTGTTAACAAACTGGGAGAAGAAATATCCCTCTGTAGTTATTTACATCCGTTCTATCTCCTTTCTTATGTTGTGGATGGATTAGAACATCTTTCTGATCGTTGGGAATCCGTTCGGTTCGCCAAACTTCTTGTAGAATTTTGGTTTTTTCCTTAATTGTACCTGCACTAGCGGATTTTAAAACCAGGTACATATTTATTATTTATAAAATAATACAAAATATCTATTAATATTCTCTCGACATAATCAAAAAATTATAATCGTTTGGAAGCTTGTGAATTGCTTGCTCGTAGAAACTTTGAGTTTCTCAGCTAATTGCGCACAAAGTCCTCAACTTTTTGATTGTTGTCGAATCGTACCTCTCCAAATACATCTTTTAAGAGCGTAAACAAAATATAGTCACAGGGTGGCAAATCTGGGATGTATGGAGGGTCTCCAAGGGTTTCCCAATGCATATTGTCCAGTTTTTCCTTCGTCAAAACTGCTGTGTGTGGTCTAGTGTTGGCCTCATGGAGAAGGAGGGCGTCTGTGATGGGGACACCGTGTCTTTTGCTCATGTAAGTAGATTTTGTTGTCTCCAACAGCTGGCAGTAGTAGGCAGCATTAACTGTACGTCGATCATGTAAAAAATCAATCAGGAAAACTCCCTGCCAGTCGAAAAAAAACGGTCTCGAGTACCTTACCGGGGGAGAGACGGATTTTGGCCTTTACGGGGCAGGTTTCGTCTTTTCTTCGCCATTCCTTACACGCCATTTTTAATTCTGGAGTATAATAATACACCCACGTTTCATCATATGTCACTATACGTTTCAAAAATTCTTCTTTCCACCGAAATCGATTCAGGGGTCACTGAGTCGCCTATTATCTTCGATGAAGTCGCGAACTGTACCAATGTTGTCAGCAGTAACACTTAACTTGGGACGTCGATTGTGACTTACATTTGCCACACTTTCTCATCCATTCTTAAACTTCTTGGTCCAACCAAACACTTGTGTCATAAATATGGTATCGTCCCCATACTGAACCCTAAACCGAGTTAATATTTCGGACGGTTTTACGCCTTCCTTGGCTACAAACTTTATTATAACCCTTTACGCAACCGCCGGTTGAACCTGTTACTCACTCATGGCTGTACTAACAAAAGAACTGAGTGAAACAGCTCACCGAGCGTTTCCTCCACTCCTAACACATTGCACTGCAATGACCTACATAGCCCGCCAGTGATTGGCTGAGGAAAGTAGTTGTACAATTCCGGTTTATATTTGATTCACCCTCATATAATATGAGAAACTGGGTAGTGATTGTAACAGATTGTAGTGTAGAAATGCGGCGCTCTCTTAGATAAAGTAGAATGGATATCTGAGGTTCTGCGATTTTTTGTTCTATTTTTATGCCTTTTCGTAAAGGGTGTAACAGTAAGAGCGCAATATATAATTTTAAGTAAAACATGGTTTTCTGTAGCTAAATATTGAAATATTTATTGATTTATAATATAGTCATTTCGAAATTTTATATGAAACAACACATCCAGTAAAGGGCCGCCACGGTTTTGATGGCATACACGTACACTCCTGCCGAAATTTTCAATAACGGGTTTGCATAAAGGTAGCGGTATTTTGTTGACACAGCGTTCAATTTCGGCCTTCAGTGCTTGGGTGGTCTTGGGCTTGTTAGCGTAAACTTTAGACTTCAGAAAACTCCACAACTCATAGGTGTCCACAGTCTACAAGTCCATAGGGGTTAAATCGCAAGATCGTGGTGGCCAATTGTGGTCACCAAAACGGGAAATGGCATGATTAGGAAAATACTTGTACAAGACCGTCAATGTTTCACGGGCGGTATGGCAATGGCACATGCATTCAAGAGCAATATCTTCCAATTGGGGGACAAAGAACTGGGCTATCATGTCAGGATAAAGTTTGTTATTTACCGTTAATGAATTACCTGCCCCGTTTTCAAAGAAAAAATATCCAATCATTCCTCCAGACCTCCCTCCAGAATTTGTTTTTCGTGAATCACTCGTGGATTTTCTGAGCCCCAAATCCGGCAATTGTGCCTACTAATGAGGCCATTGAGGTGAAAATAGGCCTCGTCGAAGATGATTTTGTCCACAAAATCGGCGTTCAGTTTTTGTTGTCCAATGATCCAATTAGTTTACCCTCTTCGCTGTGCACGATCTGTTGGCAGAAGTTGCTGAGTACGTTGGACTTTGCAAGCATGGAGATGCAAATCTTTAGTTGCAATCCGCTGTAGAGTGGCTGTTGAAATGTCCAATTTTTGTGCACGATGACGAACCCAGGACCCTAGACTCTCGGCCACACTCGCTCGTGTCGTGTTTCACATCAATAGCTGAACCAGTACTTTCGAATTTTTCGATTATCTTTTTCACAGGTGATTAATTTGGAACATTATTTCTGGTAAAAATCGGACGCACTTTACGAATCGTAGCAACCAAACTTTCACCATTTGATGATAGTAATGTTTAACAATAAGGACGCTTTGCTGTATCATGTAGCGGTCTATGTTTATTAACTCCTATCTGTCTCTTATCGACCTGTCACAATTCTAGATCTATCGAATCATGACAGCTAAAACGGCGCGCTATTCTAATATTGCGCTCTTATTGTAACACTCTTTATTTCGTAACTTGGTTTGCTTGCCGAAAAATGTACCTGATTGAGTAGTGTTACTGAAATGTTTGCAAATAATTATTTTAAGGTCAGCCAAAAAGCTAAGATCTTTCCAAAATAACTTTATTGAAAAGATTTATAATTACAAATTAATAACCTGTGAACCCCCCTCCTTTCTCTAAAACTGCAATAATTCTATTGGGAAGAGTTTCATAAAGCCGCTCTTCTTCCACATTTGACTCTTTTATTTTCTTGAGTTCACAATTGCTTCGAACCTGTATACACTTCTCTGTTTAAATATTCTCAAAGATTCGATAATTTTTAGATCTGGGGGTCTTGCTGTCCAGTCTAAAATGAGGATATTCTCCCATTGAAAATACTCTTTAACAACCTGAGCTGTATCCACGCGATTTTGTTGATATAAAAAATTACCGTTTGGTGTTGTATTCATATATTTCTATGAATAAAATGACAATAGTGTATTGTGTTTGAATCATATTTAAATAGTCCTGACTTTTCATTCGGCCAGAAATGAAAACGATATAAGTCTTTTTCATACCATCACCAATTTCACCTTGTGAAAACATTTTTCTTCCTTTTTCAATTCATGGAAGTAGTACGAGCAGCCGTCTGGCTTCCATTCTATGTCCAAAGGAATATGGTTGCTAACAAACTGCTTCCGATGTTCTTTATAAGCATTTCTGAGCGGCAGGGTTTTTCTTTCTCTGAATATATGAAGCTGATTGCAGGTTACTCTTGTAACCCATTTAATGTTGATAATTCCACCTTTTTATGCGCGATTCAACGAGATGTCAAATTGCACTTCTTAATCTGACCGTCAACATAGAAGGTCTTCCAGTAATCTGTTTTTTTCTGTATCCTTAAAGATCATGAATGAAATTAAATCGACATTCTTTGCTTGTGCATTTACAAAATTGTATTTTTATCACAAGGCGTTAAACATTTTGAACATCCCATGATGTATTTATTTTCTCTTCGACAGACTTCACTACTTGAATTATCCCTAATGTTTACCGTTTATTATTTTTCGATGCAGGTACATTATAATCAAAAGTAAACGAAAATTCAATTACTGAATATCGGAGATTACATTTCAATAGTTTTTTTGTCTTAAAATTTGAGAAACTTTTTACTCAATACTAAATAGCATTTATCAAAATAATCACGTATTGTACAGAATAGCTTGTAAAATTTGTTGTTGGAACAAATTTGCCAGATTTTTAAAGAAATAATTCTTTAATGCTGAGCATTTCTGTTAAAGAATTTTCATTTTAACCGATACCCAAACAAACATAATTTACAGAATTAGATAAACTAAGCATCAATATTCATTTCCGCTCTACCCACTACAAAAACCCACCAAATACGAAAGGCCCGAGACGAGATCTCTCGAAGTAGTTCAAAAAGAGGAATTTGCATATTTCCATCGAGGTCTAAAGGCCTCTTCAGGGCACCGTTCATACATGTCCAAGAGTATGTCCTTCAGACATGCGATGTTATATAATTTTGCACCGGGACTTCGGCATTAACCTAATTATGACAGAGTAATTCAGTCGGTCGTCCTTAGGCTCCATCTTCGTCTGAACCGAGTTTAAAGGAATTGTGTATAGAACCGAACTTCGTCTGTTTAAATGTCATTTGTTTTCTTACTATGTTTACCATTAAGTTTAAATAATGTTATTGTTTTTTTCTGCCGTTATATTTCGCATATGCAGTCGTGGATTTTCATGTAAATTACATTTATCAATATTGGAGAACAAGAAGTTTTCAATAAATGTAGCTGAAAATAATTTGTAGCTGTTAGATGTTTACATGCCATATCTGGTAAATATGAGGTTTACCATGTATTTTGATTTTTAGCCATAAATTGACAAATAACTATTGCGGTGTGCGATTGTGCGTTATCGTGATACAAAAAACCCTAAATTGTTGTTACAAATCTGGATTTTTTTTCAAATAAGTATAACGCTTATATAAGATCCTTTACTAACTGGAGGAACTCTGTGTGGACAATACCACATTACATTACTTTAATTTTGGTCCGGCTTTAACGTGGTTTGTTTTGGCTTTGGTTCATATTTAGTACGACTCTAATATCGCTGAAATTTTCAAGGTTATCTTTCAATGCATGCGCAATTATATTACCATAATATTTTTGACGAGTAACGCCATTTTCATGTTGAGGCTGGAAACTTTTCAGTATCCTCGTAAATCCGTCGAAAAGGGTCAAAGTTATATGGAAAAATGTATCTGAACAGTGTAACAGCGTATACAGCTCCTAGCTCTATTCCGGCATGTATCTGTGTACTAGTATTCTGCATTTCTGACCAAGTTTTTTTTTCTCAAACCCGATGATTTAAATAGTTATCGATAGAGCTCCTCAGTAAGACCCTGGCCAATATTCCACTCGTTAGGCAGGACTCGTTTAGGACCACTCGTTTAGGACCACGAATTGGGCTTCGTATTCGAAGTCCACTGTTGGACAGGCTTTACTGACTAGAAATCTTCTTTAAATGAAGCTAGTTAAGTACTACAATTATATTACAACTATGATTATAGTCTATAAGATCGGCAAAAAGGCACCTGATAATGCTAACATGGTTTGCAAAATGCGCGGCGAGAAGTTAAAAAAATATATAAATGGTAAATCTTTTAGTTTTTAAACCTTATAAATATATATTATATATTATTAATATAAATTATAAACCTTACTAATAACAATAGCTCGAGTACAACAGCCTGCCAGTGCAAGACGGAAATGTAATATATAGCTACATTAATATCATTGAAGATTGAGGTAAATAAAAACTCAACAATCTAAACAAAAGTAGAGCACAAACCTACCATAGAGATACACTATATCGGAAAAATAACGGAACTTGTTAAGTTGAAAGAAAACTATAAATAATGTGAAAGCTATATATCTCCTCTATAAAATAAGACCGCTATCATTAGAATAGATTAACCGATTGACAAGTTATAACGCTTAAACTAAAGTATTTCCTCCCGTCACGACAACACGATGTAACAAAGAGCTAACATTAAATTTTGTTTCAAGCTCGGAAAAACTTTTACAGATACATTTGAATTGATGAAAAACGTTTATGGTGATTTTTTATCCCACACCCGTGTGGTCGACTGGTACACCCGTGTGGTACAGGCTATACTTAATTTTATTCTAAAGATGGGATTTTTTAACGTTTAAATTTCTAAGCATTTAACATTTAAACGTTTTGGGGTTAGAGGCGCATCAGCAACTGAAAAGGCTATTTAGCGACCGGACCTACAGCTTCAGCACCCCCCTCGGGCTATCAACCCTTGGTTTTGTGCTTAACTGAAAGAATCTCGCGAAGCCTACCGACTGGCGAGTGACCAACGTAGAAAACCTCTCAGAAGGCATCCGGCCTTACCCAGCCTCGAACTGGCGTGACTGAGGGGTGATTCCTTGTCAGATTTTACACTCTTACCTAGAAACATTCACAAGAATTTTAAAAAAACTATTTTGCCTAGTACGGGATTCGAACCCGCTCCACATTAACTGCCCATTTAACATTTAAATGTGTCAAAATGTTTAAGCTCAATCGTAAAGTATTTTAACACATATTTGTGTTACTTTTAACATTAATTTGTATTGCGTCGTTGACTCAAAACGTGTATGTTAAAATGACACAAAAATGTATGTTAATCGTTTTTTTACAAGCGATTTTTATTAAAATTGACGCAAAATGTTTTACTGTGCAACTTCAAAAAGTGATTTGTTGTTTAGTGGTAAATCTCTTCGAGTTTATGGTTTCACACCGAGCCATCCGTTATAAGGATTGATGTAATTTTTTTTTTGTTTAAATAATATAGTTACTGATATTGAAATATACAAACTGATATTGCGTTTACACAATGATTTTGTGTTAACCTTCCCTTCTTAAAATGTTACAGATATGAAATAACAATAATAACTTTTTTATATTTTAGTCACATAAAAGGATTTTTTTCCATTTTCTACTGTTCAACTATAGATAGTCCTATATAAACACAACTTGGTCCATCTTATTGCTTCAAGAAGTGAATGCCTATATATAAATAGACACATTTTTCATTATAATGTCTTTAAATTCTATGACGCTGAACAAATTTTATGAAGCTTTAAGTCAGAATTGCGTCAACTACGAGGGTCATTTAAAAAATATCGATTAACTCAGGTTAGCAATCCAAGAACTATCAATACTAGGTGTGGACTTAAGTTTTTTCTACTTTAGTTAAGCCTACCACTAGTGAGTGCTCAATATAAAAAACCTTTAGGAAAACGAATGGTTAGATAAAATAGTTTCATATATTAGGTTTTCCAGAGTTCGGAGGGATTTTTTCAAGAGAAAGAGAAAAGCAAATAATTTATGTAAATATTTATTTAGTCAATTATGTAATTATCATTATTATTAACTTTTTGTCAATTTACTGGTAGGCCATAGGTCATAAATCAACAGGTTGTTTTTCATATCTTCTTCCGTTTTAAAATACTTCCCATTTAAACAGTTTTGGAGCCAGGGGAAAGTATGACAGTCTGATGGAACGATGTCCGGCGAGTAAGGTGGATAGGGCTAAACATCCAATCTCTTTTCAACCTATCTAATTGTTAATAATAGAAGTCGGTGTCGTCTATTTAGTTGCGTGGAAAAAGCTCAAAGTATATGGACCTGTTCCACCAAATTAAAAGCATATTTTTTTTCGGATGAAGCCAGTCTTTCGCCGTATTTAAAACTGCTAACCGTAGGAACCCCCGTGACATTTTTCGTTGCATGTTGCTGTACACAATCCACTTTTCATTGCCTATTAACACAGTTAACAATTACAATTAACACATTAAATAAAACACAGATGGCGTTGTGAATTTGCCTAGGTCTGGTCTCATTTCAGAAATGTAATGTATGACATATATAAAAATGGAGAGGTACACAATACAACAACGCGTAAAAATTGTTGAATTATTTTATAAAAATGGGCGTTTAGTGAAAAATGTTTTTAGAAAATGACGTGATATTTAGGTCTTGCCCAATTGCCTATCTCAAAGGTTTGCAAACTACGACCCGTGGGCCAAATTCGGCCACCAGTGTTATCAATCCGGCTCGCAACTAGCTAATTTAGCAAGCGTATGCTCGTTTAGGGCGCGTACTCGGCGACTAATCAGTATGGCCCTAAGGTTCTAGGTCTACCTAAGGTCTATCTAAAAGCACTATCAATCGAATTGTTTAAAAATTTCAAGTAACTGGTTCGGTGGAAAATATAATATGAGCAATTTATAGTCATAGTGCTCATTCACAAGAAAATATTGTTTTGGTACGTGAAAATGTTGCTGAAGACCCAGACATTTCTATAAGTTGACGTTCACAACAATTAGCGCTCAGTTAATTCGCAACATGGTGTAATCGACGAAAGGATTTAGCTCTGAATGCATATAAGGTTCGAATAACACTGGGACTAAAACTATTAGATCATTCAAAACACCGTGCATTTCCCAATTGGATCAAAGAGCAAACAGATGATTTTTCTCAAAAAAACATTTTTTCAGGTGAAGCACATTTTGAAATTGGCGGCCATATTAATAAACAAAACTGTCACATTTGGGGTGAGAAAAATCTACGATTGATTCATGACAAGCCTTTAGATCCTTAACGAGTCACTGTTTGGTGTGCATTATGGTCAGGAGGTGCAATTAGGCTGAATGCTGCTGGTGAAGCTGTAACAGTAAACATATTCCATATTGTGAGATGATAACTGGATTGTTGAGGGCTGAATTGAATAATATTGATCCTGGCTCCAACAGGATGGCACTAAACCTCACTCTGTTTATGAAACAATTGATATATTGGGAGAAACATTTCCTCGACGAGCTATTGCAAGAAATAACGATGTTAATTGACCACCAAGATTAAGTAATTGATTGACACCGTTGGACTATTTGCTTTGGGATTACGTGAAAAGCCAGGTCTATAAGAACAATCCACAATCGATTCCTGAACTAAAGGATGAAATTATTCGAGTTATTGGTGAGATAGAGCCACGATTATGCCTAAATATCCAAAAAAAAAGAGTAGACGTCTGTGGAGCTGTAAGAGGTGGTCATTGGACAGATTGTCTTTCGTATTTAAATGCCGTATACTATGCTTCAATTATCCATAAAAAGTTTTTTGAAATTAACGCAAATTCTGTGTTTTATTCGAGAATTAAAAAAACCGTTCTATTTGAAATACCCTTTACCATCCACTTTAGAAAACGAACCTCATATTTTTAATTGTTTCGATTGATTGCGCACTTGGTGAAACATAACAACAATGATAATAATTTAAACACTTGGTATTTGATATTCAAGATATTCTCTGACGTGTTTTGGCGTTACGATCATTATCAAAGAGAGTTATATATAAACTAAACTAAAGTTTCAAAAACCCAGCTAGATTTCGGAGATACCCCAATTATTGAAAGTGTCGTAGATTTAACGAGACAAAAAAAACGACCTCCACTAACAACACTTTGAAACTTTAATTTAGTTTATATATAACTCTCTTTGAGAATGGTCGCGAGGCCGAAAGATGTCAGATAGAATATATTGTGAAATAAATACCAAGTGTTTTAATTATTAACACTCAGATTTTTTGTTAGCGAAAGATCACACGAAGAATTTCGTTTCAGTAGGTTTTGCTCAGTTAAATTCATGCGGGACCCAGCCCTCATGTCGGCAAACACGGTTGGGCAAAAATGGTTGATTTGCCAATATTTATCTGCTATATCACGGATTGTAATGCATGAAACTTTAACTACTATGATTTTTATTTCTTCGGCATCAGTGCTTGAAAAACAGCCAGAACGGTGCCTGTCGTCCAGATCAAAAAATCCGTCCCTTAACCGATCAAACCATTCTTGCACCGTGATCTTTCCAACAAAGTCCCTAAACGGAACAAATCTTGTTTTTCATTTGGACAGCGTTCTTACCTTTTTTGAAATAAAGAATCATAATGTAGAGCACAAATTAATTATCAAAAACAAATAATCAACTTGACTATCTAAAGGAAAATCAAAGCGAACCTAAACGTAAACATTGTAAATACCACAGGAATTAATATATGTAAATAAATATTACCAATCCAACATATTTTTGTTTAAAAACGTTAAAAGAGCATCTAATAAAAAATTCCAACAAACTTATACAACAACCTGATACAATGAATAATAAAAATATACGGCAAGTCTTGAATTTATCCGTAGGATATATGACTTTACATATATAAATACGTTTTAAAAATATTAAATTCTGTGTTATCAGGAATTATTCAATTTACAAAATTCAAATATTTCAACAGAGTGAAAAAATTCAATATATTCCGCCTATAAAAAAGTTATAAGCTGATAATTTGGTTGTTCCATATTGACCTTCTCATTACTTACCCGCAAGTGGTGGTGTTTTCGGTGACTTATAACGTAATCCTTATCCTGGCACCTTCTGGTCTGACAGATCCTCGTCTCCGTATTCGGCAGACACTTGGCGTTCAGGTTCGACTTCCTAGAGGACAAGCCTGAGCCGCATTCGCTCGAACACGTCGACCATCTGGAAAATGACGGCTGACAAGACGGAGGTTGTTCTGCTAAAAATCAGGCAAGAAAAAAAAACAAATATTTACGTTTATCATGGCGACACATGGGGAAAAATGAATAAAACATTCACGCGAACCTCCGATACGGAGGGAGGATATAAAAATGGAAACAAACATTTTCTGTTTAAGAACGCGCGAATTGCTGAAGTAAACAAATAATCCATTAGGGTTGGGGGAGGCGAAAAATGGAAATTGGAGTTTCTTGGAATAAAGACCAAAGAGTGTGGGAACGGGAGATAATATGGAAAAATATGTTTTGTGAGAAAGTAAATGGCCAGAATCTTGCTTACTAAAATACGAATTAAATGTTTTCCCCGCACCTCTGTCGTAACTTTCTTACGTTTGCGGAAAATGATTTGGATATTATTGGCATGGAAGAGGCTAAGAATATTGTTATTATTTTATTCAGGGTATAAATTTAACCAACGAATCTTCACATCAGTTGAAAGAAAAAAGTTCCTTGGACTAAGGGTCAAAAATGAAAAGCTATGATAAAAATTATCATTTTAAGCAAATATGTTTAAAAGTATATTTGGCAAATAATAAATAGTTATTATTTAACGAATAAACTACAAATAAATTAATGAACATATTTTAAAACATTTTTTATGTGGCAACATAGTAACGTAAGTGGTAATGTAGTATTGATAGATGCTTCAGTTTTTTCAATTGCTGGGTCACGAACAATTTTTGCTGATAGTGAGGTTGAAGCTGTAGAATTCCTTATTTTGTCTTTTGATTTCTTGATGGATCGTACAGTTAGTTGATTCATTGCCATTAAAAAAACGTGATATGAATGTAAACGACTCACCAAGATGTAAACAGTAAAGCATTTCTACTTTTACTTTAAACGGCAACACGACTTTTTTCCGTGTAGGATCTAATTTACCTTTCCTTTTACTCGAAATTATAAATCGCGAACAAAGCAGAAGAGATACGTGCTATTCACTCGAAATTATTGCGACGAATAACAAGTTGAAGTAATAAAACAAAAGATTCGGCACCAATCGTGCGAAAGCGGCTTTTATGAAAAGCCATAGCGTTACGCATACCCCGGTGGCGCGTACGACGGCGGCGAGTTATTTGTTAATAACTTTCGGCCAAGCGACAATAAGACTGGCTTGTTTTGAAAGCTAACCGGTAAATAAATACATATTATTCTAAAAATTACAATATATATTATTAGTTTTGGATTTGCGAATAAAGAAGCCGCAAATACAAGAAGCGGTCACAATTTTTTAATCCGCAAATACTGAAAACGTGAATAATGGAACCACGAATAAGGAGTTTTGACTGTAGTCGTAGAGTAGTTGTTATTTATGTTTCGAATTTACTCAAATATTCTTATCCTGCTACATTACAAATGCCAATCCTGAAGTTATCTACTATAGCACAAAAAAGCATTACTGTGAAAAAATTTAATTTATTCGATTAATTTTGTAATTTTAGTGAACATCAGGACGGATGTCGTGATATATAAATGTATGCATACATTCGATACAAGAAATGAATAATAAATAGGTCAAAGTAGCCGTCTTTGACCTATTTATTATACGATTACTATTTATTAAACTTTGACCTATTTTGTCTTATTCTATAACTCTGTTAAGCATGGACCGAAATAAATTATCTGTTTTCTTGTACAACGTATCTGAACGTTTAAAGTTGTTGGCAGTAGGTATAATCGCTCAAGAGATCCACCAGTACATAGGGATGAATCTAGGGATCTCATGGTTCAGTCTAATGTAGCTATCGCACACTTTTTTTAAACCACACTGTTTGACGAGCTCTGTACAGTTTGACGATATCTTACTAGAAGATGAGATTTATGTTACGCCTGACGTTTGTCTGCAATATTTGGGTTACTTCACGAGCTGGATTTAAACTTACTCTGATGATTACTAGTGGAAATCTGCTTTCCAGGCATTTAGCCCTTCAGATCATAATTCCTAGAATGATAACTGTATGCTCTTCTAATGCTAAAGTCATTAACCCTTCGAAAGGTCTGACCCTTCTAGGTCAATCATGTGACCACCATCTAAACAGAGTCTCAATTCATCACTAAAGCAAATTAATTTTTATTCCAGATCCCTACCAATTCAAGTTCGACACCATTGTAAGCCACGAGTTTGCAATATAAAGTAAAGCACACCATAAGCAAGTAAGTCGCTTCATATATGTCTATTAACGTTAATTTCAGCCATATTTCAATGGCGGCTCGTGGGTTTTTAAAGTGGAAGGGCGTACAAGAAAATACTTCTGCTGAAGATATTTTTTGCTTTCTTCTTCCTCCTTTTTACTTTTTGTGCTGTTGAAACCATATACAGGAGGTGAACCAGGAAAATGAGTTAAAGGAAAGAAACTGAACGGAAATAAAATATGGTGTTTTGCTCTGAAAAATTGTTTACTGTAATAAGTGCTGTAGGGGCGGCGCCCCAACACCCCCCCTAACGCCACTGCCATTTTTACTCCTACCTGAGTTCGTTCAGTAAGAAATCTAATATGTCTTGGAATTCTTCTGGGATGATCTGAACCCCGAATTCCAGCATAAATATATTCTCACTTAATCATCAGTATTTCACTCGTGGCTTTTTAGTACTTTGGGCCTTTTATATACTACTTTGGTAAAACAAAGGTAAACAATTTAAAAAAGTATTAGTTTTTGTGTTTTCGATATATGCCCTACGGTGAGTGGGATGATTAAAATATATTTATACTGTGTATTTTTTTGTCACTCAATATATTATAAATTATACTATAGCACATACCGAATGGAAACACTATTGTAGCAAACTCTTCCGAGATGGGTATAATGACAACATACCTAATTTGGAAATACGTGAACCTAATATTTTAAAAACAGAAATGAAAAATGCTATACGCAGAGATAGAGTTTAGTGGTAGACATGTTTCACAACATCTGCCGGAAAGTGTGGGTCACTGGATTGTAGCCAGAGGATTTGTTGAACTCAACATTACATCTACTTTTATATACATATTTATACATCTACAGAAAAAAAGAGAGAAATTCGAAAATTACCGCCTTATCTTATTTCAAATGCAAGCAAAATCTTCGTTCACATTATCAACAAACGTCTAAAATTCTACTTATCATGGCAGATTCCCCCAGAATAGGCTGGATTCGTTCCAGGGAGAAATACACGTGAACGGATATTAGACAGAACGAAAAGTAGACCGAAAAGGACGCAAACGAAATTTTCAATAAGTCACGAATCTTCTGTAAAGAGGAAGATACTATAGCGTAATTAAATAGGTTAGGTAGAATATATTGCAAAATAGAAAAAAATGAAACGTATCTGTTAAGTAAAATTGTGATTGAAAAAATCATAACTAAAAATGAAAAATATTTTTCCATTTCGGATTGCAAGGATAAATGAACTAAACAAACATTCCATTAAAAATGAAATGGATGGAAAGCAGACATTGCAATTTCTACGAATATATATCAAACAGGGTTGAAAATGATGCTTTTCCAGAAGGTAAATGCCGAGACTGTTATTTATTAAAATGGAATTAATTCCTCGCCATTCCACTTGTTGAGATTTTCTGCCGCATACAGAAAATACTTAAATTTATTTCGAAATTGTTCGCATTACCAGCGTGATATTTGGATAGAAAATTGGGAAACTTAATTTCAAAACTATTTAAATCGGTGAATGTATTGGGTTGGAAAATTAGTTTCTTCGGGTTTTTAAAGGAGAATGAAATATAATTTATATAATCTATATAAATCATTTATGTTTTGGTTATTGTTATGACCTCTTGCTAAGTTCGTAATGTTGCGTTTGTAAAATATTTGAGGTGTGTAAATAAAGTAATGCGACTGGCTGCGTAGCGTTCATTCTGTCAACACCGCTGCTTCCTCTTTGGAAGAGAGACAAGCAAGGCAGAGGACCGGATGCGTCTTCAGTTTGAGTTTGAACCCCCTAGAATCATTTGATAATCCGTAGCAATTATTTTCATGATTATGTGTTTTAATGCGTTATCAAGCTCATTTTCAATCCGCGCCAAAAAAGTCGTCATGTTTCTGTTTTGTTGTGTTGATCCTGCAATCTGTTTTAGGTTCAATAAAATTTCATCGTCAACTGACGATCAGAACGCACAAGATCCCAAATGTTGACGTTAAGCCCTTTACAACGAGGTTCATCTTCAGTCGACTCTCGGCTTTCCGATCACTTGAAAACCATATGAAAACCTGGGTCCTTAACAAAAGAAATATTTCCCATAGGTCTGTTGAAGTTTTGTCAACATTTCCATCGCACTGTGCCCAAGTCTTAAACAAAACTTAATAACGCACCGTTAGCTCTAAATTGTTATTACTCATTTTCAGAATGCACTAGAAACATCCGGTTCACGAAAAAATTGCTATGGACTACCAAGTAACTGTACAGAGTTTAAATTCGTAGTAAAGATGCATCAGAGGTTGGCCTGCGTTTCCTCCAAAAAGGAACCCAATAGTGTTATCAAATCGAACGCTACGCCATCAGTCTCATGACTATTTTTCATCGTTTCTCAACCTCGCGGTCGTGTTCAGGATTATGGGGGGTCGTAATGTGTTAAAAAAATAAGACCCGTATACGAAACATCATTGTATTACAGTGTTTTTCATTTAAAAACAAGTGTTAGAAAATTAAATATTACGCAGTAATAGCAAAATAATAAAATAAACTTAAATAAAGTAATTACCAAAATTTGAAATAATAATTTAAAGCGATGATTGATTTTGTTTTTCACTTGAAAGTTTTTCTATTCGTGGATCATCATTGAAAACATGCGTAAACAAATTATTTTTCAGTGATAATAGACCATTTCTATATTTAGTATTTAAAATCACCGTGGACGAGAAATTTTTTTCGCCTAAGTAAGAAGTAAGAAGTAAATGAGATCAATGTTTTACTATTACGTTACTAGACTTCCGTATTCACATCGTCGTGCAAGCCAAAACTCAGCCAAATTTTGAGTTGAAAATTCTAATTGTAGAGTTTTGTCGGCCGATATTTCAACAAGTTGATTTTGATCTCCATAGATAATTCAGCAGCTGCGACAATATTTTCATTAAACAGACTAAGAACCCATCTGTTCGACAAATCTTCGTTACTATATGGAAAATATTTCACTAATTGAATTTTCAGTTCGCGTAAATGCGTTTTCATACTCTCCAATACGCGATCAATAACAGAATTTTCTAAATCAATATTTTTGGTAATATAATCCGAAGTTAAAGTGAATGCGTCAAAATTGCGTTTTTCAATGCGTAGAAACCAAATACTAAGGTTCTTGATGAAAACATTGACTTTGTCTGTCATTAGTAAATTGTTTTTGTTACGGCCTTGTAAACTCGCATACAAGTCAAATGTGAAAGTATACCACTCAAGTAAGCCAACGGTAATAAAGTTTCTCCATCTTGTAAAAACTCTGAAAATGAGCTATTTTTATCTGTAAAAAAGATTTTCAGTTTATCTCGTAATTCAAAAACCCTCGTTAGAACTTTTCCTCGCTACAACCCTCTGACTTCAGTATGGAAAAGCAGTGAGTCGTATTTGGCACGCATTTGTTCACCCAATGTGGAAAGCAATTGCAAGTCTGCAATGCTTGACTTTAAGAATTTTTACGCCTTCTAACAGAAGATTTTGTAAATTACCTCGCATATTTTTTGTAGCAGGCGCATTTCTGTGGAGAAAGAAGCGCGTCCATTTCATATGTGGTATAATGTCTTTTCATTTTACTAACACACCACTGTTCTTCCCCGTTATCGCTTATCGCTCAATACCGCAATGTATTTATTAAAGTTCAAGTTTTCGTATTGTGTTGCATCGATAAAAAATTTAGAGAGTCCTGCGATAGTCGAACGACCAGGGATTGGTTTGCAAAATAACATATTTTCTTTAATTGACCCCTCGCAAGTTTGACACGTCTATTGATCTGTCGAATAGCAAAAAAATATCCTAAGTACATGAAGAATGAACCCGCATCGCTGGTTGTTTTTTCTTATTTCCTCAAAGACAAACAAATGGTTATGTATCATTCAGAATTGCCCATTCTACGATTCTCTAGTTGCACTGTAGCCACATGCACATTTATAAAAAAAAAACAGCGACCATTTCCTTCAAAGTGCTTCTTGCGCGAAAAACTTTTGTTGGGTTTGGTTCATTTTGAATGACCGATACAGTCGAGTGTTGTTTACTTTCAGGCTCATACGCATAGATCCAAGATTCGCCATATAAGTAAATGTTATACATAGTTTTTAACGCACCACGATTCTATTTTTTGAGCATTTCTTTGCACCAATCAACACAAGCCTTTTTTTGAGCGATTGTCAAATTATCGAGAATCCAACGCGCACAACTCTTGTTCACGGCTAAATTTTCATGTAAAACCTTATGTATACTTGTCATACTAATAAGTCATACTAAAGTTGTTCCAGTCTACATTTTTTCTCTGGCCAACCTTCCAAACGTTAACCTTGTGTCTGAAACAGCTTTCACTTTGTGTAATATTTGCTGATCTTAGGTCATTTTTAATTGCAGCAATCCATTTAATTATTTCTACTTTAGCTCTACTTCTATTTTCATAAAATTCGACTATTTGTCTAGTTAGCCTACTCGGATTCATCCGTTTTATGTGTCCGTAAAACTTAAGTCTTCTTTTTCTCATATCGCTTTGTATATCTATGTATTGTTTGATTGATTGATTTCTTGGTTTTCTCGAAGTCGGTATGTTGTGCTATTTATTTGTTTGGGGCCTAGGATTTTTCTTATGATTTTTCTTTCCTTCTTTTCAATGTCCTCGATGTCCCTCTTTCTATTCAAAATGAGCGTTTCTGCAGCATATAGACATTCGGCCTTAATAACTGTGTTGTAATGTCTCAGTTTTGTGTTTTTAGATAGGCATTTTTGTTGTAAATATTTTGTGTAAGTCTCAATGCCGTTTCCATTTTTTGACATCTACCCTTATTGGCCGCTTTTTCCAACCCATTTTCCATGATTATTTCACCCAAATATTTGAATTGAGAGACTCGTCTGATGTTACCATATTTTGTTTTTAGAAATGGTGTTCTTAGTCTGTTGCAGGTTATGTATTATGTCTTTTCTGTTGTTAGTGTGCCTTTTCTGCTGTTTTTTTTAGGATTTCAATCTGTTTCTGTGCCGTTAATACATCTTGAGCTAAAATTGCTAGATCATCAGCAAATGCCAGACAATCAATTTTGATGTTGGTTCTCCCCAGTTTAATGGGCTGGTCAATATTCTGGGCCGACTTTTTTTCACGCCACTCCTGTATTACTTTTTCTAGAACACAGTTAAATAAGAGTGGCGAGAGTCCATCCGCTTGTCTCACTCCAGTTTTAATTTCGAAGGACTCTGAGATGTCACCCATGAATTTAACTTTTGACCTTATGTTAGTTAACGTTGCTTTAATAATTGCCAGCGTTTTCAGATTTAGTCCTTGTTCTTTCAAGATTAGGAATATATATATATATATATATATATATATATATATATATATATATATATATATATATATATATATAACTGTTTGTATATAACTTTGTATTGTTTTGTCAGCGTTTCGGTTCAATAACAACCATCCTCAGAAAAATTCTGCTTTTCAGTCAATGTTTTTATTGTAGAATAATTCTGAGGATGGTTCGTTTGAACCGAATCATCAGCCCGCGTCGGTCCACTGCAGGATGAAGGCCTCTTCAGCATTTTTCCAACTTTTATGGTCCTGGACGTTCCTCTGCCACTCTGGTCCAATATACTTCACGATGTCATCAATCCATCGTGCTTTCGGTCTTAGCGGACGTTTGCGATCGAGCGGTATCCTCTCCAGGATTACCTTGGTCCATCTGTCATCCCATCGCCTCGCTATATGGTCTGCCCATCTCCATTTCAATTGCTTCACTCTTCCAACGATGTCACAAATTTCGTTTGTTCCCTGATCCATGCGCAGGGCTTTCTGTCTCGTTTTGTAATGTCAAGCATACCTCATTCCATTCCCCTCTGTGCTAGTTTTTGAATTGATTGGGATGTGAGTGTCCAGGTTTCACTTCCGTATGTCATAACGGGTAGAACGCACTGATCGAAAACTTTTCT
Source organism: Cosmopolites sordidus (assembly GCA_031761425.1). Taxonomy (NCBI): domain Eukaryota; kingdom Metazoa; phylum Arthropoda; class Insecta; order Coleoptera; family Curculionidae; genus Cosmopolites; species Cosmopolites sordidus. The sequence goes on along the minus strand of JARFXV010000086.1, from coordinate 1,396,848 downwards.
TTTCATTCAAAGTGGGAGTCTGCTCTTAAACACAATATTGAGCCTGCCAAATGATTGAAATCCTCTGTCCAAGATATATAAAGCTGTCCACAATCTCCAAATCCCTTCCTAAAACTGAAATTCTTCTGTCCTGAGCGAAATTATTGAACATATCCTGACTCTTTTTCAGGTTAATTTTCAATATATATATATATATATATATATATATATATATATATATATATATATATATATATATATATATATATATATATATATATATATATATAAATATAAATATATGTATATGTTTGTGCGTACTGTTTCACGGATGGAAAAACATGTATTAGAATTTCTTAAAAAATATAATGCAACTGCTACAAAAATACCTTTATTATATTATTCACCGTCTTGATAAATATTTGAAATAAAAAATAATCGCAAGATAAAATAAATTAGTCTATAATGACAGAATTTCAAGGAAAGTTCCCTGTTTGAATAAAAAATACTTAAAACAATGTAAGGAGGTTACACGCAATAATTTAACTAGCGGACATTGGTAATATGTTTTTCCCGACGAATTTCCGAACTAAAATAAATTTATTTGGTAATTATGTAAGAGTTGCTGTTCGCGGCAGGTGGTGGCGGCAATATTAAAATTTGGGCTCTTTTTTCATATGCCGGAGTTGGTATAATTCATTGGATAAAACAAGACATGGCCAAATAAATTGATTTAAACATCTTACAGAATATGTTGTGTTATGTTGACTTATGCCGAAGAATATATGCCATTACGGTGGAACTTCTAGCAGGACAATGATCCCAAACACACCGCCAAAAGTGTGAAAACTTGGTTGAATACCCACTATATTGTTTGTTTATCTTGGCCACCTCAATCACCGGACATGAATCCTATAGAAAATTTGTGAAAAATTTTGAAGACTGGTATTTCATTGCGGTTAAAGTTTACCCAATCTTATAGACTCCATGCTGCCAAAACTGCCAATCCAAAACTGCGGCACCTAGACGACTAATTTGTCCTTGTTAGACTACTTTATTCGTTTTTTTGTGCGTGTTATTTCTAAATACCCTTATTTTAGCGACCAAGCTCTCATTTCTTGAAAGTTATGCAGTTTTTGAAATTTAGTTTACATTATTTTTTTGTTTATAATTATTTGATATATCGGTCGATTACTTCAAAAAAGGTAATGCGAAAAAATATTTTTTATGAAGCTAAAGGGGCAGTATTTTATTTACTAAAATAGCAATTAAGATCTTTCCGTGTTCCCCTTTTTGTCGACATTTCCTCCGCTTTGCAGAAAATTCACACAATTATTTGGAGATTTGCCTAGTCAGCAAGAATTTTGCAAGAAAACGAGCAAACCTAATTTAAAAAACCTATTTAAATACCTAATGTACGTAATTTCCTGGAAAATATCTTTTAAGTATTATATGGGGTTGTTCAAAAAGTACTTTCGACTTATTTTCCTGAAAGAAATTTTTATGCTATTTATTCAGGATTGGGCATTTTGTTATGTAATACTTTAGAATCGTTCAGCTAATTTCAGGATTCCACTTTCGAAAAACTTAGAGTGCAAGATCGAATATATAGTGCGTTGGACGAGAAAGCTTATGAGGTGTGGCGGTTAATAATTCTAATTTTTTTTTAAGAAAAGCGCTGAAAACAGGGGTCGGTTCACAGTTTAATCTATTATGCCATTCTATTGCTACGACAGTACCTTTCAAAACGCCATTGATGTTTAAACGATTTCGAGTTAGCGTCATATTTATTTCGTGTTGCAAACATGTCGATTTTCGAGCCAAACAAATAATATTTGCGGCATTTTTGCTTGTTCAATCAAACGAAAAATGCAAGTGAAAGCCGTCGCATACTTGTGAAAACTAGTGACGGCGACGGTGACGATTTAAAAGTGGTTATTTCGGCATGAAAGATCAAGCACTCTATGTCATGGGGAGGCCGGAAAATGGGTACTACCCATTCATTCAGCTGAACGATAGGCAGATGGAAAAGGTGTGTGAAGTTTTGCTCCCTCGGCATAAAAGAAATACTTTTTTGCATCGGAGCATGACTGGAGACGAAAAACGGATATATTTCGAAAACCCAAAATGCAAAAAATTATGAGTTGACCCAGGGTAACCATCAACATCGAGCGCAAGACCGAATCGCTATGGAACGAAGACATTGTTGTATATTTGGTGGGATCAGAAGGGTGTCGTGTACCACGAGCTTCTGATACGAGCTGAAACAGTTAATATCGTTCGCTACCTTGAATAAATATTCAATTTGAATCATGCATTGATCAAAAAGCTGCCAGAATGGGCTACAAGACACGGAATAGCGATTTTGCTGCACGACATTGCGCTATCATACACAGCGAAAGTGGTCAGAGACACTATGTCTGCACTTGGATGGGAACTCTTGCCCCACCCGCATGATTCACCAGACTTGGCCCCTTCCGACTATGACTGTTTTCATCGATGTCTCAGACACTTTCCATGAAAAACTTCAATAATGACGGATATATCGTAAAATAGATTCATGACTGGACCTCAAAAGATGTACGATTTTTCTAGGAGAGCATCTACAAATTGCCAGAGAGACGGGAAAATGTGCAACTAGCTATAGCGCATACCTTGAATAAACCAATTTTTAACTTTTTCCCAAATTAAATGTGTTTTTGTAAGAAAAAAATATGAATTATTAATAGCAACACCTGGTAGATATACTGGTAAGTCGAATGCTACACTAAAATCTGGCGAAGGCAGCAGAGAATGGAAAGTCAGATTGAAGAAGATCAACCGGAAGATGTCGTGATACTTGGCAATCAAATCTCACAATAATGTTACGGTGTAACAATAGTATTTGGGTTTTTGCTGGGCGGCAGTTCGTTAGGGATGCTTCTACAACTCTTTGGCACCATTCGTAAACCTCTCAAATGTCTATTTGTTAACGGTAGTGTAGGATAATCCTAATTCCACTGAAAGTTTCTTTGTGATTGTTCTGGGATCTACAGTCACATCTTTTCTTAAAATGTCAGCATAAATCGACCGTGGACTATCCGATTCTCCCCTATCTCTAGAGTCATATCTCCCTACTGGAACTTTTTGAACCAGAGCTGAGAAATACGGATTGGTACCTCCCCTTCACTTCGCAATTTTCACGAGCGGCGTCAATCGTTTTGAACCCTTTTTAAAAATAATGTTTTAAAATTGCCTTAATTTCGCGACTTATTTAAATAATTTTATCTTTTTTGTTAAACACCGCCTACTGAATATATCCGTAGTAGAATCACATTAATATTGAAGAAGGAATGTTCATTTTTCGGGGCAAAAAGTTAAAATCGAATTAAACCTCTGAATAGTGAAGTAGGATCCTTCATTTATAAACAAAGGAAAAATATATCTAGTATAAACACTGTACGGTGTTGACATTTGAGCGTAATATTTAGATGACCCTTTAAAATATGTGATAAACAAAATAGGAAAAGAATATTGAAAAATTAACGTTTTACTTTGTTTGGCATGTAATGAAAAATTTGTGTTGAGATTTATTGAAATCAGTATTACACGCAGAAGGTGCATATTGATTTTTTGCTGATAGTGGTTTTACTTGCTACAACAAAAATTAAAATTATTCTCGGGTTCCCTTTGGTCTAAGTTTCCCTCGTGTGAAAAATTCGTGCAATTATCTGGAGATTATCCGTCTATCCAGAATAATGTTTACCTAGGAAATGAGAAAACTTAATTTTATAAGCTACTTAAATACCTAAATGTAATTTTCTGTAATAGGTTGGCAAGTAAGTTCATTCGGTTCATTGTATGGTTCAGGTATATTCTTGTTATTTACTGCTTTCTTGAAGAATTTTATTGCACATCTTTATATACGTAAACATAATCTGCCTATTAGTCGTTTGATTAGCATCGATTTTGAATTTTGTCTATTGATAAAAAATGAAGAAATCACCTACATTCATTCGAATTCGAATTCACTACAGTTCGAGGTTAGTAATGCATACTGCAGGTATTGTCAACGATGTTATTAACGAAAATAAATTGATAGAAAATAATTTGAACACATGAGAATATACAAATTAGCAATTAGACCTATCATAGAGTACGCGGCTGAAATAAGACCAAAAACTTTCAAGACAGCAAGTGATGGGAACGGTTAAAATTAAATAAGAAGCATTCATGGGAAAACATTATACGACAGAATTAGAAGCGAGGATCTTCGGCAACAAATTGGGATACAAGGTAAAGTGGGTGGACTGCGAAGAAAATACTTGAATAAACACATAAGCAGAAGGGACGACAATACACTTGCAAAGAACGCGAAATTGGACAATGCCGTCGGGAAAAGAACTCAGGGTAGAGAATTTTGGACATCTTCGTCCGAAGAGGCCTAGGTTAAAACAGGCAGTGGCCTACCTATATATGGTCATCCATAGTAGAACGAAAAATATAAAGAATAAAAAGAAGTCTTATACAGTTGAAATTCATAATGTAAATGACCTAATTAGAAACGGATATTTTCGGGAAAAAAAAGATCGTGAATAACGGGAAGAGAAGACTCTGGCTGTACAGCAAAGAGCCATTGCAAACCACTTAGAAGGCGTTTTAATTAATAATAATGCAGGATGAAGGCCTCTTCAGCATGCTTCCAACTCTCTTCGTTCCTGAGCTTTCATCTGCCATTCGGGTCCAATATTCTTAACGATATCATCAGTCCATAGTGTTTTCGGTTTCCTCCGTGGGCGTTTGCGATCAAGGATCACCTTGGTCCATCTTTCATCCCATCGATCGCAACATGTCTTGCCCACCTCCACTTCAGTTTCTTTATTCTTCTAATGATGTCATTCATTTTCGTTTGTTCTCTGTCTATCCCGTCTAGTAATGGCAAGCATACATCTTTCCATTCTCATCTGTGCTTCCCCAAGTTTTTGAACTGTTTGCGAATTACGTTTCACTTTTACTTCACTATTAATAATATTCATTCCACAACAAAAAAATATAGCTAAGTATCTCTTTTAAATTCGGGAAATTTATCACTTACAGATTACCAGCCAAACTTAGTGAGATAGTGCTCACTAAGCAAGCCAATATTTGGCTTAAACTTTCGCTTAGCTCAATGGGTAAGAAACGCTCATTGAGTGTCCCGGTTTCATTTCCGTATATCAACGAGCAGGACACACTTATCCAAAACTTTTCTTTTCAAGCAAAGTGGTAGTTTGTTCTTAAACACTATCAAACACCTGCCACCCACACTTAACATGTCGTTCCACCTCCCGGGCGGTATGCCTGTCTATCCGCAACTTCCAAATCCCTTCCTAAAATAGAAATTATTGTGTCCTCGACAAATTTATTGAATATGACCTGACTTCTGGTTTATTTTCAAGCTAAATGGTTCTCCAGCCCTTTGCAGCTCTTGTATGTGTCTTTGTAGCTCATTTGGTTCAAGTGCGAGAACGATATCATCTGCGAATCTAAGATAGTTTAAGTATGTACTATTGATCTTAATCCCATCCTGGGCCCAGCTCAGATTATGGAACACTTCTTTAAGGTAGGCTGAGAAAAGATACAAAATATTTTGTACCTACACTTCTCCTTATCTATAAGTTGGGCCCCATCATCATAAAATTCCTCAATTTCCTCATCCCTATAGCGTATAGTGAATAAGCTTGGATGATTTGGAGCTTAAAGTTTTTATTCAGCTGAATGATGCATTGGGCTAGTCGGTCAGATATACTTTCAAATTTTACTACACTGTCTTTCAGCTTTCGATTAATAAGGAATCCAATTTCCCCATGTCGTCCATTCGCCGTACCTCGGGTGTAGAGCAGGTGATCAGTTGGTTCTAGTTTGATTAACCTTCGCCCTTTCTTCGTGTTTAACATAGCCGAATAATATCCCAATGTATGTTGTCAAGTTCGATCAATAGTTTTTGAAGTCGGGCCTCTGTTTTCATTGCCCATATATTAATCGTAGCAATGTCAAAAGTCCAATGGCCTGATCTAACTCGGTGATTTTTTTCACCTTCTGTCTTGGAGCAGGTTTTCCCGCTGCCATGGGTAGTTGCCCCTTGGCCTCTGGGGAATGAGGGCCGTGTTTGAAGCTGTGCTGCCATGTTGAAACGCTATTTTGAATGCATGGACCGTAATCTGTCACGCTGGTTTAATGTGGGTTGTCATATTTTGGATCATGTTAGTGTAACGCCTCTACCTTGACCTGTCCGCTAGTGGTGACCCTCCCAGGAACTTACGCTTCAGACGACATAGTTTAAAGCTTCATTGTCCTACTCAAAGTGGATATGATCCAACCCGCCCAGTATAGTTTAGCAAATCATCCTGAAGAGATATACAGTTGCAAATATACTGCGTATACAAATTGTTCAAATGTATTCCTTAATAATTTACCTATTCGGGCTACGGTTTGCGCCTTACTTGAAATTTATGGTCAACGCAATCGATCTACAGACTTTACTATTCGTAAATTAATTCAAAAATTCGATCTAAATGGTAGTGTTTGTGATGCTGTGAACCAAAGTGTGATTGAAAATCCAGTCCAAATCCAATCCAACAATCAATTACACGTTGTTCTCAAGAACTTGAGAAAGAAACCAAGAAAAATGTCAAGAAACATTTGCATTTCAAGGCGAATAAAATTCAGTTTACCTTAGAACTCAAACCAAATGGCCATTTCTTGTGTAGAAATTTTGCAGATTTGGCTTTAGAGCAAACAACAGATCCATTATTTCATGAAAAAATTATCAATCATCAGTTCGATGACCGTGTAATCTCAAGAAATGCCGATGTTACCTGTCCCTCAAGATCATGTGATATAACTCCATTGGACTTTTTTCTCTGGGGTTATATAAAATCGTTGATGGTTATATAAAATCGTTGAAGTCAAAAATTAGTATTCCAAGATAAAACTTTTTAAAAAATCCAGAGACGGTCATTTACATGAAATTACTTTTAAATAAAAATGATGCCAATGTCATAAACCAATATTTAAAATAAAAAAAAATAGTGATAAGTTGATATCTTATACCGTTATGTTTTTATTCCAAATTAAAAATATATACATAGCTCTTATTTTTACCAATGTAAGAAAAAATATTTTTTGAATAAAAGAAAATTGGACCTTGTTATATGTTTTAACATAATTCAAAATGTGTCATGCAAAATCTCTGATTGAAGAGATGAAAAAAAAAAACATAAATGGAAAAAGCATTTTTCATTTCCGACTGTGCGAATAGACGAAGTAAACAAACATTTCATCAGGGACGGTATGAATGGAAAGCAGAAATTGCAATTTATTCGAATAAATTTCAAAGGGAGCGGAAAATGGTGCTTTTCAAGATGGTAAATGACCAGACTTTTATTTATTTAAATACCAATTAAGATTTTGCCTGGCTTTTCCACCTGTTGATATGCAGAATCTCCAGAATTATTGCGAAATTATTCGGTGAGGAAGTTGGGAGAATTATTATTTTTAAAAATTTATTTATATTAGCAACGGTATCAAACTATCTCTAGAGAGGTGTCAGCTCTATAAATTGAAACACAGTAAGTCCCCGCTTAACTCGGGGGTACGTTCCAATAAGTTCCAGTGCTAAAGAAACAGCGTTAAAGGAGGTCATCTTAATACGTGGATAACGAGGATAGGTGAAACAGAACAAAGAACAAGAAAATTTAACAACTTTTTTGTTTTATTTTATAATTTTTATTGTTACTTTGTTATTACATTAATTATATACTCATTGCCAGTATCGATTTTTATTCATAAAACATTATAGTCACAAACAGTTTTATTCATATATTAAAAAATTCATAACTTTTAAAAAATCCGTTGAAAGTTCCTTTTGCACCTCATCTTCAGCTAATTCCATCTCCAACACTAATTTCTTCATCTTCGTGCACTTGTTGGTTTCCTAATTCTTTATGATCCTTGTTGGAAATACTTTCACCAGTTGTAACTTGAAGAGAAATCATTCTTCAATATCCTGAGCATTTATATTACCCAACTTTATTTCATTAGCTAGCTTGTTAATTTCGTCAACATCAACAATGGTTTCTCTTGTGTTAGCATCCTTGCTTAGCTGCGGATACATTCATCAATACTCCTTTTCAAACATTTCTCAATCATCTCATTTCAGGAAAGATTGATGCTGTCTACAGCATTCATAATATTGTAGTTTTTCCAAAAATCTTTAATGGATTGTTTATCTTCTCCATCGGTTTTATCAAGCAGTTGCCGGAAAGTCCACTGCAGATAATAAGCTTTAAAATTTGATATTTAGTCTTGATCCATCAGTTGCATTAACGAATTTGTATTTGGCAGCAAGAAAACCACTTCTGGAATGCATGTAGTTAAGTCGCACAAATGCTTACGGCGGCTTGAAGCTTGTGAATCAAATGTAAAGCTTTCGATTCTAGGTTTAAAATTCGCAGTAGCGTTTAACAGATGGGAAAAAATTTGTATAATGATCCAAGATTTTTTATTGGACTCCCAAATTGCTGATAAAGATAATAATAATAATAATAATAATAATAATAATAATAATAATAATAATAATAATAATAATAATAATAATAATAAGCCCTCCCATCATTAACTCCTTAAGGTGCCTGATGGGGAAATGGAAAACAAATCTCTTTATCGATCAACAATGCATTACAACTGCGAATATCGAGAGAGGAATTTTTCAGGGAGATTCCCTTTCTCCAGTTTGGTTTTGTCTAGCCCTAAACCCTATGTCTACATTACTGAACAACAGTAATATAGGATATAAACGAAACATGAGGAATCCACGAAAGCTCTCGCACCTACTATATATGGATGACCTTAAGGAGAAACTAGAGAAAAACTAAACTCCTTAATAAAAATGGTCGAAGAATTTAGTAGGGATATCAAGATGTCATTCGGACTTGATAAATGCTCTACCATTAGCATTCAAAAAGGAATAGTCAGCAATCAACATTCAACACACTGTAACATACAACAACTGGCACCAGAAGAATCCTATAAATATTTAGGTATACCTCAAAACGAGAAATTTAACCATAGCCAGTTAAAGAAAGACTTTTCTACTATGTACGAAAAGAGGCTTACAAAACTTTTAAATACCAAACTGAACAGTGGAAACCTGATTAGAGCGATCAATGGATGGGCAGTGCCAACTCTGACCTATTCCTTTGGTATTGTTAAATGGTCAGAAACAGACCTTGATGGACTGGATAGATTAACACGTTGAACATTGACAAAATTCCGATGTCTGCATCCAAATTCATCTATGAAGCGACTGTACATTCCAAGAAAGTTGGGAGGCAGAGGCCTCGTGAACATTAAGAACCTTTGTCTGAACCAGGAGAGTAAGATGAGAGAACGCTTCATTAATTCAAGCAGCACGCTAATGAAGTTGGTTGCTAAGGAGGACCGGGGTTTCACCCCGTTGAACCTAGATAAATTGAATCGTGTTGATGGTAGAACAACACTTACGGATTGTGTCCGTGAATGGAAACAACAGACACTGCATGGACGGTATCCAAAGTCACTCGAGGATGATACCATTGATGGACCATTGTCTCTAAAATGGCTGACCGATGGGCTGTTGTACCCAGAAACAGGTTTTGCGACATCTATTCAAGATAAGGTAGTAAGAACACGGAACTATGAAAAGCATATTCTACACATGGATGTTGTCGACCGATGTAGGAAGTGCGGTATAGTGGGGGAAACGATTGAACACCTTATCCGTCGGTGTGCAGTTCTAGCCCCTAATGCTTATTTAGGAAGACATCATCAGCTGGCGAAAATTATACATCAGCAAATTGCATTAAAGTATTCGCTATTAGATAACGCACCTGCTCCATATTATAAGTACTCACCTTCTCCCGTATTGGAATCATCTGATCCAATCCTATACTGGGACAGACCAATCACAACAGATCGAACGGTCCATTATAATAGACCAGACATTGTTCTAATTAGTAAAAAGGAGAAAAGGGCTTTTATAATTGACATGGCCACTCTCTCATAATATCAGGAAAACCGAGATGGAGAAAACCACTAAGTATGAAAACCTTGCGTACGATTTGAAAAACCAGTGGAAACTGCATAAGGTAGAGATAGTGCCTTTCGTTATATCCGCCGAAGGCCTAATAAGTAAGAACTTTTCAAAAAATTTTAAGAATCTTGGTATCTCAAAACCGATTGCCATAGTGGGACAACGTGCAGTACACTTGCAGACATGCCACATTATTCGTAAAATGTTATGCTAAGTGAGAGGAGTTGAATTGCTTTCTCATTTTGGCATTGTAATATAGACCAGCTTAGGCTGAGATGCTGAGTTCAGTACGAGGATAATAATAATCAGGTACCGGCTGGCTCGCCCCCCATAAGGAGGGCTGTCAGCATGAGGAGAGCTTTCATAATTGACATTCCGATACCACTCTCTCATAACATCAGAAAAACTGAAATGGAAAAGGTCACGAAGTACGAAAATCTTGCAACTGATCTGAAATATCAATGGAAACTCCAGAAAGTGAAGGTGTTACCTTTTGTTATATCCGCCGAAGGCCTAGTAAGCAAAACCCTTTCCAAAAATCTGGAAATTCTTGGTGTTTCAAAATAGATTACCACAGTAGGACAATGAGCAGTTCTCTTACAAACTTGCCACATTGTTCGTAAGGTACTAAGCTGAATGGGAGGAGCTGAACTGGTTTCTCATTCTGGCATTGTAAACCCGATCAGCCTAGGCTGAGATGATCGATGAATCATGTTTGTGATAATAATAATAATAATAATAAATATCAAAATCGATTACCACAGTAGGACAACGAGCAGTTCTCTACAAACTTGCCACATTGTTCGTAAGGTACTAAGCTGAATGGGAGGAGCTGAACTGCTTTCTCATTCTGGCATTGTAAACCCGACCAGCCTAGGCCGAGATGATCGATGAATCATGTTTGTGATGATAATAATAATAATAATAATAATGAGGACCCAAATGAGGACCGGGGTTTCACCCCACTGAACCTAAATAAACAAAATCGTATTTATAGCAGAACAACACTCACGGATTGCGTTCGAGAATGGAAAAGACAAACATTACACGGAAGGTTTCCTAAGTCACTCGAAGATGACACCATTGACGAACAATTGTCACTGAAGTGGCTGACCGATGGACTCTTGTACCCAGAAACAGAAGGTTTCGCGATATCTATTCAAGATAGGGTAACAAGAACAAAACACTATGAAAAGCACATACTGCATTTGGATGTAGTCGATAAGTCCAGGAAATGCGGTACTTTGGGGGGAAACAATTGAGCACCTTATTGGCGGTTGTCCGGCCCTTGCTCCTAATGCTAATTTAGGACGGCATAATCAGCTGGCAAAAATTATACATCAACAAATTGCAAAACAATATTCGCTATTAGAAAGCGCACCTCCTCCATATTATAAGTACTCGCCTTCTCCTGTACTTGAATCATCCGATACCATTCTTTACTGGGACAGACCAATCACTACTGATTGAACGGTTGGTTATAACAGGCCGGATATTGTTCTAATCAACAAAAAGGACAAGAAGGCTTTTATAATTGACATCGCCGGGCCGCTATCTTACAACATTAGAAAAACTGAGATAGAAAAATCCACAAAGTATGAAAATCTGGCATACGACTTGAAGAACCAGTGAAAACTGAGTAAGGTAGATGTAGTGCCCTTCATTATATCCGTCGAAGGCCTGATAAGTAAGAGATTTTCAAAGAACCTCGAGAGCCTCGGTATCTCGAGATCGATTGTCATAGTGGGACAGCGTGCCGTGCTCTTGCAGACGTGTCACATTGTTCGTAAAATATTATGCTAGGGTGAGAGGAGGTGAATTGCTTTTTCATCTTGGCATTGGAATATCGGCCAGCATGAGCTGAGATTCTACAGTAAGGATGAGCAGAATAATAATAATAAACCGGCAAGGGCCGGATAGCCCGCTGGGTGAGTGGCTTCACCAGTTTCCCGAGCTGAGAGGAGTTAACCTCTGGAAAAAAATCCCCAAGCTCAACGTGGAAATCCATCGTGCTAAGGAGCCGAATAGCGTAGAGTTAAAGTGTATCTAACGAAGTCTCCGGACATCTAGCGTCCTCCCTTATTAAATAGTTTTCCCATGGTAAATTGGGGCTCTGCCTTGGGTGACCGTTTTTCCCTTGAACCCACAATTTTTTTTGTGAAGACTAAAACATAATGGGATTATACAAGGCGGTAGGGTTATGTTATACAAACTCTTTAAAGTATTTCATGGGGAATGGAAGACTAATTTATTTGTTTACCAACAGACATTGGAACAATAAATATCTAGAGAGGAATATTTCAGGGAAATTCCCTTTCCCCTGTTTAGTTTTGTTTAGCGTTAAATCCGATGTTCACATTACTTAACAATAGCAATATTGGCTACAAACTTCACATAATATTTTTCAGAAAACTGTTTCTCTATGGAGAAACAAAGAGTCGAAAATTGTGTTCTCGGTGCATTCCAAGACTGCTTTCCGACGATTAAAAAACAAAAAGATTGGGCTGTGCCTTATCGTTTTTGATTCGATATAATCAGAAAGAAGACGAATTGTTAGACCACATCGTTGCGTGTCTCACATGACTCCTGAGTCCAAGCAACAGTCAATGGAATGGCGACACACATTGTCGCCAACCAGAGTGAAAGTCAAATAGATAATTACGCACGAAAGATCATGGCAACTGTCTTTTGGACTAAGAAAGAGATTTGTTAGAGTCGCAACGATCAGTTCTGATGCGTATTGTGCCACCTTGAGAAAACTCCGGCATGCCATACAAAACAAGAGGCGTGGCTTACTGTCTTCCGGTTTGATGTTGCTCCATGACAATGCAAGGCCACATGTTTCTGCACAAACACAAAGTCTAATCAGGTCTTTTGGATGAGAAGAACTGGATATCCACCTTATAGTCCAGACCTTGCACCCACTAATTTTCATTTGTTCCGCTATTTAACAGATTTCCTTAGAGGTCAACTTTTCAACGACGACGAAGAACTAAACTTGAAGAGATTTACCACTAAACACCAAATCACTATTTTTGAACTGCGCACGTTTCGCTAACCATGTTAGCATCATCAGATTAAATCATCTCCTGATGATGCTAACATGGTTAGCGAAACGTGCGTCGAGCAGTTCGAAAAAGTGATTTGGTGTTTAGTGGTAAATCTCTTCAAGTGTTGTATTTCACACCAAAGGTTTTAATAGAAGAATTGACGACGAAGAAGTTAAAACTACAGTCATGGATTGGGCTTCTTCACAGATGGCAGCTTTCTTTGACGTCCGAATTGAAAAACTTGTAGAGCGGTATGACAAATGTTTGAACAAAGATGGAAAAAATATGTTTTAATGATATCGATAGCATTATACTTCTTATTAAAAAACGGATCTTTATTGAAAAAAATTATATATATATATATATATATATATATATATATATATATATATATATATATATATATATATATATATATATAGTAAAAGTACTGACGCATCATTTTGTCCTACTTATATTTCAACACAACGAGTGAGTTGCCTTGAGGTAGTCCATTACTTCCAAATGTCTTTCAATGGAAAAAGTAGATAGTTCTTAAAAGCTACATTAAATTGTTTCAAATATATTTTATTGTCTTTTAACGTTTCTAAATGTTCGTCTCTACCGTTTCCTTTCCCCAGGCATTAGCGAATGTGAAACGAAACTTGATAGATTCAGGGATATACATTGAAATCCTCCTATAGAGAATCCTTGCAAACTTGTAGATATTTTAGTTGGTTATGTGGCAACTTTAGTTTCCTATATATATATATATATATATATATATATATATATATATATATATATATATATATATATATATATATATATATATATATATATATATATATATATATATATATATGTAGTGTTAGATTTTCTAGGAGTGCGTCCAATGAAACAACAGTAACTGAGCGTCATCATACACCCAACCTTTGGGTTCTAAAATCTGAACCACAGTGGAACACACAACAATTGGGTGTATGATGACGCTCAGCTACTATTGTCTCATTGGACGCAGTCCAAGAACATCGTGACACGACATATATATACGCCATCCTACGGGAAGTCAGCGAAAACATGGGTTGTGGGCTCTGGATAGGGTCTCCCTATTATTATGATATATGTCGACATCCTGAAGAGTCTAAACATCGAGAAATGAGACATATGCCATCCAGTTGAAGGGATGGGGCTCGTTCCCAATCAAGCAACCAGAGTACGGTAGTGAAATGCTCGATATTCGATTCAATATTATATTTCTGCACTTTCGAAAATTAAATTAAATTCGAATAATATATTTCTGCACTTTTGTTCGAAAGAAGTACTCGAAAAAGGTAAAGTGACGAGTGTTCGCCGTTAAGGTTACTTCGTCGCCAGTTCAATATTAATCGAAATGATCCGGGACCGTCAGGTCATGTTATCAAAAAATGAGTTAAAAATTATGAAGAAACTGGTTCCGCACTGAAAAATAAACCTCCAGAGAGGAAAAGAACTGTACTTGCGCATTTTCATCATTAATGGTGCTACAGCTCTAGTAGAGACTGCCCAAGCATTCCTCACCAGTCGTCTCTATGCCTGGCCAGACATTGCCAGCTGGCTGCATCAATACTTCTCGCGACCTTCATCACATCATCTCAGCTTCGGTCTGCCTCGTCGTCTTACTTTTCGTCGTCTTACTTTAAATACTTTTTCGGGCGGGTAATTATCCTGTCCTCTAATTACTTGTCTGATGCATAACAAACGTTCCATTTTAATATCGGTAACAATATCCCTGCTATTTGATATATTTATATTAAGGGTGAGTCCCAACTTTTTAGTGTGTCCGAACTTCCCTAGAGGTTGTTGTCAAATCATCATGGCAATCACCAAATATCTTGCACATCATTATGAATTGTTTAACATTTGAGCAACGCTTGCCAAATGTTGAAATGTATTCTCAAAATTAGTGTTTGTACGCCAAACTGATAAACCAGCAACTATTGACGCCTTCGAAGCAAACACATCTCGGACAATTGCGAATATAAGATTCAAATTGCTTGAAAAAGTGGTCGAAAATTAGACTAATAGAATGTTCTTTGTCAGAAATAACCACGGCGGACATTTATTATATACATATAATTTGGTTGTTGATATATTTGAATTTAAAGTTCGGACGTACTAAAAAAATCACCCTATATTTACAGTAGGCTCGAATATTATACCTCGTGTTAAAGCTGAAAGTTGGCGCTTTAAAATAAATACATAGCAAGGAAAAAATCTCACTCGAGTATGTTCTGCAGCCGATGAGGCTGCAGGGGACCGAGAATAAGTCGAGGACATAACCATATTTCGTTCTCTTATATTTTGTGTTGTTTATAACTGCAGTATAGTTAACAACATTTTATAAAAAAAAAAACAAATTAATAGTAATTGCCGAAATAAGAAAATTTGCAATAATATTTCCTGGAATGTTCCATAAAGAATATCTGCAAATATCTAAATATATTTTTTAATTCTAAATAAATAAATAAATTAAATACATAGCAGGGGAAAATTCTCACTCGAGTATGTTCTGCAGCCGATGGGAGGGGGCCGAGAATAAGTCGACGACATAACCATGTTAAACGTAACGCGTTCTCTTATATTTTGTGTTGTTTATAACACCAGAATAGTTAACAACATTTTATTAGAAAAAACAAATTAATGGTGATTGCCGAAATAAGAAAACTTGCAATAATATTTCCTGGAATGTTCCATAAAGAATATCTGCAAATATCTAAATATATTTTTTAATTCTAAATAAATAAATAAAATAAATACGTAACACGGAAAAATTCGCACTCGAGTATGTTCTGCATCCGATGAGATTGCAGGGGGCCGAGAATAAGTCGAGGACATAACCATATTAAACGTAACGCGTTCTCTTATATTTTGTGTTGTTTATAACACCAGAATAGTTAACAACATTTTATTAAAAAAAAACAAATTAATGGTGATTGCCGAAATAAGAAAACTTGCAATAATATTTTTTGGAATGTTCCATAAAGAATATCTGCAAATATCTAAATATATTTTTTAATTCTAAATGAAAAATTCCGGCTGGCTAGGTGAATAATGTCTAAATAATTTGGCAAATTTTTCCCAAACCCAGCGAAATCTCGACAAGGGGGAGATGAGGGAAAATCTTAATTCGTGTTTTAGTAAATAAAACTCTGGTCATTTACCTTCTCAAAAAGCATCATTTCCCGCATTATCCCTTGTCCTTAGTCTTTGATCTTTATTCGAATAAATTCCAATTTCCGCCTGTTTCATCCCTAATGGAATGTTAAGTGGAAAATATGTTTCCCCTTTTTTCTCTCCTTCTTTCGCATCGTATATTGGGACGAAATACTTTGTAACTTACTAGAAAGGTTATATTTAGATTTTATATAATTTCCTCTATAGTAAATGATTTACTTAAATACGATGGTAGAGTGAAAAGTTAGATACGTTTTATATAAAACATTCTTTTTTTTTAATTAGAAATCGATATATTTTCCACTTAATCTCTTTTCAGCTCAATACATTTCACCTAACGATGTTTTTACCTTTCTTTTCGTTTTCTACGAGAAACTTCCTATAGGGTTAGCTGTCAAGCGAACTGTGAGTTTGCGCTCACACTTCTCTCTTATTACTCAGTATAGTCTGGCAAATTATCATGGAACATTTAACATCAGAGCAACGCTTGCAAATTGTCGAAATTTATTATCAAAATCACTGTGCGCCAAACTTATACACTCTTTTTTGATGCACATAATCGTGTAATCGAGCGATGTATTTGCCGAATTGTCGACAAATTCCGAATTCATTTCCGTCTGCTCGATATTAAAACAAAAACAAGACAAAGTCTGTGCGTTCCGAATAAAATATCGCCGCTGTTACCAGTTTTGATAAAGATCCAGATTATCCATTCATCACTGTTCGCAGGAAGAAGTTGGGCTTTGTAGTTCGACTTTAAGTTCCGAATTCGAATGGTATCGATCTGGAGAAGATGTGGTTCCAATAGGACAGCTCTACATGTCATGCAGCTGAAGCAACAATCGATTTATTGAGCGAATAATTCGGTGAGAAATCACTATGTCGTATGTCATTATTATGTCGAGGAATGGACCTGTTATTTGACCACCAATGTCAAGTGATTTAACGCATTTAGAATATTATTATTATATATACTTTAGGGTTATGTTAAATATTTGGTCTATGGCGATCAACCAGCAACTATTGACGTTTTGGAATGATTGGATTGACGCTCGAACAATTGCGGACATAAGACCCCACTTGCTTAAAAAAGCGCTTTGTCATAAGTGGCCTGAATAAGTATCTGAATTTAAAGATCGTATACACCCTATATATTATATATAAAAAAACACCCTATATATTGTTTTTAGTCCAATATTATCACATAATCAAAATATTAAGGCGATCTATAAGTGTGTCTGCTGTTTTACCATTTTTTCAATATAAAGATAACTTTTTTCTATGATTTGAAGCCATCTATCTTATTTTGTTGTTCGACCCCGATCACATAGACAAAAAAGGTTGGCACAAATGGTACCAATCACCAGGAATCAAAGACAAGGGAGAACAGAAAGTAATAGGATTGCCAGATTGAAAGAAAAAGGGAACCAAAGGGAATAGTAGACTAAGCCCTATAGAAATTACTGAGAACGTGGACCAGTATATAGCAGAGTATAAGCAAATAAATAAAATAACTTGCGAGTTATTGTGTAGTGTGATTACAAAGGAGAAAGGAAGAATTCATGGTATGATGAGTTATATGAATGACAAATTCAGAATCTAAAACAACAAATGTTAAAAGTGAAAACTGGGGAATCGAAACGATAATACGAATATTGCTTAGTAATAAATTAAATATATTGAAGCGTTAAGAAATTAATTCGTTAAGAAAATTCAGAGAGTATCAAGGAATAAAAAGAGCAAATAGGAGCTGCCAGAAAATGCCACTATTCCAGAAAAATAAAAAGGGGAATCAAGGCAGGCGGAAATCAAGGGAGATTATGTAAGGTTATTTGGATGCATTGTTGAGTAGTTATGAGCCATCTGAAGAAGCAAAAATTAAATAAACCTCAAGGGTGCACGACGATGCACCAAAATTAGCAGAAATAGCATATATACACCGCTCTACATTCCATTAGGAATTGTAGCCGCTCAATTCTTTTGAGCTCTAGAAACTCATTTCTTGTGGTAAGTGAGTCCACGTTCCTCTATTCTTGACTTATTCTATCCTATTTTTTGTCTTTGCTTCTTCCGTTATTTTCTTCCAACTATCTCGGTCATGTATATTTTCCCACCATGCTTATATTTCCAATTTCCTTATATCTTCCAGCATCTGATCCTCCCACCTACTTTTCGGTCTCCCCCTTCCTTTGTTAATATTTGGTCTCCACATTGTAATTTTCTTTACTACTTTGTTATCTTTAATTCATCTTATATAGCTAAACCGCGAAGTCTTTCCACTTTTATGATCTTCACTATATCTCCTCCTTTCAAAATGGTTTCTATTTCAAAATTCATTAACCTTCTGTATTCATCTTCTGCAATTTTCTTTTACAATCTTTCTTTCGAATATTCGGTACTTTTCCTGTTCCACGCTTGATGAAATTCAATATCTCCGCACCATAAGTCACAAGCATTCTAATTGCTGCTTTATATACCTTCATTTTTGTATTTATATTTAGGTTTTGGCTTTTCATGATGCTTTTGAATTTATAATTGGCTCTGTGTCCCGCCTGTAGTCCGTGATCAACCTCTATGTTTCAGTCGTTTTTGCTATTTATTATTATTTCCAAATAGTTAAAGTTTTCCACTAGTTCGAATTTGTAATTTCATATTTCTACTGATCTCTCGATCGGCCTCTTTTCTTTGCTTCTTGTCCAATTTTTTTAGATTGCTTCTTCCAGACGTATTCTGTCTCTAGCTAGCACAATAAGATCGTCTGGTATGCAACTGCATGTATCGCTTTATTGATGGCTGTTTCCGTGATATTACACCCTTTGATTACTGCATCCAGTGTCAGTGTAAACCATGTTGTTGATAGCCCATCTCCTTGTCTTACTCCCAAATTAAGCTCAAAATCCTCTGTTTCTCCTTCCGCTGTTCTAACTACTGCTTGTAAATGTTTCATTGTTATTTCTGTTGGTCTCACTAGCTTGCCCGGTATTTTCATGTCCATCATAGCTATTATTACTTGTCCCCGTTTCAGACTATCGAAAGCTTGCTTGAAATAGATATACTCAATTTGTAATTTCATTCCATATTCCTGAGATTATTCGATTCGATTCGAAGTAAGGTATATATACACTAAGTAAGGTAATTCCCCTGTAATTTGCACAGTCTTTTGGACATTCCTTCTTATAAATAGGCATTACTATTGATGAGATGACAGTGATGATGACACTGAAACACACCAAAATTAAAATAAGACTAAACAAGGAATTAGTGAAATATAATTTAAAGTGGAATTGTAGTAGATTCTAGGAGAGGAAATCAATCTGGATGTACCAAAATTACAGGTAGGATTGGGCAATAGGTGGCATAAATCGATATTTTGCACTTCTGAATACTGATAAGAAGCCGGCCACGACGGGTCGACCGGGGCCGACCTCTTTTCGGAGTATAAAAATAAGGAAGCAACCACCGTCCCGAGGTCACGCTCAACAATGATCCAGAAACAGGCCCATACTGGTGTTTATTTGTTTATTGAGATTTAAAAATCATGTAGCAAACGGAAAGAATAAGACTAATATAATAGAATGGGATCGGAAAATGAAAATATTGAGGAAATAAAAACAATGTTTGCACAAATAAGCACACGATTAACAACGGTTGAAGAGAAACTGGATAAGTGCACTAATACATTAAACGAGCTGAAACAAGAAAACCAAAAATTAAAGCAGACAGTTAAAGATCAAGAAGAGAGATTAGAAAAGGTTGAAAGAGAAATAACATGGTGGTGCAAGGATTGATTGATACAGATAGGAAACCACAGGAGCAAGTAAAAGAGAATTTGCAGGGAAAATTGCAAAAAAAATTAATCCAGTGGTAGATATAGAGACCAGTTCTTGTAAAGTTACAAACATGGAACAAGAAAATGCAAATATTTGAAAGGACCAAAGAACTGAAACAAGACTGAACTGAACTGAAAAAAGGGTTCAAGGGGAAATGAAACTTTTGATACCCCACTTAAATCAGACAAAACATCAAGGATACGCATCCTATCTTAGATACAAGATGATTGTGGGCGGACAAACCTACGGAATAGAATATCGCGAAAGTCCAGGAAACATAGAAAAGGAAAATAATAAACGCACAGCTAACGAAAGGTCACAGGAGGGTGAGACTCTCAATGAACAACTGAGAAAAACACGAGAACTGAGTGAAAAACTGTTAAGGGAAGGTAGAGGGACGAACAAAGGTGACGACAATGGGGCACTGATAGGGAAAGCGAATGTAATGGCAAATAGGAGGAGGAAGAAGGAACGTGCGGTAACATGAATGGGGACCTGGAGTGTAAAAACATTGTTAGCTGTCAGAGGTCGCCAGGGAGATGCTGGAATATAAAATAGAATTATTCGCTTTGCAGGAAGTAAGATGGAGAGGAGAAGAAATAATTGACAGGGAAGAATATACTTATATTATATATATATATATATATATATATATATATATATATATATATATATATATATATATATATATATATATATATATATATATAGAATACTATTGTATGGAGGGGACGATAAGCAGGGACAGAATGGAACGGGGTTTTTGATAAGCTTTAGCTCGATAAGGGTTTTAATGGAATTTAAGAGAATAGATGGGAGAATTTCATATATTAAATTAAGGAATCAAACTGCGCACCAACAGAGATAGCAAACGAATAAGAAAAGGATGAGTTCTACAATAAAATAAGTAAGACTTGCTAAAAAACACCAAAGCGAAAATGACATAAGTAATAGAAAATCTAAAGAACGTTGAAAATCCTGTAACGTCTGAATAACAGCATAAATGGATAAATATAGAGATGAGGAAATGGTCTATTACATGCACAAAGTCTTTAAAAAATCTGGTGAGTTAAAGAATTGCTAAAAAAATGGATGGAGGCGGTAGGTACTACTACCGCTTTATAAGAAAAGTGAAGTGAAGGGTATGCAAAAGCTTTAGCGGTATATCATTGATAAATGTGGCATTTACAATACTAGCAAGGTGCATTAAGAATAAATTAGCTAGCATGATGGATTAAGTGGTAAGAGAGTGTCAGTCAGGCTTTGGAAAGGAAAGATCTATACTGAACCATGTTTTCACTATGCGCAGTATGTCCAAGTGAAAAACTCACCAGTATTATATTTGAATAGAAAAGAATAAAAACCATAAATGTATAATGTCTAATTTTATTTTCCATCACCACTTTTTCACTTTTTCTTAAGAACAAAAGGTTTATAATCACAGAGAGATTAATATATAATTTAATAATAAATAATAATATATAATTTAATAATAAATAATAATAAATAATAAATAAAATAATAATATATAATCACAGTAGATTAATATCTTAAACTTGTTATCAAATACTTAATTATATTTTAAATCTTACTAGATTTCCACTTGGGAAATACTTCTTTTCTATTCCTCTAAAATAGTCATACACTTGAGTCAATCAATTCTTTTTCCGACTTAAACATTTTTTATTGAAGTTTTGGGAACATTTAAATAAAAATCTGTCAAAGATAAATTATATATATTCGTCGAACATTCGTCAGTTGCTTGACTGGGAGGAAGCCCACACTCATCCCTCACATTGGAGGACACATGTTTCGTCTGTTGGTGGTTAGACTCATCAGGGTACCGACATATGCTCTCTCGTCAAGAATATGTCCGACGTCCAAGACGTCCAATCCTCCTGACTACTGTTGTTTCATTGAACGCAATCCAAAAAAATAAAGAGAACACATGTCGGTACCCTGATGAGTCTAACCACCAACAGACGAAATATGTGTCCTCCAATGTGAGGGATGGATGGGGCTTCCTCCCAGTCAAGCAACTGACGAATGTTCATTTTGGCGGAGACGCAGGTTGTTGTGCGTTCCACATGAGATTGAGTATATTTTCGTTTTTTTTTCTTGTCGCATATTTAAAATTCAAAATTTACTTGATTTTTTTTATGACAACAGTACTTGAATGTGACATTGTTGGAAAGAGCATTTTTTTCTGAATTTAACGAGGTAAATATTGCATGGTTTTCTTTCAAAACAGATTTTAAAAAATGACTAAAATGTGTTTCGGTCTGTTTTAGATTAAATATATTTTTCATTTAGTAGACTATGAAACTATGGATGATAGATAAAGTATTTGATTACACTTGACAACTGTTAACGTCAGTTTGTGAATTTCAAATAACTTTCAATTTTTATATGGAATTAATATGTATTTAACTGAAAGAAATAATTGCAACACTAACAATTCTTGGATATGGTGACAAAAAACGCATTTATGCTGAAGTTTGTCCACTATTTAATGAAGCACATCCGAAGTCAAAAGTTTTCAAAACGGTGAAAAGATCTAATGATGCAAGCAGCATTAAAAGCCGCCCAAAATTAGGAAGACAAAAAACAAAAACTAAGGTTTCGGTCCAACAATTACCTTTAAATTATTTTAAACATGTATAGACGCCGTAGGTAACATGTATGTATTTTCGATAATAATGTCGAAAACTGTTGAATGTTTTTTTTTATGCGCTCCTTTTGCATCTGCCTATAAGGTTGTAGTAGCCCATTCAAACCATTTGAAAACTTTAGACTTCTTTCTAGTGAAGGGTCTTCATCATAGACCAAATCTTGCAACTGTTGTGTGGTTAATATATTTTTTTGTAACTACTTAAAGTTAGGGATGTAGTAGTCATATTAGTAGTCGGGGATCTCATCCTCTGTATTGCCTTCGACATCCGATGTATTTTTCAGAATTTCAAGCAGTTCTGATACTGATAGTTCATTGTCGTGAGAAGCTATAACTTCTTCAACGTCACTTGATTGCCACTCTAATATGCACTATCAAAAACTGGTCATATTAAATGAACTCTTGAATTGATTGCAAACTCTTCAACAATTATTAGCTCGAATGACACCACATAATACTTAATATATTTACAAATTTAAATGCATTTTAAACCTTATGTTCCTATTTAATGAATAAGAAGTAAAATATTTAGGTATTTAACGCAATTGTAGAAAATTAATTGTATCTACAGCTATTGAGAAACAATATGATGAATATGGAGCATAATATTTTATATATTATAACCGATTAGATACCGAAAAGATACAAACATGGAGTCAAATATTAGCAAATTTGATTAGTCATATTGTTGATTATATTTTATAGTGTTAAAGTACATATTAATATTGAAGGAAATTTGAAATACGGAATGTATTTTTAAGGTTTACTTAGAGATATTATGATATAAATATGAATAACATTTATTTTATAATTTATTATATAACAGTAACATTTAATCTGTTCAAAGAATCTTTTCGTTGAAAAAAAAATTACGAATAAAACTATTCACCCGCGATTCATAAAGTCGAAACCATCGCAATGAATTTGGATTGCATCGCATCGCAGGATTGTTACAATGTGTCAAACTGCTGACGTATCGGCCACAACCTCTAGCCATAACTTTCTCCAACAGGAATTCAGTGTTGATGAACATAACTCATACACTGCTTCTTTAATAAATGTAATGTAATGGGAGATATTAAAAGCTTTCCAACTTTCAGTAACAATGAGAACAGGATTTTGTTGCATGCTATTCAGTGCATAACTGAAAGTTAGCTTGATTTAATATCTTTCAAATGCTGCTATTATTCCCTGATCTAATGGTTGTATCAGTGATGTACTGTTAGGAGGTAGAAGCATGTCTGAATCAGCATACTTTAGGAATTCAGAATGGCCGGAGGCATTATCAATCATTTTGAGGCCAAATATTACCTAACACTGGGTACGAAGCAGTTCAGAAACCAGTCTGTAAATAATGTTGTCCAAACTTTTTGATTTGCTCTCCATGCAAATCATATTTGTTTTTATTTTTTAGAGCACGTGGGTTAAGAGATTTGTATACAAGCAGTGGCTTTATTATGTGATTACCTAAAGCATTAGAATAAAAGGGACGAGTAACCCAATCATTTGAAGTTTCATATCCTGGTGCGGATATTTCGGCTTGAGACACAAATGTTCGAGCCGGCATCCTCTTCCAAAATAAAGCTATATAATAATATATAAACTATAATATACCTTCCTATAAACCTGTCTCATCGTTAAATTAATAACACGGTTGATAACCCTTGCTTTCAATCAATTGGTTGAATTCAATCGGATACCGATTAGCCGCCTCGTGATCTGCAGAAGCCGACTCCCCAGTAATTTTTAGGTTCTGTTGCAAAAAGCGTGTTTAAAGATTTTCAAACCAACCCTCCCTGTCTTGGAAACTTAGAGTTTCCTCATATGACTTTAGATTCTCGAAAAGACGCCTAGTTTTTTCTTGAATAATTTGGCTGCTAAGAGGCATTCTTCTTTTTGTTTGATCTTCGATCCAAATTCCGAGCGCACTTTCCATCATTAGAGGTCGCGAAAACACCTAACTTTATTGCTGATACTAGTACTGCACAAAACACTGGCCTCACTCTTTTTTATTATTCTTACTATGAATTCATTCACTTTTAAACTTTTTCGGCGTACTCTCATACGTTTCACCTTCAGCAAGATAGTCTAACAACTAAAGTTTTGTATCAAGAGTGTTACATTTCGCTTCCTTTTAACAAAATGTTGGCCTATGGACGCCATTAGATTTTAAAATTAGTACATGTATATATAACTACGTAATTAAACTTACGAAAATGACAAGATTCTCCCTAATCATCAACTTCGTCCGAATAATGATACATACAAACTATGTAAAAGCGAAACCAACGGCCGTGCGTCATGCGAAAAAGGCAATAAAACAATTCCTGAAAAATTAGAGTAGCAAGTAGATTAGCAGAAAATGTAGTCTAGGCGATTTTGCAGGACAAAACCGCGAATAATCAAAACCGCGGTTAAAGGAACCACGGTTCACGAGGAATTACTGTATGTTACAAGAAAAATGAATGAAAATATACCTAAAAAGTGGCAAACATTTCCTGATGTTTGTGTACAAAATGTTTTGCAAATTCTCGTATTTTTGTCCTAATTTTCTAATTCGTTTGAGGAGGTTGTATGTCATGTAGCATTGATTAGTCATAATTTTCAAAATTTTATGTTATATGTAATGAAAAACTCAAGTCTCAAAGATAATACTAAACTGGTTTTTCCAATACACTTGATATATTTTGAACATCTTAAAAAAAAACAACTGTTTTAAAAATAAATAATGAATTTTATACGTAATTTATGGTACGAATGAATTCGTTCATAGATCGGCTTTTCTGCCAAAGAGAAAAAAATTAAAAATTATATTTTATTTCCTTTAATTCTGATCCAAAACAAGCTTTTTGACAGAATGATTTGATTTGATCGCTTCATTTTCTGTGCCGTTCTTAATTGAAATCGTTCTAAGATAATTGATAGCCCCGAAATAGGTTAATGTCGAAAACTTTGTAGCTTGTCTCAACTTTCGGGTAAAATTTGAACGTGCAGACTAAGTCAACTGCAGAACTTGAGTATCTTGCACGTAATGTTCTAAACAAAATTTCTGTTTAAGTTAAGACTATACTTAAACATGTAGGTAAAAGGCAATAAAAAAGATGTTATGTTATAAACATATTAAAAATCCATGTTAAAAATGTTAAACACTTGTAAACTTTTAGTTTTTAGAGATCTTTTATCTAAGGATTGTATAGAAAATATAATAACTTCATATAAAAATATTTCTCAAATTGCAATTTATCGAATACCACCCGATTTTACTATATATGTATATAGACATACATATAGATATACACACAAACCGTTATCTAAATACGAACTCACATCATCATGCATCCCAATTAAATTCGGTAGTCAAAACTTTAGTCATGAGATCACTAAGATTGTCTGATATGGAACATATGCAAACAGAACTTAATTCATTAGAAACGGCACTAATTCAAAACGGCTATGACATGCCGAAATAACGTTCAGGCAACTGGTCATACCAACCAATCTACTAGAGAATTGTCCCAAAATCCCAAAGTTCTTCTGCCATACATCAAGAGAGTTACTGATAAAATTTGCCACCTATTCAGATCCCGTAATATCGAAACGATATTTACAATAGAAATAAATATATCCAGTTTCCTCAGACCAGTGAAGGATAATATTCCAAAAGAGTTATATGGTGCCTATGAGATTCCTTGTTCTGGCTTAGTTCAGGCAAACCAATAGACGTATCCAAAAACACATATACGAGCATTCTTTCGCCGTCCGAAAATCTGATCTCTCCTTGACTTTAGCAGGACATTATTTTCAAACGGGTCACATAATAGATTTCGACAATGCCAAAGTAATCGCACCTATATATTTCTACCAACTCCGCATAATTCGTGAAGCAACTGAGATTGAAAAATGTCCAGACTGCTTAAACCAGAGGGATGACGGCGTTAGAGTTCCAAATACATGGAAACCGTTTATTTCCAAATTGCCCATCCGAAACCCTTCTAGTCAAACGTCCACCTCCCGTCTCACCCCCCCACCCCTCAACCTAGCGCCACACCTGCAACCTCACCTATTAATACAGTGGTCAATAGATCCGCCGTGCACGTTCTTTTTTGGTTGTGAACTCTGGGAGTAGGCAAATTGAGGCCTCGGAGTAAATCAACTTTATTCTCTTAAAAATAGCTTTAAAGTGGAAGCCGAAACGTTGAAATTTTACAAATCTAAAACGCGATTCTACCCGAGAATCTAGTAATTCTAACATATGTATATATATATATATATATATATATATATATATATATATATATATATATATATATATATATATATATATATCTTCGAATTTAAACCCTTCGAAATTAAAACTGGTGTGAGATAAGGGGATGGACTCTCGCCACTCTTATTTAACTGTGTTCTAGAAAAAGTAATACAGGAGTGGCGTCAAAAAAAGTCGGCACTGAATATTGACCAGCCCATTAAACTGGGGAGAACCAACATCAAAATTGATTGTCTGGCATTTGCTGATGATCTAGCAATTTTAGCTCAAGATGTATTAACGGCACAGAAACAGATTGAAATCCTAAAAGAAACAGCAGAAAAGGTAGGACTCCAAATTTCCTTTGAAAAGACAGAATACATGACCTGCAACAGACTAAGAACACCATTTCTAAAAACGAAATATGGTAACATCAGACGAGTCTCTCAATTCAAATATTTGGGTGAAATAATCATGGAAAATGGGTTGGAAAAAGCGGCCAATAAGGGTAGATGTCAAAAAATGAAAACGGCATTGAGACTTACACAAAATATTTACAACAAAAAATGCCTATCTAAAAACACAAAACTGAGACATTACAACACGGTTATTAAGCCAGAATGTCTATATGCTGCAGAAACACTCATTTTGAATAGAAAGAGGAACATCGAGGACATTGAAAAGAAGGAAAGAAAAATCATAAGAAAAATCCTAGGCCCCAAACAAATAAATAGCACAACATACCGACTTCGAGAAAACCAAGAAATCAATCAATCAAACAATACATAGATATACATAGCGATATGAGAAAAAGAAGACTTAAGTTTTACGGACACATCAAACGTATGAATCCGGGTAGGCTAACTACATAAATAGTCGAATTTTATGAAAATAGGAGTAGAGCTAAAGTAGAAATAATTAAATGGATTGCTGCAATTAAAGAGGACCTAAGATCAGCAAATATTACACAAAGTGAAATTCAGGATAGAGGCTGTTTCAGACACAAGGTTAACGTTTGGAAGGTTGGCCAGAGAGAAAAATGTAGGAAGACTGGAACAACTTGGTCTGACGAAAGGAAAAAAGCTCATAGCGAAAGAATGAAATTAGTGTGGGCTCAAAGGAAGGCTAACAACAACAAACGCCTCTAATTGTACTTCGCGTGGTCCACCAGGGCCCATACGTGAATAATAATAATATAACCCAACTTACCTTAGTCCAAAAGTACAGGGTATTAAAGTTATAATTTTATTTTCAATTTTTGTTCATAAATTTCTTAAAAAGTATGTCTTTTAAACAAAATTTGGTAGTGGGGGTTTTTTAAGATAAGAAATTTAAATGTCTCCAAAATTATTATGTAGATTCTAGAGGGCGCTGTCTGCGCCACTTTCGTATGTTTGAAATGTCACAACTTTTTTGTGCTTTAGCGTATTCGCAATTTTAATAAAAATATTATTTTGCCCACCGTTATTATTTTTTACGTAAATAAGGTATACTTTGCAAATGTCGCTCTGAGTTAAATTCTTAACTCTAAACACTCTTCTTAAAGTAGGTAGGCTATGATTAAAACAAATACATCAAGACGTTTTAAAAGTTTAATTACTGTCAGGCTTTTGCATTGATTATCAATATTTACTATTGTGGCAACCAACAAAATATGTAACGCCAACGATGAGATAACATAACGTAGCGTACGTTCGCTGGAGGTACGTCCGACCAACGATGTAAAAATTGTGGCGAGAGGATGGAATTTTTATCCGCATTATTTGGTGTGATGGGTCGACAGGCGTTCTTCTACATTTGGAGATTTTAATTTTTAATAATATCTTAAAATGAGTTAAAGGAAAGAAACTGAACGGAAATAAAATATGGTGTTTTGCTCTAAAAAATTGTTTACTGTGATAAATGCTGGAAGGGCGGCGCCCAACACGCATCCTCACCAGCCGCCACTGACAAAATTACCAGACATAAATTGTTTTCTAATGAAGAGATGTGACATATGATAGATATATAGTAGACGGCAGACTGGGTGAAACAGGTTCTTTCCGTTCGAAACCAGGTTACGCAGGTCATCCGAAGACTCTAACCACCGACCAGGAAAAAGAAATTGTGGTTCGCGTAACCGAAAACTCTGAAGTCTACTGTCTGCAAAATTTTGTAGAGGGGGACTGTATTTGTTTCACTTCACGCCTGTGCAGAATCTACTGGAAGCTGATTTGCCAGCCAGACTGGAATTTGCCCGTTTCTGTTGTATCCAGCAAAAGGCCGACCCCATATTTGTAAAAAAATATTGTTTATAGACGAAGGAACGTTTACACGTAGAGATATATTCAATTTTATAAATAAACATGCGTGGGATTTAGAAAATCGATACCTAGTATCCGAACGTCATTTTAAACACAAATTTAAAATTAACGTTTGTCATGGTCGTTTTGGTAACTAAGTATTGCGTCATTAGAATTACCACCTTAATTAAATGGCGAACTGTATCTTAATTTTCTTCAAACTCAGCCGAATATTTAGATAATATTCCTCTAGAACTAAGACAAACTAAGACAAAAAATGTAAAGCAAACACAAATGTAGGGTTTCAAAAGCGCAATTTCAAAGGGTGCAATGAACAATTTAAATGCAGATATCTAGAAAACGGTAACTCGGAGCAACATTTGAAAGGTATAGCTTTTTTACGTAAACAAATATTAAACAAAATATTTTCATTAAAAATTCGAATACACTAAGGAGCAAAAAAAGTTGTGACCATTCAAACGTAGAAAAGTGTTGCAAACAGCGCCCTCTATAATCTATAAAAAAATTCGAGACATTTAAATTTCTTATCATAAGAAACCCCTCACTACCAAATTTCGTTCAAGAAAGATATTATTTAAGAAAGTTATTGACGAAAAATGGAAATAAAATTATAATTTTAATACTCTGTATCTTGGTTATTCTTAACTTTTGGATTAAAGTAAGTTGGGTTAAATCGGAATATTTTTACTCAAAAAATCTACAGTCTTGCTGTGTACCATTAATTAGCGGCCACCCTATATATATATACAGAGGAGCTGCAAAGGGCTGGCGAACCATTTGGCTTGAAAATAAACCTGAAAAAGAGTCAGGTTATGTTCAATAACTTCGCTCAGGGCAGAAGAATTTCAGTTCTAGGAAGGGATTTAGAGATTGTGGACAGCTTTATATATCTTGGGCAGAGGATTTCCATGGAGGGGAATACCGCCCGGGAGGTGGAACGGCGTGTTAAATGTGGCTGGCAGGCATTTGGTAGGCTCAACATAGTGTTTAAGAGCAGACTCCCACTTTGCCTGAAAAGAAAAGTATTCGATCAGTGCGTTCTACCCGTTATGACATACGGAAGTGAAACCTGGACACTCACATCGCAATCAATTCAAAAACTTCGGGTGGCACAGAGGGGAATGGAAAGATGTATGCTTGGCATTACAAGACGAGACAGAAAGTCCTGCGCATGGATCAGGGAACAAACAAAAGTCTGTGACATCATTGGAAGAGTAAAACAGTTGAAATGGAGATGGGCAGGCCATATACCGAGGCGATGGGACGACAGATGGACCAAGGCAATCCTGGAGTGGATACCGCTTGATCGCAAACGTCCGCGAAGAAGACCGAAAGCACGATGGATTGATGACATCGTTAAGCATATTTATATATATATATATATATATATATATATATATATATATATATATATATATATATATATATATATATATATATATATATATATATATATATATATATATATATATATATTATATACACAAGGTATGACTATTAAATAACGAGACTATCGCTGTAAAACATTTTATTTTGATTTCATATATATTTACTTATTATCTCCTTCAATATACACCCCTCTTCTATCCCTACAACGCTTCATGCCAATATTCGGTGCTGGAAGTCTTCTTCTGTCAACTCCTTTGGTAAGCGTACCGCTTTCTCTTTCACAGCCTCAACGGACACAGATAGCGCTGTACTTGGCTAGAAACCTCCAGACAGACAATGCGGAATGAGCCGGAGCATTGTCGTTCTCCACCACGACCATGACTTGTCCTTTCACAATTCTGATCGTTTTTTCCTTATTCTTACACAGAGTTCAACAAGAACATGAAGATAGTAATGTTGATTAATAGTTTGACCTTCAGGAACCCAGTGAAGGTACATAATTCCATGAATATCGAAAAAAACAATCATCATTGCTTTGAATTTTGATTTGCTTATTCCAGCTTTTTGGACTCTGGCAGTGTATGGATTTGCGTTTCGCTTCAGGATCATAAGTAAAAAACCACGATTCATCACATGTTATTTATCCTTTCCGATATGTTTGGGACATTTTCAATGACATTCAAAGTATCAGTACAAACATTTTTGCGAGCTTCTTATTGTTCCAAAGTGAGAATTTTAGGCACTATTTTGGCAAACACACACATTCCTACAGTTTCAGCAATCGATTGATTTTATCATCCGTTTTTGACGCGGACTGGCGACCCGGGCGTGGACCATCTTCAACATCTTCTCGGTCATCTCGATAACGCTTAAACCACTCAAAAACTTGTGTACGGTATAAACATTCACTGTCATACACTTTTAATAAGTTTCAAGTGAAATTTTACAACAATTCGTTGCTCTATTGTTACACTTAAAAGCAACTCTAATGGGAACGAAGGCTACGGTTATACGGATTTGTTTACAGAAGCGAGAGGTACTGCATTCGAAAGAGAAGGCTTCACGCTAAACAACTGTTGGTCGCGGGCGTTTGGCGCATGTGTCGTTATTTAATAGCTACCCCTCATATATATATATATATATATATATATATATATATATATATATATATATATATATATATATATATATATATATATATATATATATATATATATATATACATATATATATATATATATATATATATATATATATATATATATATATATATATATATATATATATATATATATATTAGATAGTTTTCAATTCTTCTATTGGAACCTTTGGTGTGAAACACTAAACTAGAAGAGATTTGATTTTTCAATTTTTGAACTTCTCGACGCGAAACGAGAAATTCAAAAAAGTGATTTGGTGTTTAGTGGTAAATTTATTAAATGATAATTGGTAAATAATATTTTTTGTTCAATTTTAATTATTTTTGACTTTGATACATTTTATAAATTTGTTACGTTTAGGTTGTTTTGTATGTTTTATTTTAACAATTTTGGATTTTTTACTTATAGGGATATTAGATGCAATACAGGATTAATTTATTATTTAATTATATACACATTGTCATTATATGTCACATACAATTACAATTACATAAAATTACAAATGCAATTACATTACAATGTCATTATACCAGGTGCCCATTAAGGATGGATCGCGGCCGTATCTTGAAAACTATTTATCCCACAGCTTTGGGGAAAAAATAAATTGTACTAAAAATGATCATGAGAAATTCACCAAAAATATTTTTAAGCTTCTAAAACGACCGCAAGAGGGCGTGACGAGCTAAACATTTTTAAAACTAAAATTAATGGTATTTTTTTATTAAAATCATTTCTTTTTTAATATTGTTTTTTAAAATTTAAAATTTTTATGTTATTAAAATTAAAATTGTGGTCATTCTCTACGGCATGTTTCAAAAGGGCTGTTACGTTTGGTTCTAGGTTTCTAATGTTTTTTTATGTTCATTTAATCTGTTTTTTAAATATTGTTTAGTTTGCCCAATATATGGGCATGGGCAATTTAAGCAATCGATTTTGTAAATTAATTTTTTTTGTTTCATTTTGGGTGTTTGCGGTTTTAATTTTGTAAATATTTGTTTAATGTTAATTTTAATAACATAACAATTTTAGATTTTGAAAAACAATATAAAAAAAACTTTATCATTATCTTTAAACTTATATAAAAAACTTTATCTTTATCATTATTATTATATCATTATAATAATAAATTAATGTTAATTTTTTTTTTGAAGCTAATACCGTACAACTAAAAAATCCAAAATCGTTAGGTTATAACAAAAAATTCAAAAAATCTGAAGGTAACAAATTCATAAAATATATTAAAGTCAAACATATATCAACTCAAAATTAAACAAAAAATATCATATTTTAGATAACAAAAATTAAACAATTGAATTATTCAAGAAGATATAGCTGGTGTATGTTAAAATATAAATTTGTAATGTTTATAAAAATAATATATATTGTAGAATCTGTATATACATACAGATGTATGTATCTGTATATACATACGGTATGGTAGAAAATGCTCGATATTCAATATTATATTTCTGCACTTTCGAAAATTAAATTGATTTGATCGTCGAACCATTTATGATCGTCTCCATGTTATGGGAAAGATTCAGAAGCTGAATGACCAGCAGATGGAAATGCGAAAAACGGTGTGCGAAGTTTTTGCTTTCCCCGACATGAAAGAAAGCTTTTTTGCATCGGATCGTGACTGGAGACGAAAAATGGATATATTTCCAGGACCCAAAAGGTAGAAAATCATGAGTTGACCCAGAACAACCATCATCATCGACCGAAAGATCGAATCATTTTGGAAAGAAGACAACGCTGTGCATTTGGTGGGATCAGAAGAGTGTCGTATACCACGAGCTTCTAAAAACAGGTGAAACAGTGAATACCGCTCGCTGCCATCAACAAATGATAAATTTGAACCCTGCATTGATCGCAAAGTGACTTGAATGGGCTACACGGAAAAGTGATTTTGCAGTGCGACAACGCCCTATCACATACAACCAAAGCGATCAGGCCACCATTTATGCACTTGCCCGCGAACTCTTGCCCCATCCGCCGTACTCACCAGACTTGGCACGTTCCGACTCCCACTTGTTTTCATCAATGTCTCGCGTATATTCCATGAAAGACTTCAACAATTACGGAGACGTCGAAAAAATAGCTTCATGACTGGACCAGTTTTACAGTTTTTCTGGGAGTTTTTTTCCAAATTAATTATATAGAATTGCCTTGTGTATTTATATATATATATATATATATATATATATATATATATATATATATGAAATGAAAATTATAATATTACTTTTAATAATATTATATTTGTGATATATCGTTACTTATATTACGATATAATTAAAGCAGATTAAATTGACAAATCTAGATACTTTTTGATATGTATGATAACATTCATTGCACTAAAGCTTCTTTTCTTGCTCTTCAAGCTTTATTACTCACAAACCCGAAAACTATAAATCTTTACAGAGGACAAAAAGTGCTTCCACAATAATGCACTTATCGACTAAGTTTCGGAAAGTTTCTCGTTGTATTTTCTAATTGAAGTTATTCCGAAGAAACTCTCGAATATGTGACCGCTTTCTAATCTGTTGAAAACTTTGTTGTTTGTTTCAAAAATGTAAGCGCAGCGACCCAAGTGCAAAATTAAACTGAAACATGACTTTAAAGAACTGACTTTAAGAGAAATTTAAAAACAACAGGACGTTACACGTTACTTAAGTATATCCAGAAATTATACAAAATGTTAACATTTCGAACTACACGGGTAGTTTGGAAAGTATTATATAGTATTATAAACTTGTTTTTTTTTTGCTAAATAGTTTCGTAGTATCTACAAATCGAATAATGCCTGCTAAGAGAGCTACGCCCTCCAAATGAAATCCCAAATCCTGGAGACGGGTTTTCACAAATGTTTCCGAAACCGTTTGACTTTAAAGAACTGACTTTAAGAGAAATTTAGAAACAACAAGACGTTACACGTTACTCAAGAATATCCAGAAAATATACAAAAAGTTAAGATTTCGAACTACACGCGTAGTTTGGAAAGTACTATAAAGTGTCATAAACTTTTTTAGATAGTTTCGTAGTATATACAAATGTTCAGCCAGAATACTTTTAAAATAAAAATTACTTTTATATAAAAAAAAAATACAAACTTACATTTAAAAACCTACTAATATCAATTAAACAAATAATTTTTTGAATTTTTTAAGTAATATGTGTCAATTTTTTATAAAATTTTTAAATGTTATATTTGACTTTTGACATATTTAATAATTATTCCACCTTTTTTGTTTTTTATTATAACCTAATTGTTTTGAATTTTTTATGAGGAATGATATTAGATGCAAAATTTTTAAAAATTATTAAATTATTTTAAAATTATTAAATAATAAATTTTCATAATTTTTAAAATTTTTGCATCCACTATCATTCCACATAAAAAATTCAAAACAATTAGGTTATAATAAAAAACAAAAAAGGTGGAATAATTGTTAAATATGTCATTTAAAAATTTTATAAAAAATTGACATATATTACTTAAAAAATTCAAAAAATTAATTGTTTAATTGAAATTAGTAGGTTTTTAAATGTAAGTTTGTATTTTTTTTATATAAAAGTAATTTTTATTTTAGAAGTATTCTGATGATGGTTCGTTGTAGAATCGAAACGTAAATAACACAATAAAAAATTAAAACTTATTTACACTGACCGAAAATCCCAATAAATAAAAAAAAATAATATATATATATATATATATATATATATATATATATATATATATATATATATATATATATCTATATATATATATATATATATATCTATATATATATCTATATATATATATCTATATATATATCTATATATATATATATATCTATATATATATATATATATATATATATATATATATATATATATATATATATATATATATATATATATATCATCATCATCATCAGCCCGTAT
Organism: Cosmopolites sordidus; assembly: GCA_031761425.1. Taxonomy (NCBI): domain Eukaryota; kingdom Metazoa; phylum Arthropoda; class Insecta; order Coleoptera; family Curculionidae; genus Cosmopolites; species Cosmopolites sordidus. The sequence continues at coordinate 1,361,005 of JARFXV010000086.1, read as the reverse complement.
CGATCCACTGCAGGATGAAGGCCTCTTCAGCATGCTTCCAACCTTCACGGTCCTGGGCTTTCCTCTGCCACTCGGGTCCAATATACTTAACGATGTCATCAGTCCATCGTGCTTTCGGTCTTCTTCGCGGACGTTTGCGATCAAGCGGTATCCACTCCAGGATTGCCTTGGTCCATCTGTCGTCCCATCGCCTCGCTATATGACCTGTCCATCTCCATTTCAACTGTTTTACTCTTCCAATGATGTCACAGACTTTTGTTTGTTCCCTGATCCATGCGCAGGACTTTCTGTCTCGTCTTGTAATGCCAAGCATACATCTTTCCATTCCCCTCTGTGCCACCCGAAGTTTTTGAATTGATTGCGATGTGAGTGTCCAGGTTTCACTTCCGTATGTCATAACGGGTAGAACGCACTGATCGAATACTTTTCTTTTCAGGCAAAGTGGGAGTCTGCTCTTAAACACTATGTTGAGCCTACCAAATGCCTGCCAGCCACATTTAACACGCCGTTCCACCTCCCGGGCGGTATTCCCCTCCATGGAAATCCTCTGCTCAAGATATACAAAGCTGTCCACAATCTCTAAATCCCTTCCTAAAACTGAAATTCTTCTGTCCTGAGCGAAGTTATTGAACATAACCTGACTCTTTTTCAGGTTTATTTTCAAGCCAAATGGTTCACCAGCCCTTTGCAGTTCTTGTATGCGTCTTTGCAGCTCCTCTGGGTCTTGTGAAATGAGAATAATATCATCTGCAAATCTAAGATGGTTTAAGTTTGCACCATTGATCTTTACCCCATCCTGTTCCCAATCCAGTTTACGGAATACTTCTTCAAGGCCAGCCGAGAAAAGAATAGGCGATATTGCGTCACCCTGCCGTACACCTCGTTCTATATTAATTCCCACTTCAAGATCATCAAGGTGAATTGTGGCTGTAACTCCATCATATATCGATTCTAATAGGTTTACATAGGCTCTCTCTACACCTTGGCTAAGCAGTGCATCCATTATCGCATGCTTTGAGATGGAATCAAATGCTTTTTCGTAGTCGATAAAAGCCAAGCACAGTGGCATGGTGTATTCGTTGTGCCTTTCTATGACCTGCTGTACAACCTGGATGTGATCCATTGTACTGAATCCACTTCTGAATCCTGCTTGTTCTCTTGGTTGTGCGTCATTCAGTTTTTTTTAATATTCTTTTAGAAATTATCTTAGTGAAAACTTTGTACATCACTGATAGGAGGCTTATTGGACGGTAGTTCTTTAAATCTTCCTGTGCTCTTTTTTTATGTAAAAGGATCACTTCTGCATTTTTCCATAAGTCAGGTACTTTTTGTTCTTTGAGGCATTTTGAGTATAATTTTGCCAGTGTTTTATGTAACGTCCGACCACCAGCTTTTAGCATTTCGACAGTTATTCTATCCTTTCCTGGAGCCTTGCCGTTCTTCATCAATTCCATAGCATTTGTTACTTCCTCCACTAGGATATCTGGTATTATATATTGTTCTTCCGTGGGTATTGCTGTCCCTGACTGGCTCTGATCTTCATATAACTGGGAATAAAACCTTCTGACAATCTCTAACATTTGGGTACGCGTCCTGCACACTGTGCCATCCTCACGCTTTAAAGCATATATTTGCGTTCTTTTGTTTCTCAGCTTCTGTTTAGCTTTGTTAATTCCTTTGTTTTCTTCCAGGGTTTTTTGCACTAGCTGCATATTGAATCGGCGCGTGTCCTCTCTGATACGTTTTCTTATAGTTTTGCAGAGCTCAGTGTACTCGACCCTGCCAAAAGGACTAGCTGCATTTCTCATTGCTCGCCGTTTCTTCATTAAATCAATGGTCTCACTGGAGATTTTTGTTTGTTTGAGACATTTTTCCTCTGGTGCTATTGAAGCAGCCGTTTGAAGTACATTGTTGGCGATTTCTTCATATTGAACTGATATTTCCACCTCCTCTGGATCTTGTAACGCAGCAAACCGGTTTGACAAAGCAATCTCAAAATCGCTTCCTCTCTCCAGCAGTTTTCCAGAATCCACCTTGCCCTTCTTTGATCTTACCATTTTTTCGCGCTCTTTTCGACAGTCAATCCGAACCCTTGCTCGTACAATTCGGTGGTCACTTCCAACATTAAAATTGTTAAGGACAGTACAATTGGTAAATATTGTTTTATCGTTGGTCATGATGTAGTCAATTTCGCTTGTGAGCCCAGATGGACTTTTCCATGTCCATTTTCTGCTGATATTTTTCTTATAGAATGAATTCATAATATATAGTTCTTGTCCTTCAGCAAAATCAACTAATCTGTCACCTCTATTGTCTCGCTCACCAGTTCCATATGGGCCAGTTGCATTTTCGTCTGTTCTTGTTGGGAACAACAAGATTGTGAATTGTGATTTTAATGCCAGAATTGGAAAATTCTGGCATTAAAATCACCCATCAGGATTTTGTACCTACATTTCTCCTTGTATAAAAACTGGGCCACATCATCATAAAATTCCTCAATTTCCTCATCTTTATGGCTTATAGTTGGTGCATAAGCTTGGACGATTTGAAGCCTAAACTTTTTATTCAGCTGAATGACGCATTGGGCTAATCGGTCGGACGTACTTTCAAATTTTACCACACTGTCCTTCAGCTTTCGATTGATGAGGAATCCTATTCCGCCACATCGGCCATTTTCCGTACCTCGAGTGTAGAGTACGTGTCCAGTTGGTTCCAGTTTGATTAACTCTTCACCCTTCCTTCGTATTTCACAGAGCCCAATAATATCCCAATGTATGTTGTCAAGTTCGATTAACAGTTCTTGCAATCGGGCCTCTGTTTTCATAGTCCGTATATTTAACGTTGCAATGTCAAAAGTCCAATGGTAGCCTGATCTAACCCGGTGATTATTAGCACCCTCTGCCTTGGGGCAGGTCTTCCCGCTGCCGTAGGTAGTTGCCCCTTGGCCTCCGGGGAATGAGGGCCGTGTTTGAGGTTGTACTGTCATATTTCAACATACTGAAATACCATGTTGAAGGTATGGACCGTAATCTGCCACGCTGGTCCAATGCGGGTTGGCAGATTTTGGATCATGTTAGTCTGAGGCCTCCGCCTTGACCTGTCCGCCAGGGGTGACCCTCCCAGGAGCATAGACTCCAGACGGCATAGCTCAAAGCTTCATTGCCCTACTCAAACCCCTTTACCATGTCAAGGTCTGATCCACAAAGGGGATATATATATATATATATATATATATATATATATATATATATATATATATATATATATATGTATATATATATATATATATATATATATATATATATATATATATATATATATATACAAGAAAACATGTTCCGAATTGTATGGAACAGACGCTTAACCAGCGTGTTCTACGGCTAAAAAGCTAAAAATAATGGTACTTTTTTAAATAAATCTTAGTCGAAAAATGCCTGCTAAGGGAGCTACGTCCCTCAAATGAGGCACCCTGAAGACGGGTTTTCACAAATATTTTCGAAACCGTTTACAATGAAATTATAAAATTTGGTGTTGTAAACCTTGAATGCCGAAACAAACTGTATTTCAAATTAAAAAAATTCAATCAGGTGCGTAACATAATAAGGGATCCAAGGAAATAATTGTTCAATATTTGTGTACGATTTTTTTAATTTTCATTCAAGATTATTAAATCGCTGACTTATTTATGTAAAAGAGGTACTCTTGGTTCGCCTCAATAAGATGAACCGATTTGGAGTAAATCGCATTTAAACGTTTCGCAAAGCCACACAATCTGGTGTGCGGAGGTGTCAGATATGTGCTGAAGTTGAAGGAATGTAATTAAACAATACTAGTAATTTGTAATTCATCAAAAAAAATTGTTCAATAATTTTAAATAAGATTTTAAGTTATATCATTTCTTTAAAAAAAATCTTCTTTTTATTTGGATGTACTTTATAGTGTTGTTCACGTGTCAATAATTTTCGTAAATTTAACCGAAGATTCTTATCATTAAAAAAAAATCATTACAAGGGTTTCCGAGAAAAAAAGTGTTTAGTTATGAAATCGTCAATCGACAAATTTTGATAAGAATATTCATTTTATGCAAATATGTGTAAAAGCATATTTGGCAAATAATTGGCTTTGTTTAACGAATAAACTAATGAACATTTTTTTTTAATTACGAATCAGCCACACGTGAGCCAAACAATGAAAGTGGTAAGGTCGGATTGATCAATTAAAATGACAAATGGGAAAATTATTTCAGTGTGTGTATTTAAATTCCATTTAAAATAAAAAACGAATTCTGTACGCACATATCATGTTATGCTTCTTATTTACGGAGAAGTCGAATTAGAAACATGCCAGGAGTTTTTCAATGTGTTCATGAAAATTGATTAGAATGGTGCCCGGCTTGAATAGACTCAAATGCTGGACATTTTGAACGTTTAATTTAATAGAACAATTAATCATTTGTGTCCTAATGTGCCGTGAATCGTTTAAAAAGTGTTATGACGTGAAAAATTAGTGCTAGTAATTTAAACTTTCACATTAAATGACATTAATGTGTAAGTTTTCCTTTTTTTTGTAAAAACAAACCATTTTATGCCGCATGAAAAATGGTTGTAAAAACATTACATTTTATTTTCAATTAAAACCTTACGAGGCCAATGCAAAAAAAACTGATTTATTTCGATCGAAGTAAACACGACAATATATATATATATATATATATATATATATATATATATATATATATATATATATATATATATATATATATATATATATATATATATATATATATACGAGGGTCGATCCAAAAGTAAGTTTCCCTTCATTTTTTCAAATAGACAACTATGTTTATTTTCATTAAAATTTACATCGTCGGAAAGATGAAACTTTCCTCTATTTTTCGACATAATCGCCATTTCGATCAACACATTTTTGTAGACGGTGCTCCAACTTTTGTATGCCCATGTCGTACACCTCCGCCGCCAAACCCTTAAGAAAGCGCTGCACCTCTTGTTTCACTTCCTCGTCGTTCCGGAAGCGTTTGCCACTCAGGTGTTCTTTTAACTTGGGGAACAAGTGATAGTCGCTGGGCGCGAGGTCCGGACTGTAAGGTGGGTGGGGCATGACAGTCCATCCAAACTGCTCCAAAAGTTCCTGGGTTTTGCGGGAAGTGTGAGGTCGGGCGTTATCGTGAAGCAGCGTTACACCTGTTGTCAGGCGTCCTCTCCTGCGGTTCTGGATAGCACGCCTGAGTTTAGTGAGTGTCTCACAATACCTGTCCGAGTTTATTGTTGTCCCGGGTGTCAGGAACTCGATCAGCAGTATCCCCTTGCGATCCCAAAAGACAGTGGCCATGATTTTGCCAGCAGAAGGAGTTGGGAGGAGGAGCTTGAACTTCTTTGTGACTGGTGACCCTGAGTGACGCCACTGTTTAGACTTTTCTTTGGTTTCGGGGGTGAAATGAAAAACCCACGTTTCGTCACCGGTCACGATGGAGTCCAAAAATTCTTCCTTATCGTCTTGACACTTTTGAAGAAACTGTCGAGCACAATCGAGGCGTTTCTCCTTGTGTTCTGCTGTCAGCATGCGCGGTACCCATCGAGCGCAACACTTGTGATACCCCAACTTTTCAGTCAAAATTCTTTCCACTGTACCGTAAGAACTCCCAGGAATCCTATCAACGAGTTCACGGATGGTGATTCTCCGGTTTTGAAGCATTTCGCGTTCGATCTTCTCGACAATCGACTCCGAAACTGCAGGTCTTCCACTCCGCTCTTCGTCGTGAACCTCCTTCCGTCCGTCACTAAATTCCCTGCACCAATGTCGGACCATTTGAACGGACATACACTTGTCGCCGTAAACTTGTGTCAACTTTCGATGAATTTCCACAGGTGGAATTCCTGTCGCATGCAAAAACCGAATAACCGATCGAATTTCGCACCTGGCGGGATCAACAATAAGAGGCTCCATCGCGAACGGCTGCTGAGCCAAGACTGAGCGGCGTAGCGCAGCGCTCGCGGGCGGAAAAGGGAGTGGGGGATCTGCCGTGCACAGCGGTGTTGTCGAATTTCGCCTAGCAGCTTCCAACGCTGCTGCAGCTCTTTGGGAAACTTACTTTTGGATCAACCCTCGTATATATGTATCATCATCATCATCATCATCATCATCATCATCATCATCATCATCAGCCCGTGTCGATCCACTGCAGGATGAAGGCCTCCTCAGCATGCTTCCCACTTTCACGGTCCTGGGCTTTCCGCTGCCACTCGGGTCCAATATACTTAACGATGTCATCAGTCGATCGTGCTATCGATCTTCTTCTAGGAGGTTTGCGATTAAGCGGTATCCACTCCAGGATTGCCTTGGTCCATTTGTCGTCCCATCGCCTCGCTATGTGGCCTGCCCATCTCCATTTCAATTGCTTCACTCTTCCAACGATGTCACAAATTTCGTTTGTTCCCTGATCCATGCGCAGGGCTTTCTGTCTCGTCTTGTAATGTCAAGCATACGTCTTTCCATTCCCCTCTGTGCTACCCGAAGTTTTTGAATTGATTACGATGTGAGTGTCCAGCTTTCACTTCCGTATGTCATAACGGGTAGGACGCACTGATCGAATACTTTTGTTTTCAGGCAAAGTGGAAGTTTGCTCTTAAACACTATGTTGAGCCTGCCAAATGCCTGCCAGCCACATTTTACACATCGTTCTACCTCCCGGACGGTATCTCCCTCCGGGGTATCTCCCTATATAAAGTGGTCCACGATCTCCAAATCCCTTCCTAAAACTGAAATTCTTCTGTCTTGACCGAATTTATTAAACTTAACCTGACTCTTAGGTTTATTTTTAAGCAAAATGGTTCGCCAGCCCTTTGCAGCTCTTGTATGCGTCTTTGGAGCTCCTCTGGGTCTTGTGAAAAAAGAACGTATGATCTGCAAATCTGACATGGTTTAAGTTTGCACCATTCATCTTTACCCCATCCTGTTCCCAATCGTTCTACATTAATTCCCACTTCAAGATCATCAAGATGAATTGTCGCTGTAGCTCCATTATATATCGATCCTAATAGATTTACATATGCTTTATCTACCCCCTGGCTAAGCAGTGCATCCATTATGGCATGTTTTGAGATGGAGTCAAATGCTTTTTCGTAGTCGATAAGCACAGTGGCATGGTGTATTCGTTGTGTCTTTCTATGACCTGCTACTCAACCAGGATGTGATCTATTGTACTGAATCCACTTCTGAATCCTGCTTGTTCTCGTGGTTGTGCATCAGTGAGTTTTTTTAATATTCTTTTTAGATATTATCTTATTAAAACTTTATACATTACTGATAGGAGGTTTATTGGACGGTACTTCTTTAAATCTTCCTGTACTCCCTTTTTATGTAAAAGGATCACTTCTGGATTTTTCCATAAGTCAGGCACTTCCTGTTCCTTGAGGCATTTTGAGTATAATCTTGCCAGTGTTTTATGTAACGTCCGGCCACCAGCTTTTAGTTACACTGTCCTTTCCTGGAGCCTGCCATTTTTCATCGATTCTATAGCATTTGCTACTTCCTACACTCGGATATCTGGCATTTGTTCTTCCGTGGATATTGTTGTCTTTGATTGGTTCTGATTTTCATATATCTGGGAATAAAATTTTGTGACAACCTCTAATATTTGCGTACGCGCCCAGCACACTGTGCTATCCTTACGCATTAAGGCATACATTTGCATACTTTTTTTTCTCCGCTTCTGCTTAGCCTTATTAATTCCTTTGTTTTCTTCCAGGGTATTTTGCACTAGCTGCATGTTGAACCAGCGCGTGTCCTCTCTGATACGTTTTCTTATAGTTTTGCAGAGCTCAATGTACGCGACCCTGCCAAAAGGAATCCCTGAATTTCTTATAGTCCGTCGTTTCTTCATTAAATCAATGGTCTCACTGGAGATTTTTGTCTGTTTGAGATCTTTTTCTTCTGGTGCAATTGAAGCAGCCGTTTTAAGCACATTGTTAGTGATGTCTTCACATTGAACTCATATTTCCATCTTCTCCGGATCTTGTAACACACCAAAGCCGTTCGACAAAGCAATCTCAAAATCGCTACCCCACTCCAGTAATTTCCCAGAATCCACTTTGGCTTTCTTTGACCTTACCATTTTTTCGCGCTTTTTTCGACAGTTAATTCTAACTTTTGCTCGTACCGTTCGGTAGTTACTTCCAACATTAAAATTGTTAAGGACAGTACAATTGGTAAATATTGTTTTATCGTTGGTCATAATGTAGTCAATTTAACTTGTGAATCCAGATCGACTCTTCCATATCCATTTTCTGCTGATATTTTTCTTATAGAACGAATTCATGATATAAAGTTCTTGTCCTTCGGCAAAATCAAATAATCTGTCACCTCTATTGTCCCGCTCACCAGTTCCATATGGGCCAGTTGCATTTTCAGCAGTTGTTGCTGTTCCAATTCTGGCATTAAAATGACCCATCAAGATTTTGTACCTAATTTCTCCTTTTATAAAAGCTGAGCCACTTCATCATAAAATTCCTCAATTTCCTCAACCCTATGGCTTATAGTTGGAGCGTAAGCTTGGACGATTTGAAGCCTGAACTTTTTATTGAGCTGAATGACGCATTGGGCTAGTAGGTCAGATATACTTTCAAATTTTACTATACTGTCGTTCAGCTTTCGATTGATGTGGAATTCAATTCCACCACATCGTCCATTCTCTGTACCTCGAGTGTAAAGTACGTGACCAGTTGAATCCAGTTGGATTAGCCTTTCGCCCTTTCTTCGTGTTTCACATAGCCCAATAATATCCCAATTTATGTTATCAAGTTCGATCAATAGTTCTTGCAGTCAGGCATCCGTTTTCATTGTCCGTATATTCAAAGTAGCAATGTCAAAAGTCCAATGGCAGCCTGATGTAACCCGGTGATTCTTAGTACCCTCTGCCTTGGGGCAGGTCTTTCCGCTGCCGTAGGTAGTTGCTCCTAGGCCTCAGGGGAATGGGGGTCGTGTTTGAGGTTGTAATGTCATATTGAAATACTATGTTGAAGGTATGAACCGTAATCTTCTACGCTAGTCCAATACGGGTTGGCAGATTTTGGATCATGCCAAGATAAGATTTGAAGATACTACAAAACTCTCTAGAAAAAAAACACATGTTTATGAAACTTTACAATACTTTCCAAACTACCCCGGTAGGTCACAATATATATATATATATATATATATATATATATATATATATATATATATATATATAAATATCTATATATATATATATATATATATATATATATATATATATATATATATATATATATATATATATATATATAAATATCTATATATATATATATATATATATATATATATATATATATATATATATATATATATATATATATATATATATATATATATATATATATATATCTATATATATATATATATATATATATATATATATATATATATATATATATATATATATATATATATATATATATATATATATATATATCATACACACATTTACGCTCAGTTATTCTGTGAAAATCAATCTAATCCTTTATCTCCAATATCAAGAGCAATAAAACAACTCACATTTATAACGTTTGGAAAATTATTTTCCAAGCCATTGGGTATTTTCTTTTATGCGAACAATTAAAAGGGATTTGACAAGATGTCCAGAGCCATTCCATTTTATTAAAATATCGCCATGGCTACGAAAAAGGGAGATGAGACAATGGAGAGCATTATTATACAGGGTGAATTATAGCCAATCCAGATAATTGAAAACGCCTGTCCTTAGTTATGAATGGCTTAGAGATGTGTAAGTTTCATGGGTTGAATGAAATATTTCAATCCAATTTGCTAATAGCCTCATATGAATTGATGAGTTAAAATGACAAAAACCCAAGAAGTTTCCATCGTTGAATAAGAAAATGTGATACCCTTATACAAAGAACGACACGGTTGCGAAAACATGGACTGGGTTCTATAAGCAATTTGCCATTGAAAGAATATCCCAAGGGTTTAAGTACAATAGATAAAGCCATTGTACTTCAAAAATGTATATCGATAAACAATGCTTTATAGAGTTTAAATTAAAATATAAACACTACCTGTTCTACTGTCGCACATCCACTCACGACAGCACTGACCAGTGACATCTACGAGGCGAGGATGCTGACATTCTCTAGGTGATATGTGTTCCTGAGGACATAGGGATGAACAGCCGTATGTTCCATTCTGAAACCAAAACAAACTATGTGACAAATATTCAATTCCAGGAGATAATTTTAACTTAAACTTAATAAATCCAAATATTATATTATATAATAATAATAATAAGGAAGAACCAAAAGAAATTCCTCGATTAGTCACTCAAGGTAAAACGCATTTACTTCCCGAAAAAAAAGTATATATATATATATATATATATATATATATATATATATATATATATATATATATATATATATATATATATATATATATTGAAAGGGAATGAAGGAGTATAAAGAACAACTTATTATAGATTCAATTATATTAAAGATGTTCGGAAAAAGAATCGAAATGTATCATTCTGTTTTATTCATTATCCTTCGACTCGATACCACACTCTTGGACTCCAACAATATGTAAAGTCCACCCAGCTTTAATAAACACATTTCAGGAACTGGTAAAAGAGTGGGGTACCACTATTTACTTTTCACGTAATGGAAATACCACTAACACTGAGGAAACCAGGGATTCGCTGAGTTCTTTATGGTTTTAGCTGGCACTGAACCTTCTTTCTAATCTACTCAAACGGACGCAAGTCGGATACAAAGATATATATATATATATATATATATATATATATATATATATATATATATATATATATATATATATATATATATATATATATATATATATATATATATATATTACATTCGGATTAAAGAATAATTTACAACTGATATTAACATGCACTTTGGATTGAATAAATGTATAACTATTGGCATAAAGAGAAGGTCCAAGTTAAAGATGGCAGGGTTTGTTACTGCAGAACAAGAATATATAGAACCAATGCAGGAGGGCGACGTGTATAAATACCTTAGAATTCAACATACACTCATTAAGGAAACTCTAATTAAAGAATTTACTTCCAGACTTGAAAGCATATGCAATTCTGACCTAGGCAGCAGGGTATAGTAAAAGTTATAAAAACTTTTGCTATATCAGCCTTAACATATTCGTTTTGAATATTCTGACATAGGCAGCAGGGTATTGTAAAAGTTATAAAAACGTTTGCTATGTCAGCCTTAACATATTCGTTTTGAATTATATCGTGGTCAAACACAGGTATCGAAAGGCTACAACGAATATTTAGAACTACACTAACAAAATATAGGAAACACCACCTACTCAATAGTAAAAATGCCTTATTACGAATTGAAAGAGGTAGTGGAATAATAAATGTATGTAATCTACACGAAAAAGAAATATGCTGCTTAAGAACTTATTTCCATTAAAGAATGATTGAATGCCCGCTATATACCAACGTGTGTTTCGCTGGATCGAACAAAATGAGAGCATTTAAACAACTACAACGTTTATTTAAGAGCGGAAAAATGTGTATCTGGAAAAATGTGTAGTTCAACATAGATTCAAAAATGTATCGAAACAAGAAAAGAGTTGGAATTAAATGAGCTGGAACGACTATCAGGCAATATGAGTAAAAACGACAAGACCAAAATTATGAATACGTGGAATTGAATTCCAGAAACATTTAGTTGCGTGAAGAAGCTGGCTTTTGCCATCTTAACAATATTTTCATCTACCTATGCCTACATCATTATTTGCAAATAAATAGTTTTAACTTTATAGTATTTAGTTTTATTTTTTTCCTGTTAATTACTAAGTCAAGATTGCTTGACAGCACGTCATGACCTCATTAAAAATTTCTTTAGAAAAAATGACACGTAGATCGATAAAGGTTCCCCATCCCTGCCCTATATGTTCGCTAATATTACGCTTGACAGGAAATATGAAATATAATAAAGCTGCTGCGAGGATTCTTTAAACCATAAATTCCTGCGTAATCTTATAATATTATCGAATACCTTTGACACAAAAAAACTGAATTTTTTTTATTTTCTCTTCTACTTGAGACACCCTTTATTTTATTCTATCCACTTTTATATGTTCTTTAGCAGAGAAAAGGCTTTGTCAGATATAAAATTTCTTCCTCTACTTAGAACACTCTTTAATATTTGCTACTATTACGTTAAGCAGGAAATATAAAATACAATGAAACTACCGTTGCAATAATTTTCCAAAATACTATCAATGATTTCTCTTTAAAAGTTTGATTTTTACTTGACTGAAATGTAGCTTTTTTTGCGTTATAACATATCTGTTTTGAAACATTGATACATAAATACATACAACATGAAAAAGGAAAACTAAGCGAGACATCGTTTATACTAGCATCGAAATGGAAAACAGGACCAAATAGACATTCTGTCCAGTGCATTTTGATTGACGTAATCGACATGAAAAAAATCCATCCCGAAAAAAACGAGCCTTGCATAAACAAAACACGAACTTCTCAAATTTACCTAAACCGACTACTCAGTAACTTTCAAAAGCCCTTCGGCCAACCAGAAAAAAAAACGGTCGGTAACTCCATAATCAAACGAAATTTTAGGGGGCTCGACTGGAAAAATAAAATATTTGGAAACATATACGCATATATTTCCGGCGAAAAATAAACTTTTTCAAACTTTTCATCGAAGCCGTATTTTGGGTTTTAAAAGTCAAATTTTACGTCGAAAGTTTGCCATGTTGTATTTGATATATTGGTTTTGTTATTAGAGAAAGTTTAGTAAATTTGTTCATATAGATAGGAAACTTGTATAAAAAATTTAGCGGATTAGCAAATTAGTTCATTTAGTTTTTTTCTATTTTTGCAGACATGAAATAAATATAATTTAATGTACAATTAAATATATTTTATATTAAAGAGTTTAATTAACTTAATTTAAGCTCCATCTATACTATAGGGCTATATATATATATATATATATATATATATATATATATATATATATATATATATATATATATATATATATATATATACCAGGTGTCCCATTAAGGATGGATCGCGGCCGTATCTTGAAAACTATTTATCCCACAGCTTTAGGGAAAAGAAAATTATACTAAAAATGATCATGAGAAATTCACCAAAAATATTTTTAAGCTTCTAAAACGACCGCAAGAGGGCGTGACGAGTTAAACATTTTTAAAAATCTTTTTTTTTAGGTATTTTCAAGTGTTAACCGAGTAAGAAAAATTCTCAGTTATAATTAGCAAACTGTCTCCTACAACTTTGTTTTATGACATTTTGTCGTAACTTCGCGAATAAAGAAGTGGGAGGGAGTTTTACCTATTTAGATAAAAAGTCGTCTAATGTCCGTTTACCTAAACCGATTTTTCTCAATTTGGATTCATTTAAAAGGCAATTGCTGGGACAATCAGATCATCTGGGAGATAAATTATTTAGTTTATAAATGAAACCGCGAGGTGGCGTTACATTCAATAATAGTTTTTTGAAGTTTTGTTCAGTTTTTTCAAATGGAATGGTACAGCTTTTACTACATGACAAGAAAGGTAATTTAAAGAGGAATCATCCAGTGAAAACCCGAAATCGATATCTCTGACATGTCAAGAGATATTTCGATTTTTCTGAAAAAATCAGTTATTATTTCACTACTACCTGCATTAAGTTAAAAAAATATTAACCTAATGTTTGCCTTCCTTCACACTTTACCCAGGGTTAGGACTGGTCCAAATTCTTCGTGCCATATTAATTTGGAGCGTGTTTAAAGGCCAACGGGCCAACAACGAAGATAATAATAATGACGGTTTCATTTATAAACTAAATAATTTATCTCCCAGATTATCTGATTGTCCGAGCAATTGCCTTTTAAATGAATCCAAATTGAGGAAAATCGGTTAAGGTAAACGGACATTAGACGACTTTTTATCTCAATAGGTAAAACTAATCTCAATAGGTTTTATCTCAATAGGTTTTTCTCCACATATATTGATCGTTTTACCCTGTATTGATAGTCGAAATATCAAGATACTAAGAATTAAAAATATTGTTTTCATTCAATTTTACTTAAATTATTACAAACATGATTTATCGATCATCTCAGCCTAGGCTGGTTGGGTTTATAATGCCAAGATGAGAATGCAGTTCAGCTCCTCCCATTCAGCTTAGTACCTTACGAACAATGTGGCAAGTTTGTAAGAGAACTGCTCGTTGTGCTACTGTGTTAATCGATTTTGAAACATCAATAATTTCCAATAATTTCCTTAAATTATTATTATTATTATTATTATTATTATTATATTTTCTTCTTTTTCCCATATTACATTTCAACTATCTGTGCAAAATCTTTTTTATTTTTTATTATTTTTTTTTTTTGTTTTTATTTATTTTTTTTTTTTTACTTTCCCAAAATGTTGCAATAGATGACACTTAACCTCTCTATATCAGACCTGAAATTAACAGTATTTTTATCACTGTTGATGTGAAAATCTCTGTTGAAATTCAATTGACCAACATATCAAGTTTACGATGGAAACTGAAGATGACCGTGGTGTCCCTTTCTTAGACACTTGGTTATTAGATCGAGGAATAATCACATCATATTGAATTGATACCAAAAACCTTTAGCTTCAGGTAGGTATATAAACTATTACTCTAATCATCCGTTAAACCAAAAAATTGATACCATCTTGGTAATGAAGAATCGAATTGTTCATATAACGGATGAACGATTCGTAAAGGATAATCTGAACAGGTTGATTACAATATTTCAGAATAATGGATATCGACATTAGTTATTAAAAAGGATAGTTTTTAATACATCAATAGCAGATGAACCAACGGATGATATACCATCAACATATGTAAAATATAAAAAAAACTACCTCATCATCTTAGTACCTTAACCAACAAAGTGGCTAAACAATTCAAGGAATTCACCAACATAAAAATAGCCAAATATAATCTCAAAAAATCAGAGGATTTGTTTACTCGGACTAAGGACAAAATTCCACTTCTTAAAAAAATGTAATGTGGTGTACAGAATCCCTTGCTGTGCATGTGGGTGTTGTTATATTTTGCAGACGTCACAAAGTTTGGAACAACGAATTACCCAACATAAGAGTGACACGCGCATTGGAAAAACATCTTGTGCATTGGCCAGTCACTACTCTCAGACTGGTTATAGTTTTGATTATAGCTCAATCAAGGTCCTAGCGACAGAATAATCTCACTAAACGGTTGTTCCTGGAGATGTTTCACATCAACAGAGATAAAAATTCTGTTAATTCCAGGTCTGATATAGAGGGGCTAGTGTCATCTATTTTGCAATATTTTGGGAAACTAAAAAAAAATTAAAAATAAAGATTTTGCACAGATAGTTGAAATGTAATATAGGAAAAAGAAGAAAATATAATAATAATAATAATTTAGGTAAAATTGAAAGTAAGCAATATTTCTTATTATCAATTCAACACAATCCACAATTCTTATTATCTTGATATTTCGACTATCAATACGGGGTAAAAAGGATCAGTACATGTGGAGAAAAAACAATACCATTGATTTTAACTGTATATATTTTCCTTGAAAACGTTTGTTCCTACGTGTGAGTGTTCTATATTTTCTGTTTGTTTTATTATATGTATTTTAACATTTTGACTGCATTATTAAACATTGTAAGTTAAGTTCATAAGTATTTCATAATTTATTGTTTAAGTTTATTTATAATATGACATTGGATGCTTATGTTCAAGCGGTATCCAGCCCTGGATTGCTTTGGTCCTTCTATCGTTACATCGCCTCGCTATAGGCCTGCCCACCTCCAATGATGTCACATACTTTCGTTTGTTCTGTGATCCATATGCAGGTGTTTCTGTCCCGCTTTGTAATGCCAAGCATATACCTTTCCATTCTCCTCTGTGCTACCTAAAGCTTAGAACTGATTGTGATGTGAGTGTCCATGTTTCACCTCGTTGTGTCAAGCAGCACGCACTGATCAAAAACCTTTCCCTTCAGACAAGGTGGAAGTTTATTCTGAAACACGAGGTTGAGCCTGCCAAATGCCTGCCAGCCACACTTAACACGCCGTACCACTTCCCGGGCAGTTTCACCCCCCCATTGACATGCTTTGCCCAAGAGAGGAAAACGATATCATCCGCGAATCTAAGATGGCTCAGGTGTACACCATTGATTTTTATTCGCCCCTGTCCCTAATCCAGATTACGCAATACCTCTTCAAGGCAGGCGGCTGAGAAAAGAACAGGCGTTATTGAGTCGCCTTACCGTAACCTCGTTCTACATTGATTTTCAAGATCATCCACGTTGAACTTCAAGACCATCCATGTGAACTGTAGATGTAGCTTCATCATACATGGATCCCAGTAGATTCACATAGGCCCTATCTATCCCCTGGTTAAACAATGTATTCATTATGGCTTGTTTTGATATTGAGTCAAACGCCTTTTCATAGTCAATAAAAGCTAAGATGGTTTCATAGTCAATAAAATCTAAGATGGTTTAAGTTTGCACCATTGATCTTTACACTATCCTGTTTCCAATCCAGTTTAGGCCATATTGCGTCACCCTGCCGTACACCTCGTTCTACATTAATTCCCACTTCAAGATCATTAAGGTGAATTGTGGCTGTAGCTCCATCATATATCAATTGTAATAGGTTTACATATGCTTTATCTACCTCTTGGCTAAGCAGTACATCCATTATTGCATGCTTTGAGATGGAGTCAAATGCTTTTTCGTAGTCGATAAAAACCAACCACAATGGCATGGTGTATTCATTGTACCTTTCTATGGCCTGTTGGACAACCTGGATTTGATCCATTGTACTGAATCCACTTCTGAATCTTGCCTGCTCCCTTGATTGTACGTCATTCGGTGTTCTTAATATTATTTTAGATATTGACTTGGTGAAAACTTTGTACATTACTGATAGGAGGCTTATTGGACGGTAGTATTTAAATCTTCCTGCGCTCCTTTCTAATGAAGAAGAATTACTTCAGCATTTTTCCATAGGCTAGGTATTCTTTGAGACATTTTAACTACAATTTTGCCGATATTTTATGTAAAGTTCGACCACCAGCTTTAATAATTTCAACCGTTATATTGTTCTTTCTTGGAGCTTTTCCATTCTTCATTGCTTCTATGGCATTTATCACTTCATCCAACAGGATATCTGGAATTTGCTGTTCCGTGGGCATTGTTGTTCTTGACTGGTTTTGATTTTCATATAACTTTGAATAAAATCTTCTGATAACCTCTGGCATTTCCATACCCTCCCTACTCTCTGTGTCATCCTCACGCATTAAGGCAAACATTTGTGACCTTTTATTTCTCAGCTTGTGTTTAGCTTTGTTTATTCCCTTGTTTTCTTCTTGTTTTTTTTTGCACTAGCTGCATGTTGAACCGACGCGTTTCCTCTCGAATACGTTTTCTTAGTCATGCAAAGCTCAGCGTACTCGACTCTGCCAAAAAGACTTCCTGCATTCCTCATTGCCTGCCGTTTCTTCATTAAATTAATGGTCTCATTGGAGATCTTTAACTATTTGAAACTTTTTTCTGCTGGTGCTATTGCAGCAGCCGTTTCAAGTATATTGTCGATGATTTTTTCATACTGATCTGTTACTTTCGTCTCTTCTGGGTCTTGCAACACAGTAAAGCGGTTCGACAAAGCAATCTCACAATCGTGCGCGCGCACGTGTGCCGCTGTATACGAACATGTTGAACTCCCCTCAAAAATTATTCCAACTTTCATAATTTCAATATGAAAAAAATATGTTCTAACAAAGCCAAACTTTATATAAATAAACCAATGACTCCCGAATTCTGCTCGAACTTCCATTTCAAAACACTCAAAACTTTTAGTTAATCGACAAAAAACGATAATACCGTTATTATACTGAATTGTTAGCTTTTAATTGGGAAAAAAAATCACATATTTTCACATAGGTACGGGAAAATTTTTTCCGGCTTTCAGCAGGGCGTTGTTGTATATTTTAAAAGTCAAATTTTACGTAAAACTTTGTCGTATTGTGTTTGAAATATTTGCTTTGTTATGGGGAACATCTACGGTTGTATATTACCGAAAATTTGAATACAAAAAAAAAACGAGTTATTTATAGCGACAGATTTTCAATTGAGAGTAAATCAAGCTGATACGAATGGAAATTCGAGAAATTCACATAACGGTGTTGTCAAACCTTTTTTCGCCTAATGTATATTATGGAAGTTTTTGGAAAATTATCATGAAAAGTTTGATACAAGTCATTTGTTTAGCCATTCCCAATTATATTTAGAAAATCCCAAATTTATATTCGTTTTGCTTCTGAGTAGGTTTGATTTTTTAGGTTAGATCTGTCTGTATTAATTTCAGTACGCAAATATTTTACTATTTCATCTTTAAGTTTTGTTGCAAAGATATTGTTACTACAGTTGGATTAGGGTCCTCACTTAATAGGTGCTTCGGTTAATGTGGATTTTTTCGCAAAATTTGACGCTTATTTCCATAACAAAATAAATTACCTTAATAATCAAAGTATTGCTGCCCATCATAACTATCACTTTGTGCCATATTTCTGTCAAAGAATGGATTCCGCACCCAAAGAACTTCTGGTTTTTGAGGCCAACCATTCATCAAGCCAAATTTTCACATCTTTGTATGAATGTAAGTGTTCTGAAAGTCAGTGCAGCATCGATCAAAATAAGTGGTAGCTCAAAAGGGCTAAGTCCAGTGAATACGGCGGGTGGGGCAGGACGTCCCATTTAGCGTTTTCCAAATAGTTTTTACACGTTTTGCAACATGGGGCTGAGCATTGTGATGTTGAAAAATGACTTCATCGTGTCTTTGGGCGTATTCTGGTCGTTTTTCCTTCATGCTGGGTTCAATTTTATCAATTGTTGGTATCGATCGCCAGTAATCGTTTCACCAGGTTTCAGCAGTTCGTAATACAAACCTCCCCTAGTATCCCACCAAGTATACAGCAAAGACTTCTTTTTATGAATATTGCGCACTGTTTGTGATGTTGAAGACTGGCTTGGGTCTACCCATGATTTTTTGTGCTTTGGGTTGTCAAAGTACATCCACTTTTCACCGGAAAGACAAACTGTTTTTGAATATGCTCGTTATGCTGGTTCTAATATGGATTCATATATTTTGTAATGTACGTGTAGTTTTCGAGGTATGATAGGTGTCGAAAAAATATGATTATTTCATATTTCTTACCTTTTGTTGCATCATTGAACATGGAAGGACTAGCTTCTTTTTCGTAATATCTTTGAGTGAGATCCTTCCAGGCAGTCTTACATGATACACCAGCAGTAATCAATCATGATGTTTCATTCCATCGACCCTGGTACCTTTCTTCGATATTTTTTAAGTCGTGATGAAGTCGTTCCACTTGTTCCTCACCGTAAGAACCAAGGTTGTCCGAAAATGTGTCCATATGAATGTACAAGTAGTGGCCATGTTACATTCAAGCTTTCTGAAATTTTCCAGAACGTTTTGCACCAATTCGCGATAATTTTCGAACTTATAATCCCCTAGGAATTTTGTTACAACATTGATGACATGTTATATTTCATCAAAAACCTAATTTCCGGTCCATCGATTCCTCACGTTTTCTTATAGTTTTGCAAAGCTCAACGTACTCGATCCTGTCAAAGGGACTGTCTGCATTCTTCATTATCCTCCGTTTCTTCATTAAATCGATGGTCCCATTGGAGATTTTTTACTGTTTGAAACTTTTTTCTGCTGCTGCTATTGCAGCAGCCGTTTCAACCACATTTTCGGTGATTTTTTCATACTGATCTGTTATTTCCATCTCTTCTGGATCTTGCAATACAGCAAAGCGGTTCGACAAAGCAATCTCAAAATCGTTGCTCCTCTGCAGCAGCTTCACAGAATTCACTTTGCCCTTCTTCGATCTTACCATTCGTGTACGTTCTCTTCGACAGTATATTAACGTTTGCTCGTACTATTCTAGGGTCACTTCCAACATTAAAACAGTTAAGGACAGTACAATTACAAAATATTGTTTTATCATTTGACATGATGTAGTCAATTTCACTTGTGAGACCAGATGGACTTTTCCATGTCCATTTTCTGCTGATTTTTTTTTATAGAACGAGTCCATAATGTACAATTCTTGTTCTTCAGCAAAATCAACCAATATTTGTCCTCGCCAATATTTGACCTCTATTGTCCCGCTCGCCATTTCCATATGGGCCAATTGCAGTTTCACTAGTTCTTGCTTTTCCAATTCTAGCATTAAAATCACCCATTAGGATTTTGTACCTGCATTTTTCGCTGTCTAGAAGCTGGACCACATCATCATAAAATACCTCAATTTCCTCATCACCATGGCTTATAGTTGGTGTATAAGCCTGGACGATTTGAAGTTTAAACTGTTTATTCAACTGAATGGCGCATTGGGCTAGTCGGTCAGATATACTTTCAAATTTTACGACAATATTCTACAACTTTTGGTTAATGAAGAATCCGATTCCACCACATCGCCCATTCTCCGTACCCCGAGTGTAGAATACGTGACCAGTTGTTGTCAGTTTGATTAGCACTTCGCCTTTTCTTCGTGTTTCAGAAAGCCCTATAACATATATAGCAAAAAGACGAAGAGGGCACACGGTCGTTCTATTTCATAAAATAATTTGTAACAAATGCCCTCCACATTTCATTGACAGATTAACGTACCGAACCGATGTCCATAATTTGAATCTTAGGTTTGGGGGACTCGCTCCTCTCACATCGATTACAATTTTTTTTATATCGTTTACGTATAATATTTATAAACTTTATAACAATGTTTCGCGCAAACTAAACTAAATTATCACCAGACTCGTTTAAATATCACTATAAACTGAGCATCGGATAATGTAACCACCATTATCAAAAATTAAAGAGTATAAAGGACTGGAAATGGAGAAATGGAGTTTTTTCTGTTTGTGATCAAATGGTGTTTTTTTCTGTTACTGTTATTGTTTGTTTACTCATTTACTATACTATATTGATCAATAAATTTTAAAAATTATAGGCAAATTGTATATACTCGGTTATTTCTTATATGTTTTAATTAAAAAAAAACTGGAACTATACTAGATCTTTTTTAATTGCTTTCAGTTGCATTTTGCGTATCATTAATAGATGTTAGTATATAATAATAGATTTATATTTTGTTATAATTATTAGAATTGAATTATTGTATATTTTAGTTATTGTGTTGTAATCATTGATACAGCAAATAAACTTATTATTAAACTTATTATTATAAAACACTTAAAGCGCCTTGAGTAAAAACTTGCGGTTTTGACGACATAGCTTCAAAATTATCACTTTCTACGTTGGTACACACTTGCCTAGCTTCGAATGTCCTGCATTCTGTATCTGAAAGATCAGACAGGTCACGAAAAGTTGGAACAGGGACGTCTTCTGAATGAGAAGCAGGCCTTTTAACAGATACCAGATCGGGATATGGCATTTTTTTCGGTTAATACCATGTACTTGACTAAGCAAAAATAACAGTCATTGTAGTGATTTTTTGGTTCCTTTCAAATCATAGGCACATCAAAATTCAATTGACTTATTTGTCCATTGCTTAAATGTTCCCTACACATGTTGCAAACATTGTTTGGAATCCATGGTTTATCAACGTCTTTCACGATTCTCAAGTTAGTCTTCAACGATTTTCAAGTTAAAGAAAGTGAAATACGCATTTTGCATAAATTCAGATAGAGGTTTTCGAAACTTTTTCACCGTATAATCGTCACAATCGTAAGAAAAAGCATCATTATCGTTTTGACCATGACATCTTCCAGGTTTTATTTACTATTTTAACTTTAAACTATTATTAAGCTGAATGGCAATATTATCAATGTGAGTAGATTAAGAACTACACGTACGTTTAATAATTTCATGTTACTCAGAATATTGCTAGACCATTGTTGTGTTGCTAGATACTTTAAAATTACGTTTGTCTCGGAATCACCAATTTTTTTAATTTTGTAGACCTGTGATATATATTATGATAACGATATAAATAGTCATGATATATTATAAACTTTACTATAATTCTTTAATGATTCGCTATCAAAATTAAGCAATCTTAATGTTTTACATCTTACCTGACATGCGCATTGAGTTCTACAGTCCAAATTGAACGTTTCCCCATGATCATATGTCTTGTTGTACACGATACAAGGTACTCCAGACGATTCTGTAACAAGAAACTACATTTTTTACGGCTGAAACGGCAAGGAAGAGCGACATTTTGCCGGAGATATCCGGTCGTTGTTAATTACGTCGTTGGGAAATACAATTAAGTCCGAACAAAAGTGGGAGAGAAGGGGTCCTTTGATGTCCTTTTGAAGGAATGGAACGTAGAACGCGAATAAATACTGTTTTGGAGATGTTAACAGCACGAACAAGATGGCTAAATTTCGATTATAAAGTTACAAAGTAGCTTTTAATATTTATTTTTCTACAGATCAGTGTAATAATTATTGTTTAATTCTTTTCACGTTAAAGTGATATAAATTTGTTATAAGCCATTCTCGGTTTCACGACGAAAAATTATTTCCTAATTTCAACATTTCTTGTTTTAAAAGAGAAACAGAATTTTGTCTACTTGATCGTATTAATTATCAATATACAATTCTTAACTCTGCAATCAAAGCTCTTTATTCACGGTTCCGTTATTCGCATTTTAAGTATTCGCGAAATGAAAATTTCTTTATTCGGGGATCCAAAACTAATAATGCAATTGTATTTTTAGAATAATATGTATTTATTTACCAGTTACCTTTCAAAGCAAACAAGTATCAAGTATCCTTATTCGGATTTTCAGTATTTGCGAATAAAAAAATTCTGACCCCTTCTGGTATTCGCAGCTGAAAATTTGTTTATTCGCGGATCTAAAACTAATGATGCGTATTGTATTTTTAGAATAATATGCATTTATTTACCAGTTAATTTTCAAAACAAACAAGTATCAAAGTATTTATAAACAAACAAGTCTTATTACGACTTGGCCGAAAGTTTTTTGATAAATAAGTCGCCGCCGCCGGGTTCTGCGTGACGCTATGACTTTTAATAAAAAGCCGCATTTGCACGATCGGTGTCGAATATTTTGTTTTATTGCTTCAACTTGTCATTCATCGCAATAATGTCGCGTGAATAGCACGTGTCGTTTCTGCTTTGTTCGCGATTTACAATGTCTAGTAAAAGCAAAGAAAAAGTTAAGGTAAAAATAGAAATGCTTGATCGTCTACGCCTTGGCGAATCGTTTGCATCCATATCACGTTTTTCAATGTCAATGAATAAACTGTACGATTCATCAAGAAATCAGAAGACAAAATAAGGCATTCTACAGCTTTAACGTCATTATCAGCAAAAATTGTTCATGATCCAGCAATTGAAACAATAGAAGCTCCATTAAGAGCTAAATTGAAGACTGTAGCCAGAAGAGAGTGCCTTTAAGTGGTGCTTTGATCCGTGAGAAAGCTAAGCGTGTTTACCCACATTTTAAATCACCTAGTGATTAGCATACGCATGGAGGATTTCAAGCATCGAAAAATTGGTTCAATAACTTCAACGTGCGACAATTACTGCATAATATCAAAATTGTTCGAGAAACTGCATCTGCAGACATTTCAACAGCAACAACATATCCAGCAGAATTTTCAAAGTTAATTGCTGAAGATGGATACAATCTTAAACAAGTGCTTAATGCAAACGAAACTGCCTTATTTTGGAAAATAATGCCAAATAAAACGTTTATATCAAAAAGTGATATAAAAGCCTCTTGTTTTAAAACAGCAAAAGATAGAGAGAGATAACTGCTGGTCTGTTCTAATGCTTTAGGCTTAATCTTTAATTAAGTCACTTATGCTTTATAGTTCGCTAATTTCTGATGCTTTGCAAAATCAAAACTAGGATAACCTACCAGTGTTTTGGCGTACAAACAAGAAAGGGTACGTTACAAGTGTCATATGTTTTGTTCTTGAAGTTGAAACGTATTTAAATAAAAATAATTTGGATTTCAAGGTAGTTCTAGTTTGGACAATGCTCCAGGTCACCTTCGTGAACTTGAAGCTATGCATCCAAATATAAAGGTAATATTTTTGGCTCCTAACACGACGGCCTTACTTCAACCTAGGGACCAAGGAATAATCCAAACCTTTAAGGGCTATTACATTAGACAAGCCTTTAAAATCATACTGGACACCATGGAATGTGATCCTGATATGAATGTTATGCAGTGGTGGAAAAATTTTGATATAGTAAAATACATTGTTAACATAAAAGAATCATTGCAAGAGCTGAAGCCATACACATTGATGATTTCAATGCTAGAAACAACTATGGCTTGATCTAACTCTCGGTAATGATGAAGAATCCTATTTCGAGGCACAGTGGGCAACGGATTTGTTTTCATGGATGACAATGCTCCTCCTCATCGAACAGCAGTAGTATAAACTTTTCTTGAAGAAGAAAGAATGACAAAATTAGGGTGGTCAACATATTCCCCTGACATGAAATTCATTGAACATGCTTGGGACATTTTGCAAACAGGCATCAAGAAATGAAACTATCCTCTTCTTATCCTGCGAGAACTAAAAGATGCTGCTCCTGAAGAATGGAAGATAATTCCATAAGCTCAAACTGATCATTTAATCGCCTACAGGTATGCATAGAGATCCAAGGAGCAAATACTGCTTATTAGTTTTAATGAAAGTTGTTCTTTTTATTTTTAAATTATTTTTGAAGGCAGTTGGTACATTGTAATTGTTTGACTCCAAAATAAATCAATTTTAGGCACATTGGTCATATGGTGTCGAGTTTTATTTGGTACCAGTTAGGGTTGTAATAAAATGATAATTATGTAAACAAGTAAAAGAAAAAGTTAATGCCAATAAGATAATAAAATATTTGAATATTCTAAACTTTTGGACATATGTGTATTTATTGACATCAAAAATATTCTAGGTATTTTGTCATGTATAATCGAGGCGTAGTATGAAGCTGTTAATTTTAGATATACGAACTCGTTGAACCACCTTAGAAACTTTACTGCATGTAATATGCACTGCAGTAAAATATTAATGGAAGAGGTAATAAAGTTTTATGGTTTGAAAGCGTCGAGACAAATTTTAAAATCGATTTTAATTAAATATTTCATAGAGATTCTATGATCATAGAGTTCTTTGCAAAGAATTTACAAACAATTCCACAAAAATTGAATGATGGTGCAAGTGTCACGCTATCATTCTAATTATATATATATATATATATATATATATATATATATATATATATATATATATATATATATATATATATATATATATATATATATATATATATATATATATATATATATATATATATATATATATATATATATATATATATATATATATATTTATATATATATATATATATATATATATATATATATATATATATATATATATATATATATATATATATAATTATTATTATATAATTAATTATGTTTAAAAAGGGAGCACAAGAAGATTTATAGAACTACCATCCAATAAGCCTCCTATCAGTAATGTACAAAGGTTTCTCGATGATAATTTCTAAAAGAATATTAAAACAACTGAATGGCGCACAACCAAGAGAACAAGCAGGATTCAGAAGTGTGGTCAGTATAATGGATCACATCCAGGTTGTACAGCAGACCATAGAAAGGCACAACGAATACACCAGCCACTGTGCTTGGCTTTTAACAACTACGAAAAAGCATTTAACTCCATCTCAAAGCATGCAATGATGGATGCACGGCTTAGCCAAGGGGTAGATAAAGCTTATGTAAACCTATTGGGATCGATATAGGATGGAGCTACAGCCACAATTCACCTTGATGATATTGAAGATGGAATTAATGTAGAACGAGGTGTACGGCAGGGTGACGCAATATCGCCTATTCTTTTCTCGGCTGGCCTTGAAGAAGTATTTCGTAAACTGGATTGGGAACAGGATGGTGTAAAGATCACTGGTGCAAACTTAAACCATCTTAGATTTGCAGATGATATTGTTCTCCTTTCACAAGACCCAGAGGAGCTGCAAAGACGCATACAAGAACTGCAAAGGGCTGGCGAACCATTTGGCTTGAAAATGAACCTGAAAAAGCGTGAAGTTATGTTCAATAACTTCGCTCAGGACAGAAGAATTTCAGTTTTACGAAGGGATTTGGAGATTGTGGACAGCTTTATATATCTTGGGCAGAGGATTTCAATGGAGGGAAATACCGCCCGGGAGGTGGAACGGCGTGTTAAATGTGTCTGGCAGGTATTTGGCAGGCTCAACATTGTGTTTAAGAGCAGACTCCCACTTTGCCTGAAAAGAAAAGTCTACGATCAGTGCGTTCTACCCGTTATGACATACGGAAGTGAAACCTGGACACTCACATCCCAATCAATTCAAAAACTTCGGGTAGGACAGAGGGGAATGGAAAGATGTATGCTTGGTATTACAAGACGAGACAGAAAGTCCTGCGCATGGATCAGAGAACAAACGAAAGTCTGTGACATTATTAGAAGAATAAAGCGATTGAAATGGAGATGGGCAGGCCATATAGCGAGGCGATGGGATGACAGATGGACCAAGGCAATCCTGGAGTGGATACCGCTTGATCGCAAACGTCCGCGAAGAAGACCGAAAGCACGATGGATTGATGACATCGTTAAGTATATTAGACCAGAGTGGCGCCCATGACTGTGAAAGGTGGAAACATGCTGAAGAGGCCTTCTTCCTGCAGTGGATCGAGACGGGCTGATGATGATATATGTATATATATATATATATATATATATATATATATATATATATATATATATATATATATATATATATATATATATATATATATATATAATACTTTTTAACACTCCAATAAAACCAAGAATGATGGAAGAAAAACATTTTATTCATAGTAATTGAAACCTTAAAATTTGCCATTTAAGAAACATTAATGGACTTTAGCATTTTTTTTTTAAATGACGTCCTTTAGATGCCGTGCTCTTGTACTAATGCATTTTTGAAACCTGCTGTTGAGATTCCTCATTGACCTCTGCAACATCTGAGCTGCAGACTGTATATTTCATCCTGAATTCTCTGTTTTAACTCATCAAAAGTTTTTGGTCGAATCGTGAACACTTAAGCTAACCCCACAAGAAAAAATCACAAATGGACAAATCTGGCGATCTAGAACAATTTAGATCTTGAAACAATTTAGTAGTAACAGGAGATTCAGAAGGCGTGTAAATAAAGTAATGAGATTGATGATACAGCATTCGATCTGGTAACACTTCTGGCTTCCGTTTTGAAAGGAAGGCAGATCTATAACTGATGCATCTTTAGTTCGAGTTCGAACGCCCTAGTCATTTGGTGTTCCCTACCAATTTTTTTCGTGAATCGTATTTTTCCTTTACGTTCTGAAACAATGAGTGAAAGCAATTTCGAGCAACGGTGCACTATCAAGTTTTGTTTTAGACTTGGGCACACCCAAAAATCACCTCAAAAATCAAGACGTGTTTCCCCCCTGTTGTCCTTTTAATCCTGTGAATTCACTGGTGAAAATCTAATGGTTATGTAAGTGAAATTTAACTGTCCCCCGATCATTCTCGGCGACAACCGACCTTGCAGTTGAATGCCTTTTGCTGTGCGGTTCATCTTCAATCGAGTCTCGGCCTTTTGAAAATACCACAAACTACCTGAAAACCTTCGACAAAACATTATACCGGGTCGCTATTATGTATGGAAACGATCAAATATCCCGAGAAGGCTTTGTACACAAACATCAGGAAAAGTTTGCTAGTTTTTAGGTATATTTCCATTTCTTTTTCTTTTTGCATATTTGAAATCCAAGACTAACTTCATTTTTTTAATTAGCAGTAATTGAATTTGACATTGTTGGAAAAAGCATTTTTTTTCTGAATTCAACGAGGTAAATATTGTATTTAAAAAATGGCTAAAAGGTGTTTCGGTCTGTTTTTTGGTAAATATATTTTTCATGTAGTAGGCTATGAAACAATGGATGACAGGTTAAGTATTTGATTAGGCTTACCAATCAAACCACGTATTCTTTGGCCGTATTCTGGTTAGTTTTCCTTCAATGCTTGGTTCAATTTTATCAATTGTCGTCGATATCGATCGCCAGTAATCCTTTCACGAAGTTTCAGCAGCTCATATACACAGCTCCCCTACTATCCCACCAAATACACAGCAAAACCTTCTTTTCATGTATATTGCGCACTGGTTGTGTTGTTGAAGGCTGGCCTGAGTCTACCCATGATTTTTTGCACATTGAGTTGTCAAAGTAGTTCATTAGTTATCACCTGTCACAACTCGATGTAAAAACCCTTTTTCTGTCTGACCAACAACATTTCGTTTGCCAAGTTTTTTTCGCCTTTCAATGTCTTTTTTCTTCAATTCATATCGAACCCATTTTCCTTCCTTCTGGATTTTTCGCAATGCATGTAGACGTTCTGAAATCGTGGATTGGGCAACCTTCAATGCTTCTGCCAATTGTTTCAACATATGAGTTGAGTCTTCATCCAATAATGCTTGCAAATCTGCATCTTTAAACTTTTTCGGCTGTCCTGGATACCTTGTATTTTATTTCAGAATCATCACTTTTAATGTGTTTAAACCATCGTTTACAAGTTTTTTGGGTTAGAGCATGTTCACCATAAGCTTCAACCAACAATTGATAACTTTCAGCAGCGGTTTTCTTCAAATGAAAGAAGATTAATTAAATTCCCAGTAAAACTTCTAATAATTCGACATATTCAAACCTATGAAAAACTATGTTTTTTGCAACAATGACAATTAATAATAAATTGGCTTTTGATGGCATATGTTTTCCTTTCAAAACGCCATAGACATTATTTGTCTATACCAACAAATTTATTAGTAACGCTGTCGCTTAGGAACATCGACATTATTAACCGAAACATCTATTATATATAAATCAAGTAACGGCAATATTTAATATTTTTGAAAAATTGTTTTACGAGAAAAGTGGCGGTCTTATGAAGTGAATCGTTATTAATGCATTTCTGAGAAGCGATCTCGAGAAAGGCCCATTATTCACAAAATGCACAACACTCGATTTTAATTGCTTCGTAAATATAAACTAAAAAACAAATCCACTTGAATTTATATAGTCAAATAACAAATAAAGGATTACATCAAAATATAATACTATTAGATCACCACAGTATCAATATCAATCATTATGTATCAATATGAGAATGCTTTAAAGTAAAATCCCTAATTTTTGGATTATGCCCGCTTCTACTGATGGAAATTCATTATAAATATTTAATGAAAGACTGTTTCGTTAATATATCCACTTTATTGTTAATATTTGACGCGTTTCGCTAACACTGTAGCTTCATCAGAACTGGCTATTTTCGATGTTAAAATAGGTATAAAAACCAAAAGTTTCTACAATAAAAATATACATTTTTTAAAAAATCCACACAGATGCTATTTATTGTCTGTACAAATTCAGTAAAAGGGATTTGTTCAGGTCTATTTGGTCATTTAGAAGGGTTTTTACATCTTTGAGACGGAACGTTTTTACCTTTGTTGTGTGCGTGTAATATTTTAAAATCCCTATTAAAATAATGGTTCTCATTTAACAGATGTGAGGCATAGTTCGAATTATGTTTATGGCTGAGAAAGCTTCTTTCGTGTTCTTTAATTATTTTCTTGGGAGAGGAGCCACATTCGCCGTGGTGTCTAAGGCGTCAGCCTTACGTTACGTTAATATGGAGCGGGTTCGAATCCCGTACTAGGGAAAAACGTTTTTTTTTAATTCTTGTGAATGTTTCTAGGTTAGAGTGTAAAATCTGTAAAATCAGGTACGCCAGTTCGAGGCTGGGTAAGGCCGGATGCCTTCTGAGAGGTTTTCTACGTTGGTCACTCGCCAGTCGGTAGGCTTCTCGAAATACCTTCGGTTAAGCACAAAACCAAGGGTTGATAGCCCGAGGGGGATGCTGACCAGGGTTTTCGGTAGCTGATGACCGTGGTTCGAAACCCACGTTAAGCTGTAGGTCCAGTCTCTAAATAGCCTTCTCAGTTGCTGATGCGCTTCTAACCCCAAAACTTTACTTTTATTTCTTGAAAAATCTGCCTGTTTGTCCTATGTAAGTATTTGGACACAACCCACAATACAGTTGATATATCCCTGACTTATCTTTTTTGTTTGTTTTTGCCTTGCGATATTTGATATGTTTTACAAGGCAGTTATTGGTTTTAAAGGCTACTTTTACATTGTTTTATATAAGAATTTTTCAATTTATTCCGACGGCTTTCCAAAGTATGTTATTAATTTGAATGAATGATCTTTTTCATTCATTTGTGGATATATTTCAGAGACAGCCTTATTATGCAATTTTCTGTTTAGAATTTTGTCAATTGTTTTCTCTGAATATCCGTTGTTTAGGGCAATTTGTTGGATGATGTTTAGTTCATTATTAAAATCTGCGTCTTATAAAGGAATATTGTTCAGTCTATGTACAAGAGTATGATATGCTGGTAATTTATGTTGTATTGGGTGTAATGATTTATTGTGTATTGTTGTATCTGTTTGAGAGGGTTTGCGGAATATCTTAAAATTATGTTTGTTTGAGATTCGTGAAATGGTTAGATCCAGGAAGTTTAAACTGTCGTTTTCGTGTAATTCGACTGTAAATTTTATATTTTTGTGGATTGTATTAATATATTCAAGGAATACACTTAGTTGTCTGTTGGTACTGACAAAACATGCCAAAATGTCATCCACATGTCTATACCAATATACAAATTGTTTACTGAGTCCACTCTGGTGGATTATCATTTCAATATTGTCTATGAATATTTCCGCGAGTAAGGGACTTAACGGACCAGTTCTGATGAAGCTACAGTATTAGCAAAACGCGTCGAATATTAATAATAAAGTGGAAATATAAACGAAACGGTCTTTCATTAAATATTTAAAATCCCTAACATTTAATACACACATCCAATATATCTATTAAGTTATATTATATTCTTCGACCATGACCTAGTTCCTATGTTTTTATGGTAACAGTATGATAAATTATGTCTGAAAGGGACCATGTTGTTTTTTGTACGATTAGGTCACAAAATGAAACAAAAAATATGGAAAGTGGAAAGTGGAAAGCTAATTTGTTAGTTTACATAATGCCTATTTTTAACCTTTTACTAACTCAAACAGTAAATATTATACTAAAATTTTCATGTTAGTAAAGTCTGCAATGGGCATTTCATGTTTCCCCATATTAAAATTTCGTATAAATTAGCATGACATACTGGCGGCCCCATTTCGCCTCGCTAATGTCGTTTAATTTCGCATTAGCATTATTTCAGGGAGTTTTCACCACGACAACGTTGCCTTCAACTCCACTATTTGGAAATGGGACTTTGAAACGAACACATTTTATGGTTGAGTTAAAGCCAAACCGTTTAACTTTAATTAGAATCAGCATATTAACATTTTGTCTATATAGTTTAATGCCGTCTAATTTGCGAGTTAGTTCAATTACCGAAATTCTCAGTTAGAATGATTTTTTGCTCTTTTATTTCATTATTTAAATTACGTTATCAAATCTGCCCAGACAGTATGATATTTACTTCTTTTTCTTCATCGTATTTTTCTTTATAGAAGAATCGTGACCTATAGAAACTCATTCTGTTTGCGTTCTTTTCGGTTTGCTTCTCGCCAGCGTTCTCTATTTCTGGCTTCCTTGGTTGCATATATAATTTGGTCTGTCCATTTTTCTGGAGTTCTGCTGTGTGGATAGGACCTTCCATCCGTTCTTGTACCATCAATCTTTCTAGGTTATTACCATGCCGACGTTCAATATGGCCGAAGAATCTTCGCATTCGTTCATTAATAATTTGGGATTTCCTAGTGAGTTTATTAATTTCTTGATAACGGACACGTTTGTTCGTCTAGGTATTCATGCAGTGCGAAGGACCTTTCTCCAATAATAAAATTCCAACAAATCATTACACTTAGGTTTTGTTTTTAATGGTCCATATTTCAGCGGGATATATCAATTCTGGGAAAACTAAGGTTTTTACTATATGTTTCTTTGAATTCTGCATTATAAGATTAACTCTTGGAACCCTATGAAATTCTGGTGTGTCTCATGTCCTTAAAAATGCATTTTTTACACTCCCATTTCGATTTTTATCCGGAAAATTTTGGTGCAGTAAGCGACGAACAAGAAGAGAGCTTTCACCAGGACATCAGAACGAACGAAAGAAGATATTAGGGACGCTGGAACCCATCTATGTTGGGGGACTACTGTTGGTTTTTAAAAAAAGATGATGCTACAGAGGAAAAATGAAAGTTTTTGTCGCTCTAAGACATATGTAATATATTTTTACTCATATAATCCTGAGTAATGTCTTAGTAGATTATCATTTTCGGATTTTGGACTACAAAATACGTCATATACACCGATTTTCATCAATGTTACCTCAAAAAAAGTTTAAATTTGTTGACCTGTATAATCAGTATTTTTGTTTTCACCTCGTTTATTCTTGGTCCGTAAAGACGGCTTTCATCCTTTATTTTTTTGATAACTAAGGTCAGTTAATGGGCTGACCTTGCAAAGAATGTACTGTCATCTGCATATCTTCAGTCCTCAAGAGTTATACGAATGATATATTTACCACAAATGTCGAATAGAATTGGCGATATTATGCGTCAGGTTGGATTATTGACGCAAAACTCATCAGATGTTCGATTTTCTAGTTAAACCACTGCTTGTGATTCAACTAGGCCATTTTCTGTAGAATTTTGCTATAATTTCTGACATTTCAGGCTGTCAGACCCCTTTGGATAATCAAGGAAACAGAGGTATACAGGATGTATACTCTGGCTTTTTCGAGATCAGATTCAAAGATATTTATTTAGATTATTTAGTAAAAGATTTAGGAATCCACTCTATCAGTCTCAATATAAACCCTGAGAAACGTCGAATTATAGATGTATACAATTTATTTTAACTTAGTGCTACATTTTATTTTCCAAGAGTGTTCAGAGCCCTGTACAAGTCAGATAATCTTATAGGATTCAATTCCTCACTTAACTATTGCTTATCTCACTTATTCTTACTACTCTATCTTGGCCTCCCTATTTAATTCTTGCCTTGGATGGGTTCTAATTTATTAAGCTGTCATTCTTCAATTATCCTTCCGATAGGTTTTATGTTTCCTTGTTCTAATATTCTTTCATTTTTGATTTTGAAATGGAATTATTGTGATTCTGAATTGGAATGGATGGAGGCCTATTTAACCTGGCATAACCTAAAGCCAATCCAAAAACAAAGGAGGTTATCATCGTAGAGCTGCAATTTGCGGATGACTGTGCGCTTGTAGCGCATAGTGGGAGGTGTTGCAAACGGCACTGGACTTATTTAGTGAGAACTATGGTGTGTTTGGACTTAAAATTAATGAACAAACAAGGAAAATATTGCAACAAATTATTCCTAATAAGAAAAGAGCCAGCCGATATTGTGAAGTTGTTGTATTGTGTACCTGTTGGAGGTACTTGAATGTGCCAATAGTTTGAGCATAAGATCGTACATTATAAACTCTCAGCTAAGATTATCATTGCCAAAGTATCATTGCAAAGAAGCAGATCCTCTATGGTGAAATAAATAACAAGAAAGGAAATCTCGGAGGTCCAAAAAGAGGATACAAATACGTCATAAAATCCTTTCTAAATAACTCTATATCCAGCATGTCTGAATGGGAAAGACTGCAAACGACAGTCCAAAATGGTGTGAGGAGATATATAGAAAGACATGCGGAAGGCCATGCAGATCCAAGCTGGGTTATAAACTATAATTCCATATTTAATAATAATTGTAAATATCCACTATAAAATCATGGATGAGGTCATACTCGTATAGACAGCCGAGTATGACCTCAGTATCGAGTTGATAGCCATCACTATTTAATTTCTGATTTTGTCTAATCTTGTAGTTCTGAGTAATGTCTGAATGATTGTGGCGTGTTGATATTTTTGTTTTCTATTTTTCCTTTATTTGGGTTTTTCGCCACTATCTAAAACTCACAAAATATCAAAAATACCTGTTCTTATTTAAAGAAAAAATCACTGGGTAAAAACAAAAAACCAAACGGAGACAAATTTCTCAGTGATTCTTTTTTGTAATAAATTTGCCTAACGAATAAAATTTTAAAGATATAAACATTTTTTACAAACTTTTAACGTTAACGTTTCGGAGGGTACTCTCCCCCCGTTTTCAACACTAAACTAAAAAATAAATTAAATTATATTAATTTTTAATATATAAAGTAACGAATGAAAGTAAATATATTTTTTTTTGTATATGTCAGCGATACTCACATTGACAACAATAGATTTTTAAATAATATAACTAATATAATTTATAATTAATAATAATAAAAAAATAATATAATATAATAATATCATTTATAATAATATAATATATAATTTAAATAAGAACAGGTATTTTTGATATTTTTTGAGTTTTAGATAGTGGCGAAAAACCCAAATAAAGGAAAAAAGAAAAAAAAACTTGTAGTTCTGCTTTTATTTATGATTGATGTTTTCCATGATTCACTACCATATAGTAAGATCTTACTACTTTGTGTTCGTTTATATAAGTTTAACTTGTCTTGTTCCTTCTATTATTTTGTTGTCTATTTTCTCATTTTTTTTATAATGGTACCCACAGTTAGTGGAATTTATGAACTTGATCTTGTGGTTTTCTGTCTAATGAGATCATGTGTTTTTCATATGCTGTTATTACCATGGCTTTTAATTTTGATTATACATTTTTGTAATTTTCATATACATTTTTATGTCCGATAAATATTAAAATTTTGTTCTAACATTTCTCCGCTAATAATACCATATAGTCTGCAAATAAAATTTCTTGTAAAATAACTTGTTTCATATTACAATTTCCAATGGTTGGTCGTCTACATTTTGATCTGTATCTTTTTATGACATCGTCTATAATTTCCAAAAAATAGTACTTCTACTATGCCGATGCACTAGCCTTCACTAAGTACCTGCTTGTACCTGCTTTGAATCATTTGATATCGAATTGTGTTGATTCCTCGTCGCAGGAGGTATAAAAATAAAGTAATGATACTGATGGCAACACATTCGATCTGGTAGCAATGTTGGCTTCCCCTTTGAAGTGATGCCAGACCAACATCTAATCCGTCTTCTGACCCTGATGAGGTTGAGGTTTGTTATTCCTAGCTGTGGCTCTTCGTTCGTATTTAATAGTCGTCCCCAGTAATGACATGTTCCATAATATGAGGATAATTTTCAATCCGCCCCAAAAATTCAAGGCATGCTTCCCCTCTACTGCCTCTCTCAAAATCTCAAAACCTGGGTGCTTGACAAAACACTGTTTCCATAGGCCTGTTGAAGTTTTACAAAATTTCGATAGCACTGTACTCAAGTTTGAAACAAAACATGATAGCGCACCGTTGCTCGAAATTGTTGTCACTCAC
The DNA here is from genome assembly GCA_031761425.1 of Cosmopolites sordidus. Lineage (NCBI taxonomy): Eukaryota > Metazoa > Arthropoda > Insecta > Coleoptera > Curculionidae > Cosmopolites > Cosmopolites sordidus. Next base: position 1,325,312 of record JARFXV010000086.1, on the reverse strand, counting down.
TTTCAGAATGAGAACTCGAAAAATTCAATTCGTGAAAAGAGTCGGACAACCAAGTGACTCTAGGGTGTTGAAACTGGCTGCGTCAGATGCAAAATCAACAGCGTTACCAGATAGAGCGCTACTCCACCAGTCTTACTGCTATATCTCTGCTACACCTCGTACATCTTTGGTAATTTGCGAGAATATATAAGATCTTGTTTGGAATATATTCCACATGTCATATACAAAGTATTATATACATGTCATATACAAAGGTTTTTAGTGGAAAAATATCAGAAATTATTTGAAAATGAAAATATCTGATAAAAGCTAAAATATTATTGAACAATATGTGTGGAACACTACTGAATACATTTATTTCAGTTAACAGAAAATGATTCTTTTATTTCACCCCTCAGGGACTGCAACTTATCTCGCAGTACGGGCTTGACAACCCCGAGGTACCCAGTCAGAACAGTCAGGTGGAAATTATTCTGACGCTGCGATGAATGGTTAGTTATTAACTTACACCATTATAAAAGAGAGTGGGAAAATAAATAAAAATATAACCCATTTGCTTAGCCATTGTTGAAGCATTATGGGTTCTATTGTGGCTATTTATAATAATTATTAATTATAGGATTATAGTTTATAACCCAGCTTAGATCTATATGGTCTTCAGCATGTCTCCTTATGCCATTTTAGTCTATCGTTTACCGCCTTTTCCCATTCAGACACACAAGATTTCCTTTCTTATTATTTAATTCCCCAGAGGTCCGTCTCTGCATCTTAGTGCCCTGCATACTTTGGCAATGACTTAACCAGCTCAGCTGAGAGTTTATAATGTGGGATTCTATGCCCAAACTATTCAAGTACCTTTACCAAGATATTTAACTTCCCAGTGGTTGACCATTCACAACAATATCGGCTGTCTCTTTCCTTATTGCGAGTAGTTTGTTGCAATATTTTCGTTGTTTGTTTTTAATTGATTTAAGTCTGAATGCACCATAGTCCTCACTAAATAAGTCCAGCACCGTTTGCAAGGCCGTCTTGTAAATCTGTCGATGTCCTTCGGGTACCCAGCATCAATTATAGTTAGCCATATTGGAGTATACAGACTCTGCTGCAACCGATCTTTTTTTCCTAGATCACTCGTGGGAACAACATAATTAACTTGTCAAATTCTTCATGTGGGTCCACAAAAATCTCGAATAGCGCCTCCTTCAGTAATGATCATTTTGCCTTTGTTTGCCTTTCTGTTTCATTTTTTATATCTGATCTACGGTATGTTGAAGTATTTCATAAAGTTCCTCTTATATTTTCATATTTATAGTTTTCTGGCTCGTACACCGCCATTAGGTATAGACTATTATGTGAAACTTTATTTTAACTCTTTTCGTGTCCTCCACGCATATATCGATGTTTTTTAAATCACGGTCACGGAATCGTGTAAAACACATGAACCATAATCAACTAATTGTAACTTTACGAATTCAGCCAAAGTAGCTATATGGCATATGTCCCTTATATCGGTTCATGGTTTTTGTATTCTTTTATACTTACCTCTGAAGCAATTAAAAGTAATACCGATTTTCCAAAACAAGAAAAACAAAATATTTCTGGAAAAATAATAGTATTGTCGAATATACACGTTTATTATAAACAAAGAATATTTATAACTAGAATTATGGACAATAAATCGAGACTGACCTCTGCAGATGCCTTCGCTATCTCCGTGTTTGTATTTGCAGACTAATCCCCTCTGGACATCGCATTGATTTTCTTCATTGCAAGGTTCGCCCAATTGTCTGGGACATGGACCACAGTCGGTACAGTCTTGTCCGGTGGCTGGACAGCCGCAGGGATTCGGGCAGGGTAACAAAGTGTCGTCCTGTAAATTAGACACGAATAGAAACCTACATTAACTGGCGTCGTAATAGAGAACTATGCTAGTTTTATTGTTTTCCTCTACCAATATCTCTGTGTATTATTAAAACTTTGAACTTATTTTTGACTGATCTGCGGTTGGTATGCAAGTCAATTAAAACAAGTTTTTCCTGAAGTTTAGAAACTTAATAAAATATTTTAATAATCTCTAATGTTTTTAAAATTACAATAGACCTACAACCAGGACCCATTTTCCAAAACCTTTTTGTATAACTTTTTTTTATTACAGCAATCTATATTGTAATAAAAACAATAAGCAATACACTCGAAGAGATTTACCACTAGACCCCAAATCACTTTTTTAAACTTGTCGACGCGCGTTTCTCTAACCATGTTAGCATCATCAGGAGATGATTTAATCTAATTCTAAAACTACACTGTTCTATTTGTATGATAAATGTTTTATATGACAAACGTAAGCTAATTAAGTCTATAAAAATCATAAACCGTGAAGTTAGTTAAGCGTTACATTAATATTAAAAACTTGACTGAACGGAATAGGCTCTTCATCCCGGTTCGTGACTTTCTTACATTTTTTTATTTGAATATCTATTATAATCCCTACTATTGCAGCCCTACTATTAATTGGAATTTTAACAACTCGTTAAATATTATGGCCATGGTGCTCGAATGTGTGTTGGGGAAACCAGATTTTTCGTTTCTCCCGTATCTAATGTAGATAATGTGTTCTTTATATTTGGTTAATATGGATCTGGCAACGAATTTCTAATAATCCTATAAGTCCCCAATTTTTCAAATTGATCTACTTTATCCTTTCGATTACCCAGAACTTCTCTTAATTTATTATATGGTTTGTACACTCTACCTTAATGTCGACTTTTTTCAAATCATGTCTAGCCCTCGTATTAATTGGGTATCAAACAGTATTAATATGAATTTATTTTTGTCCTGTCCCTTTCAATAATTATCCAAACAATGTTTTCTAGATCAATTCTTCTATTGGAACCTTTGGTGTGAAACACTAAACTTGAAGAGATTTACCACTAAACACCAAAACACTTTTTTGAAACTGCTCGACGAACGTTTCGCTAACCATGTTAGCATCATCAGGAGATGAGTTAATCTACCTAGATATTCTATATTAAATCATCTCCTAATGATGCTAACATGGTTAGCGAAACGTGCGTCGAGCAGTTCAAAAAAAGTGTTTTGGTGTTCAGTAGTACATCTCTTCAAGTTTTGTGTTTTCTAATTTTTTTGAATTTAATCTTTGTTTAAAAGAAAATTAATTTTTCTACCTACTATAAAATTTTAACTAGCCATGCTATTATGGAAGCTGATGCGAATCGTTAGGAATGTGTCTCGAAGTGCTACTAATACGAAGGTTGCCATTGATGTATCCTTAAATGGCGACAATGGTGTTGCTAGGTGCCATCTAACATATACATCATATAGTTTGACATCGTTCACACGTATGTGTTGTAGTTTCGGATTTATTATTTACTAAGGTGGAGGCCGCACTACGACTAAACAGCCGTGGTTTTTAACCGCGTGATTTTGTGAGTTAAGAAAACTAATACAAACGGCCGCACTTGCGGTTTTTTTCCGCCACTGATTTTCAAACCGTGAAATATGACTCGCGGGTAAAAACCGCGCCACAATTTGTAGCCAATAGAACTTAGTTAGCAATTTGTGTTGACGTCTTCTTTTTCTATTTCTTAATATTAGAGCAACAACACATCTTCAAACTGTGAAAATCTCGAGCAGTTTCGCGGTTTTTAATCGCAGTGTGTGCGTTTCGAGCGTTTTCGCTTTTATAGCGGTTAACCGCTCGCGGGAAAAAAAACCGTAGTGCGGCCTCGGTTTAAGCCTCGGGCAGCACTACGGTTAAACCGCCATGGTTTTTAACCACGTGATTTTGTGAGTCAAGAAAACTAATACAAGCGGCCGCACTTGCGGTTTTTTCCCGCGACTGATTTTCAAATCATGAAATATGACTCGCGGGTAAAAACCGCGCCACAATTTATAACCAATAGAACTTAGTTAGCAATTTGTGCTGACGTCTTCTTTTTATATTTCTTAATATTAGAACAACAATACATACTGCTCTCTTGAAATCCATCTTCAAACTGTGAAAATCTCTAGTAGTTTCGCGGTTTTTAATCGCAGTGTGTGCGTTTCGAGCGTTTTCGCTTTTATAGCGGTTAACCGCACGCGGGAAAAAAACCGTAGTGCGGCCTCGGTTTAAGCCTCGGGCAGCACTACGGTTAAACCGCCGTGGTTTTTAACCGCGTGATTTTGTGAGTCAAGAAAACTAATACAAGCGGCCGCACTTGCGGTTTTTTCCCGCGACTGATTTTCAAATCATGAAATATGACTCGCGGGTAAAAACCGCGCCACAATTTGTAACCAATAGAACTTAGTTAGCAATTTGTGCTGACGTCTTCTTTTTCTATTTCTTAATATTAAAACAACAATACATACTGCTCTCTTGAAATCCATCTTCAAACTGTGAAAATCTCTAGTAGTTTTGCGGTTTTTTATCGCAGTGTGTGCGTTTCGAGCGTTTTCGCTTTTATAGCGGTTAACCGCACGCGGGAAAAAAACCGTAGTGCGGCCTCGGTCTAAGCCTCGGGCAGCACTACGGTTAAACCGCCGTGGTTTTTAACCGCGTGATTTTGTGAGTCAAGAAAACTAATATAAGCGGCTGCACTTGCGGTTTTTTCCCGCGACTAATTTTAAAACGGTGAAATGTTACAAAATGGCTCGCGGGTAAAAACCGTGCTACAATTTGTAACCAATAGAATTTATTTGCGAAATTTGTGTTGTTTTCTGTTTCTATTTCTTAGTATTAGAGCGACAATACATACTACTCTCTTGGAATCTATCTTCAAACTGTGAAAATCGCGGGCAATTTTGCGATTTTTAATCGCAGTGTGTGTGTTTCGAGCGGTTTCGCGGTTAACCTCTCGCTGGAAAAATCCGTAGTGTGCCCTAAGCCTAAGTTCTTAATAAACTCTTCAAAGTTTTCGACGGCATTGCCGTGCGAAGTTGAGAACAATGATAGAATACAATTTTTGGATGTTTATGGAAGTAGGAACAATAAAAAAATGTTAGCTTTTGATATGTTTAATATATTCGTATTTAATTAAAAAAAAAATTAATGGTTATTAATTAGGACTAGATAAAATTTTGAAAAAATTGGACATTAAGATTGGGATTTATGAAATTGGTTGTCAAGAATGTGATCCAACTAAAAATCCATATTTTAGGCGTGGGCTTAGCAGTCCCACCCCGGAAAACGTTAGTCGTTACGAAACCTGATGCAAGGCGTGTAAATCATTGATAATGTAAATGTAATGAGACTGATTTTTTATATATTTTTTATTTATTTGAAAGTATAATTCTATGTTGTCTCCTTCAAAGTAAATACCATGGAGATATTTCTTGCATAACATGGAAGGACAAACGCGTTGTCCCGATCTTGTCCTCGATCCGCGATCCTTCGAGAAATGTTCAGGTAAACAGAAGGAAAAAGTCGATCGTGCTGACATGCTAAAGTCATCCTATGACATTGATAGGACATCTAGGTAATGGTGGTGTACAAGGGTTGATCAGTAAGTACCCGTGTTTGATAACAGATGGCGTTGACTGGTGAAATTGACATTACCATTGTGTACTGCAGACTGTCAAACGACCTCATGCTGAATTTCAAATAAATTCATAGGTTTTTTTTTGACAGCCAGTTGTATCATTCGTGTTTTGTATTTGTCGATAAAATGGAAAAAGAGTAATATCGATCCATAATTCGTTTTTTATTTTTGTATGGAAAAACATGCGAAGAAATGAAACTGAAGTTGGATGCTGTCTATGGGGACTCTGCTGCGATAGGTATAAGACAACCGTGAGATATTGGTTTAACGAGTTTAAGCGTGGTCGTACAACCATTTTCGATGAAGAACGGTCAGGACACCGGCAGACGTGGTTACCGAGGAAATCGTTGAAAAGATCCATGACATGATTTTCGCTGATCGCCGAACAAAAGTGCGCGAAGTAGTTGAGGTCGTAGGTATCTCGTACGGAACGGCAATCAAGATTTTAAATGATAAGATAGGTGTGAGGAAAGTGTCGGCCCGATGGGTGCCGCGATTGCTCGGGGTGGACAACAAGCGAGTACGGGTAACAATATCAAAGCGTATTTAGACAGCTTTAAGCGAAATCCGCAAGACTTTTTACGTCGAGTCGACACCGTTGATGAAACCTTGATATATAATTACACGCCAGATTTTTTCCGGTTGAATCTGCTCCGAAGAAGGCAAAAACGGTTTCATCAGCCGGAAAGGTTATGGCCATGATTTTTTGGGATTTCAAAGGAATAATCCTCATGGATGCCTCAGGGCAGTACTACAGTGAGTTACTGGACAGATTCGCTAAGAAATTGAAGGACGCACGGCCCTATTTAGCTAAAAAAATGCTCTCCCATCACGATAACGCACCGACACATTCATATTTAATTTTCGCGGCCAAATTGCACGAACTGCGCTACGAATTGCTTCCGGACCCATCTTACTCGCCCGACCTGGCACCCAGCCACTTTTTTTTGTTCCCTAACTTGAAAACATGACTGGCAGGCAAAAAGATTAGCTCAAATGAAGCCATGACTGGTTTAAAAAAGTTGGAGAAATGTATCGAAGGTATCTCATTTCTGCTGCTTGTACTCTACTTACTTTTGCTGTTCATTCAAGACGTACTTTTCGTATTCATATGTTAGTGTTAGTAATATATATATATATATATATATATATATATATATATATATATATATATATATATATATATATATATATATATATATATATATATATATATATATATATATATATAGTTTTATATATTGTTAATTTCGTTTTCTTTTGGATATTTGTTTGTTATTTAAGAAGCCTCTGCTAAGTGATTGGAGGAATCTTCCTACTTTCATCAGTCTGTTGTTCACTTCGCCACCCTGGTTTCCCTTATTATTAATAATAAGGTAGTTATTCTTTTCAGTGTGTTTTATTTTCCATGCTGTTTAAGGTTAATGTTCTCTCTTTGCAATGTTCTTCATTATTTGTGAAAATAATGTTCTGTGCTTTATTTACATTGACATGTAGACCAAATTTTTCAGCTTCTTCATTCCATACTCCTATGTGAAATTTTAATTTTTCCTCCGATTCTGTCATGAGAACTATATCGTCAGCAAATATACACATTTCTTCATTAACTGGTTTCATCTTTCCCCATCCCACATAGTATTTCTTAAATTGATTCTTACATATTTTGATTATTTCAGTAACAGTAGCGAATTCAGACTTTCTCCTTGCCTCACTCCTTCTATTGTAGTAAAAGGAGCAGATACTCTACTGTGTGATCTAATTTGATTTGTTGTAGTTTGGTATATGTTTTTGGTCGCTACGATAAGATCCTTGTTTATATTTTTCTTCTCCAAGCTGTTCCAGATGGTTTCTCTTTTTATTAAATCAAAAACTTTTTCCGTATCTATGAAGAATACGTATACTGTTCAGTTCTTCTCTGTCGCTTTTTCTACTATCTGTTGAAAGGTAAAAATATGGTCTTGTACAGAATGGTTTTTCTGAAAGCACTTTGCTCATCCACTCTCGTTCTTCTTTCTATAGCCTATTTATTGAAGAAAGAAACTAAACCCAAACATATTCACGCATATTTCACGTGATTGTTACAGGACCGCACTAAAAACTGTCCTCTTTTTGTGCGGGGTATAGCTAATATAGACAACTTGATCAGCTGTGTTCGTGTCAGACATTTTATGGAACAAAATACAATTATTAATAAATTGAATGCAACTCAATAAAAGAAAAAATCTCACGGCAATGTATGAGTTACTGCCACCAACCCAATGTTTCTGTTGAACGGCAACCTACCTATCATCTGGGTTTTCATTGGTGGTTTAAATCGGCTCGACTGATTCCCGCCAATAGCAGGTGCGCTGAGCGTTTCTGGCTAAAATATCACGTGCTGGTCATTGTTTATGTCGACTGTCTTTCTTTGGAAAATAGACTTTAGTATAGTTTCGTACATTTTTGGTATTATACATAGTAATGATATACCTTTGTAGTTCGTGCATTCTCATTTGCTGCCTTTCTTGTGTATTGATATGATCAAAGCATTAGTCCATTTTTTTGTAACTTTTTGTTTGTCCGAGGTGATTTTGTCGCCCCCAGGTGCTTTCGCCAGTTTTAGTTTTTTTTATAGCTTCTGTTAGTTTTTCCGTTATTAAATTTTCAATCAATTAAAATTTCTCAGTGATTCTTTTGTGTAATAAATTTACCTAACGAAGAAAATTTTAAAAATGTAAAAATGTTCTAAAAAAATATACAAACTTTTAACGTTAACGTTTCGGGAAGTATTCTCCACCCGTTTTCAAAACGAATCTAAAAATAAATTATATTAATTTCTATAAGTTATGAAAAGGTAGGAAGTAAATATATTTTTTGTGTATGTCAATGATACTTACATTGACAATTAGTTTTTAATGACGGTGACATACTACCAAAAAAATATATATAGGTGAGGTTTACCGTGTGATTGTGATTGTTTATTGACGCCACAATCATTCAGATTGTTACTATGTTTCGCGCAATCAATCGAAGCTATTGTTAATAAAACTTAAACTAGCCGTCTTATGATGGGAGGAATGTATCTTAAAGTGGTGGTGTTTTTTCTAAAAAATTCAAAATCAGAACTATTTTTTTTTGGTTCCTACTCACTAAGACAACAAAAAATAGTAATATATCAATGGGAAATTATTCTCGGATCATACGTGAATGCTTTGGTTTCGCATTTACTTTTAGTTTCTTAACAAATTCATTTTAGTTTTCATTTTTATATCGAAAATTGCAAAATCATCATACATATAGCTCTTCCATACCCTCAGAAAGGCACTGAATTCATTCTTCACTTCGGTTTCAGTTACTTTCCGGTAATGGTTAGCGAAACGAGCTAAAAAAAGTGATTTGGTGTTTAGTGACAAACCTCTTCGTGTTTAGTGTTTCACACCGAAGCTTCCAATGGAAGAATTAAAAGTCAGTTTTGTAAAATTTTAAATAATTAAGAGTTTTTTCCAACATTCTATATTATATTTGTATTTTTACACATTTTCTAATTTTAGAACATATTCCATTGTGATAATATGTGTTAATTAAATGTAAATCTTAAAAAGGTAAATAAATATCACTAACAGAGATAAAGGTTTAAATTTTAAATGCAGCATAAGCCATAATAACACTGTAATAATATTTAGAAATATTTAGTAAATGATACAAAAATTCAAGACTAACGAGATCCAGCATTTCCCTAGTGATAAACGTTTCTCTTAAGCGGCGTACAACCCATTAAATCACATAAAACGAGATAAAAAGAAGAAATTTGAAAATGATGCATAAAAATATAAAAAGTATAAAAGCGGGAACGGTATTTGCCAAATAACAAATCTTATTTAGCATAAACATGTCTTTAAACATTGCTTTTAATTTGAAGTTCAAAAACATTGTTTGTTAGATTCGGAATTTACATACACAAATCTTTTATTTCATATATATATATATATATATATATATATATAAATATATATATATATATATATATATATATATATATATATATATATATATATATACATATATGTATATATATACATATATATATATATATATATATATATATATATATATATATATATATATATATATATATATATATATATATATATATATACATATATATATATATATATACATATATATATATATATATATATATATATATATATATATATATATATATATATATATATATATATATATATATATATATATATATATATATATACATATATATATACATATATATATATACATATATATATATATATATATATATATATATATATATATATATATATACATATATATATATATATATATATATATATATATATATATATATATATATATATATATATATATATATATATATATATATATATATATATATATATATATATCATCATCATCATCATCAGCCCGTATCGATCCACTGCAGGATGAAGGCCTCTTCAGCATGCTTCCAACCTTCACGGTCCTGGGCTTTCCTCTGCCACTCGGGTCCAATATACTTAACGATGTCATCAGTCCATCGTGCTTTCGGTCTTCTTCGCGGACGTTTGCGATCAAGCGGTATCCACTCCAGGATTGCCTTGGTCCATCTGTCGTCCCATCGCCTCGCTATATGGCCTGCCCATCTCCATTTCAACTGTTTTACTCTTCCAATGATGTCACAGACTTTTGTTTGTTCCCTGATCCATGCGCAGGACTTTCTGTCTCGTCTTGTAATGCCAAGCATACATCTTTCCATTCCCCTCTGTGCCACCCGAAGTTTTTGAATTGATTGCGATGTGTGTGTCCAGGTTTCACTTCCGTATGTCATAACGGGTAGAACGCACTGATCGAATACTTTTCTTTTCAGGCAAAGTGGGAGTCTGCTCTTAAACACTATGTTGAGCCTACCAAATGCCTGCCAGCCACATTTAACACGCCGTTCCACCTCCCGGGCGGTATTCCCCTCCATGGAAATCCTCTGCCCAAGATATACAAAGCTGTCCACAATCTCTAAATCCCTTCCTAAAACTGAAATTCTTCTGTCCTGAGCGAAGTTATTGAACATAACCTGACTCTTTTTCAGGTTTATTTTCAAGCCAAATGGTTCGCCAGCCCTTTGCAGTTCTTGTATGCGTCTTTGCAGCTCCTCTGGGTCTTGTGAAATGAGAATAATATCATCTGCAAATCTAAGATGGTTTAAGTTTGCACCATTGATCTTTACCCCATCCTGTTCCCAATCCAGTTTACGGAATACTTCTTCAAGGCCAGCCGAGAAAAGAATAGGCGATATTGCGTCACCCTGCCGTACACCTCGTTCTATATTAATTCCCACTTCAAGATCATCAAGGTGAATTGTGGCTGTAGCTCCATCATATATCGATTCTAATAGGTTTACATAGGCTCTCTCTACACCTTGGCTAAGCAGTGCATACATTATCGCATGCTTTGAGATGGAATCAAATGCTTTTTCGTAGTCGATAAATGCCAAGCACAGTGGCATGGTGTATTCGTATATATTATTCGTATATATATATATATATATATATATATATATATATATATATATATATATATATATATATATATATATATATATATATATATATTATCAATAAATTCAAACTATACCCTTCAATGGAGAACCTCATAGACTTCAAGAGGCTCCGAGCTCTAGCCAAACATACTCGACCAATTACTCATGCTAAGCGAAACTCCTTATCGGTTTTTGTAAACTCTCTTAATCATTGCACCTCTAGCCAGGTCTTCTGGAATAGATTCAACCGTCTTCGTGCTAATTCCTGCGGCCACATCAATGGTCTTCTGGTTGACGGAAATTGGATCACTGATCGCGCTCTTGTAGCTAATTCTCTGGCAACCGATTACTTTTTTGTCTCCAGTGATCGCAACGGCGGTCCCTCTTTTCTCAGAACAGCTCAGGTAGAATTTCTCCTTAATTTTCATGAGTCTTTTGTCTCTCCACTAAATTCCCAGTTTTCTCTTACTTAGTTGTCTCGCGCCATTCCTCGTTGCAAACATTCCTCTCCTGGCCCAGACGGTATTCTTGTCTCCATGATCTCGAACCTTTTAGATCGGGCTTTATCCCAGCTTCTCCAAATCTTCAATGATCTGTGGTCAACTTCTTCTTCCTGGCGTAAATCTATGCTTATTCCTATCCACAAACCCAATAAATCTAGAATCATCGCTCTTACTAGTCATCTGGGAAAGCTGCTGGAGCGGATGGTACATTTCCGACTTTCCTGGTTTCTTGAATCTCACTCACTCATCAATGATAACCAGCTGGGTTTTAGACCTCACAGATCTACCCTTGACCAACTAGTGGGTTTGGAAAATGATATTTCGTTTCTTTCGCTAAGAGACATCATCTTATAGCAGCATCCCTAGATCTTAGCGATGCTTTTGACACAGTCTGGCGTTATAATATTGCTACCACTCTTCATTTTTGGGGTAATAATAATGGGGAGAGGAAATTTCCTGAAATACATCCACACCTTCATGTCTTTCAGATCCTTTCAAGTTGGTACCAATGGCGCCTTATCTGATTCCTTCCCCCTTGAAAATGAACTTCCACAAGGGTATGTGCTTAGTCTTTCCCTATTTAACATCGCTATAAATAGCATCTGCTCCTTCCTTCCTAACTCTATTTCCTTTAAACTCTATGCAGATGATATTCTACGCTATTACTCTTCCTCTAGCCCCAGAACCTGTGAGAGAGCTCTTTAACGCTCTCTCAACTCCCTCACTAAATGGTTATCTAAGTTTGGCTTCTCCTTCTCGCCGAATAAATCATCTTCTGTCCACTTCTATCGAAAGCGAAATTACTCTCGTCTCCATTTGTTTTTCCTTTGCAACTCTCCTGTTCTTTCTGCCAACTCAATAAAATTCCTTGTAATTAACATCTTTCGCTTCTTAAATCCCATACATCTCGGCACGTTGGTATATTAAAATGGCTCTCTCATCAAAAATGGGGCTGTGGCTACCTCATCCTTCTCCTCCTTTACAAATCCCTCATCAGGCCAAAAGTTGACTATGGCTGCATCGCCTACATGTCTGGCCCTGCAAGTTATCTTCGTCGGATAGATGTGGTGCTAAACTCGACCCTTAGATTAGCTCCGAGGAGCGTTCAGAACCAGTCCCATCCCCAGTCTTCATTGTATTTCTGAAATTACACCACTTAATATAAGGGTTGAATCTTCTTTTGAGATATGTAGTAAGTCTTAGATGTAGACCCTTCATTCCCTCTTATCAATCTTTCTTTGGCCCTCTTGATTTCCCCAACTAAGTTTTTTCTCTAAGTTCGGGCACGACTCTTTTCAATTTTTCCATGACTCTGCTATTTTTTTGCCCCCCTGTAACCCAATAACTTTCCCCCACAAGCCGCTATGGTTACTTCAGCGCTGTGTTCCTAATTTCAGCCTTCTTCCATATAACAAAACTTTTTCTGGTCTCCCTTCTCCTGCTACCATCTTCCCTAAAATCATTCAAGAACTCCGACCTGATAACATCATTTACACAGATGGCTCCAAGTCAATGGATGGAGTGAGTTCAGCCTTCGTTCACGATAATTTTACGTGTGTTTTTCGTCTTCACACCTGGAATAGTATGCTTCCTGGAATAGAGGCCATTTCTTATGCACTCTCCCGTCCAAATTCCAATTGGCTCTGATTCCTTAAGTTCTCTCCAATCTCTTGTTTTTCCCCTACCTTCGCCTCTAGTTGTTAACATTCTTTCCCTCATCCAGGAATCCCAATCTAAAGGGTCAGTAGTAAAATTCCTTTGAATCCCTGGACACGCAGGCATATTGGGTAATGAACGAGCAGACTACTACGCCTAAATGGCGTAGTAAATGGTTAAAAAATCTTCCTATGTTACCCCTTTTCCATCACCGTGATGCTTTCCCCTGCATCTCGCTAATTGTTCAAAATATTGTTCAATTCGACTGGGATACTTTGGGTTACGCCTCTAAGTTATATACCGTGAAACCTCCATTCTTCGAATGTAGACCCCCTCCAGCTCTCGGCCGTGATCTTTTTGTAGACTGATATATGCTTAGAATCGGGCACTGTCGCTTCTCACATGGTCATCAAATAAGTGGCGACCCTCCGTCAGTATGTGCCTTATGTTGTACTCCTCTTTCTGTTCGTTACGTTACGTATTTTATCCCCGCATTACTCTAGTTCTCTTTATGAATTCTTCCGATCCTCTTCCTACTTTCCTTTAATATAACCCATCACTGTTATCTTTAAACTCCTCTTTCCATTAAAATTTTCACATACTCCTCTACTCTTAATTGAGATATTTCATGCATTACATCTGACTTTGTTCCTTTATTTACGGTCTACTGCCTTTTAACATTTGAGATCCATTGGAATATAATAATACATTCTTTAATTTATATTGCTTTCATAATATACTTTATATACATAATTTATTACTCAGTTGCTGACGCGGTCCTAAATTAAAAATTCAAATTCAAAATGTACTGTTTAGGTACAATTCGTCATCGCTGAAAAAGAGAACTATTTTGCAAAGTTGTACAAGTCTTACTTTTTGGAAGGCCTAAAAAGAGGCGACGTTAGACGAACTTAGAACGTAGAAGGACTACTTTTAAAAATAAAGGAACAAGAATACATAATAAATAAAAACAAATAAATAAATAAATTAGATCATTTTTAGTTGTTTTAAAATCTGCGTTAGATATTTTATTAAAAAAAAACAACTTTATGCATGACTATTTATCTTGATTATTTTCAAGTTTAAATAATAAAGATGTTCATGTTTGTTCCATTTAAATTTGCTAACGATATTTTAATCGAGAATAATGAAAATTTCATTTCAAACTCCAACCAATTATTTACCCTGATGGCATTAACTCCAAAGAGTGTTCGATTCCGGTTATGTTCACTAAATAATGAACTATTTTAAATTAAATTAACGTTGTTTGTTTATTTATCGGGCTTTTTAAAAAATTAACTATTCAACCAGAATGCATCATTTTGTTTTAATGGGCATTTTGTTCGAATGTCATCGAAATGTACATTTAACTTGGCCATAGAGTGGTCGAATTACTCCATAATGGACTAGCTTTTATTTCATTATATGGCAGTAATTGTTGATTCATTTTAGTTATTTTACGCAATGGTTAAATTTATAACTGAAATATAGAGCTGTGTGGAAATATGTTTTTAGGTAAAACAATGGGTTAGTAGTGATCGACTTAGTATCTGATGATTTAACAAGAATTGGTAAAACTGTTATATAAGTCAATGGTGATTTTTTTAATGCGACCGACTTTCCGATAGGGGTCACTGTTAAGCGAACTTTGAGATTGCGCGCCTCTAGTGTTAAAATTATTCAATATAGTCTGCTAAATCGTCATAAAACATTTAACATCAGAGCAACGCTTGCAAACTTATAGAGCAAAAGAAACTTATAGAGCACTTCCTGAATTTTATGGTGCCCAACCTAGCGATGTATTCGTCAAATTCCGAACGCATTCTACGCTACTCTATGTTTAAACAAAAAATGGGCGTTCGGAAAAAAATATCGCCGCGTTTGCTGGCAGTGTCGACGAAGATCCAAAATGGAATATTTGGAGTGAAAATAATTCACATATCATCCAACAATTACCGTTGTATTCAGAAAAAGCAGCGTATAGTGCGGATTGTATGCCGGTGACATTATTGGGCTGTAGTTCGTTAAAAATCAAACTGGAAAGCACGTTACATTTTGGATCATTACATGGCGATGATCGATGAATATTTAATTCCGAATTTGAATGACATTGATCTGGAGAAGATCTGGTCCCAACTGGACGGATACACATATCATACAGTCAACGCAACAATGGATTTATTAAGGGAACAATTCGGTGAGAAATTTATTTCGAGGAACGGACCTCTTAATTGGCCGGCAAGGTTATGTGATCTAACGCTTTTAGATTATTTTCTTATGTTAAAGCTTTCGTGTTTCCTAATAAACCAGCAACTATTGATGCCTTGGAAGACAGCATAACTCGGACAATTGCTTAAAAAAGTGGAAAATTAGATTCACAGAATGCGCTTTGTCAGAAGTAGCTGCGGTGGACGAAATTCGAAAATTGTTTTCAAACATTAATGCCGTTGAATATTATTTCATATAAAATAAATATTTTGAGTTTAAAGTTCAGACGCACTGTAAAACTCACCCTATACAATGACAAACATTTAGGTATATATATATATATATATATATATATATATATATATATATATATATATATATATATATATATATATATATATATATATATATATATGTGTGTTACATCTAATATTTTCACGGATGGTAGATAATGTTTCTAAATTATTCCGGGTGTCAATCCATTGATCCGTTGAAACGCTACGTAGATGATATCTTTAAAATATGGCCTCACGGAAACGAACTTCTAAACAACTTCTTAGCTCAGTTAAACGAAATCCACCCCAGAATACAGTTCACTCTGGTAGTCGAACAGGATAGAAAACTGCCATTTTAGATCTCCTTATCACAAGGATGCTTTCTGGAACACTCGAATACACAGTGTATAGGAAACCAACTCACATCGATCGATACCTCAACGCTAAATCCCATCATCATTCTTCTCAAATCTAAGGAGTAGCGAACACCTTGATTTCCAGATCCTTCCGACTGACACTACCAGATACACGAAGCGAGGATCTACCAAAAATTTCCACAGCCCCTAGACAAAATGGATATTCAGAAAATTGTATCAGGAAGGCCATTCGCCGTCAAGAAACCCAAACACGAAGAACAATAGAGGATCATCAACCAAATAGACCAAAGGTCCTGCTACCATACGTAAAAGAAATCACAGATAGGATAGGCAGACTACTAAGGAAACATAAGATCAGAACAGCCTACAAGCCACACAAAAGTGTTGCAAATATCCTAAAAAGCCCCAAGGACAAAGTTAGACTGGAAAATCATAAGGTGTATAGTATATCTTGTTCCGACTGCAACAGAGCATACATAGAACAAACAAACAGACGAATATCGGCCAGAATACAAGAACATAAAAACGACTTAAAAAACAAACCACTTCCGCTCTGTTCCAGCACCATCTACATACAGGACATAAAATCAATTTTGAAGGGGCCAAAGAAATAGCGAATATTGAAAACTGCAAGGTCCGAACAATCAGAGAAGCCCTTGAAATAGAAGAAAGAGGTGAGCTGAATACGCGAAACGACGCTCGCAACATTCCAAAAGTATGGTAATCCCTTCTAAAAAAAGAAAAAACGCGGCAACCTGGCCGCGAGGTGGAAAAATCAATAAACGGACGCCCAACAGCGTTGCCGAGCGCCGCCAATGCTCCCGAACTACCCCGATATAATCTACGCAGTCGCTTTTGTGGCCGGCCGGCTACACTGCGATTGCGGCCACAAATGCGATTTTGGCTAAATGTCGTGACTCTTCATAGGATCAACGGATCGGATGAATTAGAAACATATATATATATATATATATATATATATATATATATATATATATATATATATATATATATATATATGTTTCTAATAAAAAACTATTTATCCCATCAAAATCGAAATATCTCTTGACATGTCAGAGATATCGATTTCTGGTTTTCACTGGATGATTCCTCTTTAAATTACCTTTCTAGCCATGTAATATAAGCTGTACCATATTAAGACCAATTTTTATCGGTTAAGGCAAACGGACATTAGACGACTTTTTATCTCAATAGGTAAAACTCCCCCCCACTTTTTTATTCGCGAAGTTACAACAAAATGTCATAAAACAAAGTTGTAGGAGACAGTTTACTAATTATAACTGAGAATTTTTCTTACTCGGTTAAAACTTGAAAATACACAAAAAAAAAAGATTTTTAAAAATGTTTAGCGCGTCACGCCCTCTTGCGGTCGTTTTAGAAGCTTAAAAATATTTTTGGTGAATTTCTCACAGTTAGTTTTAGTGTAATATTTTTTTCCGCAAAGCTGTGGGATAAATAGTTTTCAAGATAAGGCCGCTATCCATCCTTAATGGGACACCTGGTATATATATATATATATATATATATATATATATATATATATATATATATATATATATATATATATATATATATATATATATATATATATATATATATATGCCCTACCTTGTGGGCATACCTGGTACTATACCCGAGGTTCCAGGCAGAATGTTACGAGCGGTCCTGACTGCTACGAGCATTCGCCGTATGATGGCGTGAGTTGTGTGGGATCACGACCCGTCATTAAAATGGCCAGTTGATCTGGTCTGGCCCCGATTGCCTCTCCGAACTGCTTTCCTTGCGTTCGTCTAGAGCTCGGCTGAAAGGCTAGAAACCGGTCCCGAGAGACACGTGACGTCGCATGGTTGACAGTTCGGCGAAGGCGATCGGTGGCACCACGTGGAGAATGGGTGAAAGATTTCTGTAATATTTTCCCTCCACGGTTCCGTTACTCTACCTTGTGGGCATATATATTATATATATATATATATATATATATATATATATATATATATATATATATATATATATATATATATATATATATATATATATATATATATATATATATTGTTATTATTATTATTAGGAGAGTATAAACCCGGTTGGATATATATATATATATATATATATATATATATATATATATATATATATATATATATATATATATATATATATATATATATATATAATATAGCTGGCCCGGCAAATGTTATTCTGCCCTTTCCGGTATTATAATACCCCCTTTCGCTAATAAAAATAATGAAAATGCATAGTGGATTAACGCAATAACACAGAAATAATTTCTGAATGAATTCTAAAAGTAATTTTAAACATAAAACACGACACGATGATGCTTACGGAACACAACTTTTTCTCTAAATTGTCCACAATGCTCCATTCTTCTTGACACTTGAGAAGCTGAATAAGTATTATTTATATAATTGCAATCGTACAAGACATATCATATAAAATGTGTTCAATGTTATTAAAGAAATTATTGTTCTTTAAACATTTCTTTTGTCGATAACGAAAGGAACAAATTCATACGATAATAATTCAGTATATAAATTAGGACACAATTCAATGAACAAATAGTACTACTATAATATGAAATGACGAAATGTCAAGATGGAGAGACTGACGGTCTTGTTTGTCGCAATGTTTTCGTTCTGAAAAAGAAAACAAAATTTTTTAATTTTTTTATTAATCAACGTGTCACGTTGCGATTTAATACATTTACTAGGACAGGTTTAGGAAGAGCACATAATCGCTGGTAGCTAAATCTGGCCAATCCACTTTCTTTTAAGTCGGATGAGAATCACAAGGAACCTTTATTTTAAATTTTTCGGTAGATGAAATCATTTTCACTTTCCTTGGCACACTTTCCCCTGCTCTTGCTCACTGTTTGGACTGCGGCTTCGCCTCCGATGTGTAATAGTGAATCTATGTGTCCTCTACTGTTGTAAAACGTCGAAGAAGTATAATCGCTTTTTAAATACGTCTAAACACTGTTGAGAAGTGTTCATTCGAATGTGTCTTGGATCGAAAGACGAAACAGACCGAAAGACGACCAGACGCATCACTCATCAACGAGAAGTATTTTTCATACGCAAAACATCATGTAAAGTGTAGTGGACCTGGTCTGTAAAGAAGTTTACAATATCAGCAAGCTCGCGTACTTTTCGTAGGCAATCATTTTAGTAGCCATGACATTGTGAATTTTTGTAATGATTTGGTCAGTCATAACAGTTTTTGAATGTCCAGAACGTTCATCTTCAATGGATGCACTACCACCCTTAAATCTAGAAGTCCAGTTTTTTACCGCCGAATGTCAAAACTTATTTTCTTTACTCGATCGCAACATACAAACAAGTAAGATAATCGTCTGACGATATAGCGGCTAAGGCGGTTGTAGGTTCGACTCCTGCGAAACTTTCGATGTGGATGTTTATGTTTGTTTAATGTATATACTTGTGTACCCGGGTTCTAAATGTAGTTATTGGAGGGTTACGAATTAGAAAAATATAGTGAATCTGGAAAAGATGCATTACATAACCTAAGATGTTAATGCGTATTAAATAAAAGTAAAAAAAAAACTTTACAAATAAAAACTATATAAATAAACGCGCATGTATAGAACTTCGCAACACGCTATTTGATCGTACTTGCACCATCTCCATAGAGAAGTATTCGTATTCTCTCTGCGTATCTTTCTTTTCGTATATTTTATTTGCTCTATCTCCATCGAACAACCCTCGTATGTTTTGTGGAATTCATTGATCCGTACTTATTCGAAGATGGGATTACCATCAAAGAATTTTAAGAAAATACAGAGCTACTATACACTTAAACGATCGTATGTTTCAAATATACTGCTAGAATTTGTTTATTCATCCAAATTCATGTTGTGCCCTTCAAATTAATCCGATCCCACTGCAAGACACTTATTTCAATGTTTTTTTTTTAAGTTTCGAAAGTTTTTATATTTGACTTTTAGTTTTTCTTCAATTGAAGGAACAGGTATGACTCTATCCTTGATATCTGACAGAAGTTTCATATCATTTCTCTTCTTAAGTTAGAAATTGTAGCGACTTTTACGATTGTTAAAAAATGATTGCTGAGCTATTTCGGTATCATAAACACAGATCATTATCTCATTAGTAATTATTCATTTCGGAATATGATTACTCAAAATAAATTTCTCGCCAACTTTAGCACGTGCACACACGCACGCACGCACGCACGCACGCACGCACCCACGCACGCACGCACGCACACACACACCCACGCACGCACGCACGCACGCACGCACGCACGCACACACGCACACACACACACACACACACACACACACACACACACACACACCGGCACGCACGCGCGCACTCACCCACACACTCCCATATCTACACTTAAATGTCTGTGATTGTTTCTAGACAAGAGTGTACAATCCGACAACGAATTATCCCTCAGTCACACCAGTTAAAGGCTGAGTAAGGTCGGTTACCTTCTGAGAAGTGTTCTACTTTGGTCAGTCGGTAAGGTTCCTGATAGACTTATGGGTAACCACATAACCATAGGTTGATAGCCTGGGGGGGGGGGGGGTGCTGGCCTAATCAGCCTGGTCAGTGGCTGATGACCGTGGTTCGGAACCCACGTTAAGCTGTAGGTCCAGTCGCTAAATAGCTTTAGTTGCTGATGCGCCTCTAACCCTAAAACCTTTAAACCTTTCTAATTCATTATTCAGTGCAAGATCCTTGATTTTGGTTAGGTTTTCTTCACTGGTTGACGCGGAAGATCTTTCTAAACGAGGTTCATCTTCAATTGTTTATCTACCATCACTAAAGTTTCTGTACCACTTGTACACATTTCTTACACGTTTTTTTTGTATTTTTAATGCAGCGGCACAAGACATTTCAGTTTTTAGACAAAATGTATTACAAATTCTTTCCTTCATAAATCGCCGAAAAAAATCGACGAATATTTGTTAACAAGCACAAAATACGCTATAGTTATTAACTTAAGAAGCGACTTGATATGAAACCTCTATCAAATATCAAGGGCAGTCATACCAACTTGAAAAACAAATGGTTGTATCGATTCGTAAAGCGCTCAAATTAAGTTAAGCGCTCAATTTAAAAGTCGCCTGATTTTTAGATCATAGTACTAAGCTATTGAAAAGTTCGCGGAACGACACCTATAGATCAGTAAAAGAACTATATAATTTGCTACAAGTTTCATCCTATATATATTTTACTTTCGTACAAAAACAGGAGCTTAAAGTAAATGTATCAGTATTACTTTTTAAAATGGAAAATATTGAAAATCATTCAGTGATTAAGTTCTTTATAAAAAAAGGTTTAAAGGCAATGGACATTCATAGTGAGGTGGTATATGTATTAGGGGAGTCTGTTCCTTCAAAAACAATAGTTTGTAAGTGGGCAGGTGAGTTTCAACGTGGTCGTACAAGTCTGGATGATGATCCTCATTCTGGACGTCCAATAAGTGCAACTACTGAACAAATAATTAATTCTGTACATGATATGAATGGGTATTTCATATTTTGAAATAAGGAATTGGGCTTGAGAAAGCTATGTGCGAGTTGGGTGCCGCATTTGTTAAATTCTAATCAAAAATGACTTCGAGTAAAACTTTCTAACCAACATTTGGATTTTTTTCGAAAGAACAAAATAGAATTTGAACACCGTTTTCTAGCTATGGATGAGACTTGAGTTTACCACTATGATCCTGAACTGTGACAAACCGCGGAGTGGACTGAGCCCGGTTGTTCAGCTCCGAAGCAGCCAAAGTGATCAAAATCGACCAAAAAGACTATGCCATCAATTTTTTTGGAATGCAAAAGGTATTTTGTTAAAACTTTCAAACCAGTCAATGAATAACAGGACAGTATTACTCAAACCTTTTGGATGAATTGGATGCAAAAAATCGTGAAAAAAGACCTGGTTTAGCGAAGAAAAAAATCATGTTTCATCAAGACAATGCATCGGCTCACAGAGGTATTCTTGCAATAGTCAAACTGAAGGAGTTGCACTACGAATTGTTGGACCATCCGCCATATTCATCAGATCTAGTCCCCTTTGACTTTCATCTATTTACGAACCTCAAAAAATCCTACGTGGCAAGCATTTTTCGTCAAATGAAAAAGTTAATGGAGCCGTAGATGAGTATTTTGAAGGATTTCCAGAAAATCACATCAGAGATAGAATAAATTAATTGGGGAACCGCTGGAGCTTATACTTATGGAGTATATACGGATGAAAAAACAGTTTTTTTTTTTAACTATAAACTTGTTTTATCATTTCCGCTCCGCGAACTTTTCAATTAGCCTAGTATACTGGAACTACCCAGCTTTTCAATTCAATATATTCGTGGTTTACATTTTGTTTCACTATTTTTACACTGTTGCATTGATTGTTGTTCAATGTTTCTATCGAAATGTATAACTATTTTGCGTCTGCCATAACATAATGATGATAGTTGTACCTGTAAGTTATTTCATTATTTCAAAATGTTATTTTTGCATTTTGTGTTGCAAATAAAGCAATTTAGTTTTCTGATTTTTGTTGTACAGCATGGTTTACAGTTTACACAGTTCTATGTATCAACGGACGAGGCGCTCCAATCTGTTCGGCTTACCTTCTAACTTAAATATAATTTTAAAAATTAGATCACGAACCTTTTTCGTTAACTTAGTTGTTCTAACCATATGTGAATATTCAGATTTCTGGTTCATTAATATTTTAGCTTTTCAGGTCCTTGGCCTATTTTAGAGCAATTAGAAATACTCTCAATAATATACACACCGTATATATCGTTTGTCTCGTCCCTCAAACGTCTTTTGCCAGACAAATAATCTTGTTACATTGAAGTTGCCTTCGTCAAAACATCTTCGTTTCCCTTCTCTCCTGTCCCGTCTATCTCTCAATATTCTACATCCCTTTCAAGTATTTATTATTTTCTATCTCGGGGAAAAATTGGCATCTTAATTCCCTTGCGTTTTCTCGCCATATCAAAACAAAAGGGATTATTGAGGATTGCAGGTTTGGAGTAAAGAGGGAGGGTGGAAGAAGAGTGGTTACTGTTCATACCCAGCCCCCCTTTTTTTCCTTTTTTGTTAAGGGCGAGAAGCTTTGCTCTTAATGAACCACCGACGAGGGAGATTTCGCATACACATCGATAAATAAACTCATAATCTTTATTTACATCAACATTTGGCAAGAAGGAAATTAAAAGAATTGAAACTTATGAGACAAGATTTCCACTATATCGATACACTGTGTGTCGAAATAATTGTTATATTGCATCCTCATCTTTAAAATGAATTTCCATCAAGTGATTAGACTCAGTTAAATAAGCAGAAAACTGAATTGTTTGAATCACCCTAAAGAATAAACAAATAAAATAATTATTCTATGTTCGGAAAACAATGTATTTCGGTTTTTGATCGCCCTTTATATTAAATAGTTTGATTATTAACTTTAATTGTTATTTGATAAATACTCTGAAAAATCAAAAACATGTTAGTTGGTTCGTATTTTGTGCCAGTATCTTTATCTTAGTCGTAAGAAACAATATAATCCCATATATTACAGCTCTAATATAATTTTGAATTTTTGCTTGTGAGCTAATATTTTAAATAAACGAGAAAATAGCCAATTAATATTTAATACGTTCCTCTAACCATATTTTCCTTGGGCGTAGGCTTAACAGTCCCACCCCGAAAAACAATTGTTGCCAGGAAATCTGTTGCGAGGCGTGTAAATACAAGGGTTGTATGATAAGTGCCTGGCCTTGAAGAGAAAATAACATTTTTATGTGTAAAATTTATTTTAGTTTTAAACGTAATCACATTTACATAATACACTTGGTCTAATGTTTTTTGATCTTTTGTATCCTCTCAAAAAAATACGATTGCTTCAAAATAATTATTCGTTGACTATTCGTGACTGTTCTTTGGCCTCTTGGTGCTCTGTGATGAATCCATCTTTCGTCAACAGTTATAAACCGACGCCAAAAATCATTCCGATTGCGTTTTCACATCGCTAAACAGTCTTTTGAAGTTGACACACATATGTGTTTATTGTCAATTGTGAGCAATCATGGCACCTATCTTGTGAAAAGCTTTTTTATATCCAAATGAATTGTTAAAATATTCTGCACCCATTCAATTGAGGTGCCCACGGTCTCAGCAATCTCATGCAATTTCACTGTCAGATCGTTTTATATGCTGGATTTTTTCAATCATTTCCAAAGTGGTAACCTCATTTGTACGACCACGTTTGAATTCAGCTGTCCAATATTATATGGTTGGTAACAAAGGTGCAGAGTACTCGTAAACTTCGCTAAGCTCCGTTTTAATCTCATCATTTGATTTCTTTTTCAAAAACAAGTATTTTGTCACTGATCCATATTAAATTTTTTCCATTGTTGTAAAATTTTCCATTGTTGTAAAATCATAAAAGTTAATGTAAATGGCTAAAACTATTTAAATAACTGACATTCACAAACTAAATCATGCAGCGACTTGACAGTTTGACAGTATTATTGTGAAAGGTTATATTTACGAAACATATCACTTTTTAAATACTAGCAGCGCCATCTCTGGTCTTATGGGAGACAGGTTCTTATCATACAGCCCTCTTAGAATAATGAGACTGCTCTTTTTTAATTTTTTATTCAATAGAAAGTATAGTTTTATAGCTATCTTGGGAAACCACACAGCCCTGAAGACTGTTTGTCCACTCTTCATAGCAGTGTCAGGTCTCAGCTGTTGCAATCGTCTTCAGCCGGTCAGTTACGGCCTTTTTAATATTATCCAATATCCCAAAATGGTGTTCTTTCAGGTGAATTTTTAACCTTGAGAAAAGGAAGAAGTTTGGTGGATAAGGAGGACACGGGGCCGCAATGATGTGTTACTTGTCAAAAACTCGTCAATTGAAATCGTGATGTGGCAAGGCACAGTGTCGTGATACAGCACCCAGGTGTTCTTGAAGTTCGTTCTCATACGAATGAACCTTTCTCGAAGTCTTTGAAGAAATCCTCAATGAAAATGTTGGTTTAGTTTGGCGTTGAGACACAAATTCTTTATGAACGAACCCCTGGCTATCAAAGAAGTAAATCAGCATGCTTTTCATAGCCTTGTTAAAGTTTTGCAAAACTAGTTCAAACTAGTACAGAAGACGCATCAGATGTTGATGTTTCGCCCCGCCACAGGAAGAAGAAAAACCATATTTATAACGAGGGTTACCAAATTACGTTACATTACTGATTCGCTTTTTTTCTAAAAATCCAATCGATGATATATTTAACATTTTTTCACAGAGGTACATAATTTGTAACGGCAATTGTAGAATAGGAGGTGGATACATTTTAAAATTGCATGTCTTTTATGTGGATAAGTTCCAGTTGATGTTTTATGTCTTTCAAAAGCATAACAATACGGCTAATAACCATTAATGATGTTTATCTTGGTACCTTGATTAGAGATCTTGGTTACTGAGCTTGGCTCAACGCTGAGATGTTATCTCAAAATTCTGAGATGTTCTCTCATAAATAAAAAAAAATTAGAACGGTCATCTTTTCATCAGTCTTTTCGATGATATAAAATTTGGAAGATCTGTTGAGTTTGATAAGGATCTGTTGTTGGCTGAAATTGAAGGTAATTCCAAACAAACCGTTAGGAGGAATTAGTCATTAAGTTTAAAACATCATGATCCACCCACAATAAAATAAAACGGCGTTTCGAGCAACTGAACAGAGTGCAAGGAGAAATAATATGGATGCCATATCAACTTTCAGTTGAAAACAAAATTTAACGTGTAACCATCTGCAGTGCACTTTTGTCCAGGTTAGGCAGAGATGCTTTTCTTTAATACTTAGTTACTGGAGATCAAAAGTGGATTTTATACAACAATTCACATAAGAGATAACAATGGTTAATACCAGAACAACCACTTTTGCCCACTCCAAAACCGGTCTAGCCTCGTTTTCATTATGAGGTTCTGAAGTACTGAATATTATAGTGCATAGCTTGCTAGACTAAACATGGCTTTCATTCAAAAACGTCCAAGGCCGATTACTCGCAAATGTGTTATTGTGCAGCATGACGATTCGGGTTCCTAGAAAGAAGGGCAAGGAATAGAGTGGTTGGCGGCAGATTGTAAACCAAGCCAAAGGACTTAAAGGCCTATAGAGCTGTACATATATGACGATGGAAGACCTCATACTACCCGAATCACCCAAGAAAAAATCAAAGAGTCAAGCTGGGAAGCACTTCTTCGCCCACCGTATTCACCTGATGCTGTATCACCAGATTACCAGATCTTTTCAAATCTATGGTATATTTTGTTTGTGGCGAAAAAATCACCTTCATTTTATAAAAACGGAACTGAAGGTTTATCAGGCATGGGCAAACATTGTCAATAACGAAGGGGATTATATTATCAAGTAAAACTGTATTAACTCTTAAATAAAATAAAAATTTGTACAGTACCAAAAAACGATGTTACTTATAGATACCTCAGACGCGCAGAACATTTGATTAATATGGTGACTGACATGTGTGCATACCCTGTATATTTCAGAATATTAAAATAATTTTGTATATATATATATATATATATATATATATATATATATATATATATATATATATATATATATATTTTTCCAATTTCTATCCAAAAATTGTTTGATTAATTCGCATTGTCTGATTCAGAATTTCATTACTTGCACCTCAAACTTAGTACTTTAATTCACTTATTTACATTCAGTTAAACATATAAAATAAAAAATAAAAATAAATAAATAAAAAACATCTACGAGAGGTACCCGACCTAACAAAGAAAACATAATACATTTAGGTAAAATATCTTTATTTTTCTACATAGTCTCTTTTTAGCTTGATTCACTTTTCCCAGATGTGTTCAATAGCTTCGATTTCATGTTTATAGTGAGATTTGTTGAGCTCCTCAAAATAGCCATCAACCGCAGACTCCATCTCTTCATCGTTGGCCAATCTTTTATCACCGTGCCATTTTTTCAAGTGGAAACAGAAAATAATCCGAGAAGGCTAAGTCTTGCAAATAGGGTGCGTGAGGAAACAATTCGAACTTTAACTCATTGATTTTGGCCATCGCGATAACGAATGTGTGAACTGGTGCATTGTCTTGATGATACAAAACTTTCATTTCCGCCATATTCAGCCATTTTTTTCTTGATTTCAGCATTCAAATGTGGCAATAAGTTCGTGTAATACTCGATGTCGATTGTTTTTCCCTTCTGAAGATATTCAATGAAAATGATCCCGCGCGCATCCCAAAAAACTGACGCCATGATCTTGCCTTGTCTTCGCCTTCTTTGGAGCTAATTCTTCCCTTTCAATCCATTGTTTAGAGTGTTCCTTCGTCTCAGCTGTGAAGTAATGAACCCATGTTTTATCAGTGGTTATACATCGACGCAAAAACTCAGCTTTATTCTGGTGAAACTTCGCCAAACACTCGATTGAAATATCCTCACGACACTGTTTTGTTCCATTATAAGTAATCGCGGCACCGATCTTCGTACAGTTTTTACTGACTTTCAGTCACTTACTTAAGTTTTCCTTACTACCCGCGTATTATTTTAATTTTTAAATTAATTGAAAAACCAGAAAACAATTCAGATTCTTTGGGTTTAACTACGGATGATTTATCGATATAACGGCCAAGGCGTATTCGTTAATGTTTACACGAGCAACGCCACAACTCTCCGGTTTCGTTGTATCCGCAACGAAGATTTTATATGTTTTCTCGTTTCTTTTGGTTGTTTTTTATGAACGAATCTCTAGGGAGGCTTTTCGTCAAGTAATGTTTCGATACATCAACCCCGAGTGTTTTTCGACTGACAAAGGGTTAGGTAGGAAAATAAGCCACGATCTTAGAGTTATTTATTAATGTCATAGTCAACCTCTCATCGTTTTTACATTGGCCTCTTAAAGTGTTATTTGAAAATAAAATTCGATATTTTTATAGCCATGTATTCCATTCGTCTCAGCATAAATTTGGTTTATTTTGTTAAAAAAAAGGAAAACTGATACATTATTATCCTTTAATGTCAAAGTTGAAATTATTAGCATTAATTTTTGACACATAACACGTCTTCACGTCACATTACAACTTGTTTTATTAAACTAGTTGTTCAATTAATGTTCATCATCCGTTTAACCTGGTGAAAAAAGCTTCACTGGTTAATAAAATATTGAGCAAAAAATTTGGATTCCTTTGGCTTTGGTTAATAATAACCAAAGCAATCACAATATTTATACTAGTAGTGCTTGATTGATTGTACCTTTTGTACACCACAAAGGTGGAATAATTGTTCTTTTACCATTCTATGGGTGGAAAACTCCAACTTATCGCGCAAGTACTTCTGATAGAATCCTCTTTAACAAGATGTAAAATATATTCTTCGACTTCAGGGCCGATGTCTCACTGCCGCCTACATTCTTGAACTTTTGGAACTACACTACCTGGACAAATGTTTGCCGAAAAGCGGTCTTTCTGCATATCATTACCCATAAATACGTCAAGCCCTTTCGGAATTTTGGAGAGCTTCTTCGTAAATACGAATCATATCGTCATATTCGCGTACAGAATATATTTTTGGTTTTAAATCGAACTTAAACGCACACACTGACCTATATTGAAATAATGTTTGTGGCAATGTTTAAATAACATTGTTTATGACGTTGCCGAATCGGTATTGGCTGATATATGACGTGATTCTTTTATTTTCTGTTTTAACACTGTTTTTAACACAATAGTTTACTTGTAGTTTATTCGTTAATTAATAACTAATTAATATTTGCCAAATATGCTTTTACACATATTTGCTTAAAATATTAATTCTTATAATAGCTTTTCTATTGGCGATTTAATAAGTTTACAATTTTTTTCTCGGGGACCCTTAGGTGATGACCATTGTTGTAAGAAACTTTTTCCTTAAAATAATATGAAGAATCATTAATTAACCAAAGTAATTTCTCTTACACCTTGTATTTAGACAAACGATGCTCCATTTTTTTAATACCCTCAGTATAATGCGATTTGTTCAATAATGAACCTGCAGAATATGAAGCCGCCTCAACAACAACCCGAGCACGTTTAGCCTGAATACCACCAGTATTGGTCCAGTAATGAAGCATAATACTCACCGGTGATGGTCCGGTCTTTTGCCAGCTGGTGATTTTTTTTGTAGATTGATTCGCTTTTGCTTTCTTTAGCGCCCTTTTATTTACTTTCATCCATTATTTCGACTGCTCCTTTCGGTCTGATATTTATGGTAAATCCATGTTTCATCTACAGTCATAAAATGCCGAATAAATTTAATAATAAACGCATAATTGCGTCTATATAAGTCAAACAATTGCATCGTTAACGGTTGCAATAAGTATCAAGTAGAAATCTCATACCCAAAGTATCGTGTAAAATATACAAGGACATGGTCAGAGACGGCTAAGGCTTGGGCGACGTGCGCCACCGCCCTTGGCGTGGCGATTAAAAGCCGTGACCGCGATTAAAAGACGATTAAAAGCCGTGACCGCGGATAGAGGTTTTATTCATCATAAAACGATAAATCCCACCAGTTAGCAAGCAACAGTTAGCATTTGGCAATACTAACCTACCACATACGTTTTTTAAAAATCTAGTTTACCTAATAGCCACACTTGTTCAGCAAGTATTTGCAGTGAAGTGATTTTTCGATGTCAACTCCTCGCTAGGTAATTATTAGCGTGCAAGTTGATGTGAATCTACAGCCATATATTAGAAGCAACTTTTCAGCAAGACAGTTAATTTGAAGTAAACATTTGATCAAATTAACGTCAATAACTGACAAGCAATTTTTGAAGTCAAGTTGAACTAAAGTTACTAAACAACCTGATGCCAACTTAAAAGGCAACTTCTTACTCTTCAACTCTTTCTGTCAAGTTCGTTTCAGATTCCGGCCATAGATTGATGTTAACTTATGGTGAGAGTGGCTATTGCGGTTAGAAACAAGTGTTATCAAATTACGGGTAATTAAATTGATATCTAATGACAAAACAACTTGAACAACATTATCTAAGCCACGATATCCAAAATTAATTGATCACATTGATGTAAAAACAATTACCAATGGAGTAATTCGTAGGGTAAAAGAGGCAAAATATTCTATTTTGTTCGACTACACTAGAGACTATAGTCGAGTAGAACATATGTCTGTTGTCTTATGAGTTTGTAATACGTCAACCGGAACAACAGAAGAAAACTTTATCGGATTTCTTGATGTCGCTGAGACAACTGGATAATATCTAACTAATGCAATACCGAAAGAGCTAGAAAAAAATGGATTGGATATTCAAAACTGTCGTGGCCAAGGATGGACAATGGTGCAAATATGGTAGGCATAAATAGTGGAATTAAAACTCAAATATTAAATATTAATCCCATGGCATTTTTTACACCTTGCGAGTGTCATAGTTGGAATCTACTGTTAGTAGACGCAGCTAATTCTTTTGCGGATCAAAAACATGTTTTGGTTTTATTCAGAAAATGTATTTGCGACTTTTAAGATTCAGCACGCTGGAAAATAATCAAAGTTGAATTAAAGCTTACTATAAAGCAGGGGTCTCCAAACTACGACCCGTGGGCCAAATCCGACCCGCCAGTGTCATCAATCCGGTCCGCGACTAGCGAATTTTAGCAAGCTTATGCTTGTTTACGGCGCATACTCGGCGACTAGTTTAAAAATTATAGATAATGGCAGGAAAATTAAAATGATTTTGGCCCTTGGAACTTACTCGACTAATCGGTATGACTCTAAGGCTGGAAAGTTTGAAGAACCCTGTTATAAAGTCTTTATCAGACACAACAAGGTGGGAAGCAGAATCGAGACAACGAAGGCCATATCATTGCAATTTGATGATGACGTAGAATGCATTAAAAGCTTAAAAAACACACCGAAGATCAGACACACTCACTAATTGTGATTCGGTTTTGAACGAAATACTCAGCTTAGAATTTATCGTGTCATTACATTTATGGCATGAGATATTATCACGTGTTAATATCATCAGCAACTTTTAATAAGCTGTACAAGTCCATTTAAGCATTGTTATTGAACATTTTGTAACTGG
Organism: Cosmopolites sordidus; assembly: GCA_031761425.1. Classification (NCBI taxonomy): domain Eukaryota; kingdom Metazoa; phylum Arthropoda; class Insecta; order Coleoptera; family Curculionidae; genus Cosmopolites; species Cosmopolites sordidus. The sequence goes on along the minus strand of JARFXV010000086.1, from coordinate 1,294,018 downwards.
ATCAAAGAATATCGACAAACTGGGTTCCAACAATGCTTGTTTGATGCTCGTCAATTTACTGAGAAAATCAGTTATGATCTGCTAAAAGATTTTAAAAATAAAAGGGTAGCCAAAAAGAAAATGATGTTCGATTATGAAAGCAGAGATGAATTCAAGAGCTGTATCTTTAAATCAACATTTTAATAATTTTGGTTTTCTCTATAATCTAAGTAAGCTAAAAAATATTCTAAAAGAACATATATTAAAAAACTGTCAAGTGTTTACACGCAGTCCTGCGGGTACGTGAGAGCAGTGACTTCCAACCTTACAAATTATATGAAGAATTACAAACAATGGTCCCAAATTTATACAACTTCATTAAAGATGTGAAATAATTGCTCCAATACATAACAGAAAATAACTTAAAAGAGATTTAGCCAAATATTTATATTGTCATTCGAATTTTGTTAACAGTACCAATAAGTTCAGTACCAAGAAGTACAATGGGCCAGCAAAGACTTTCAGCTTTGGCATTTTTTTCTATTGAAGCAGACACAACATTTAAGCTGGATTACAATCCATTTATTAAGGAGTTCAGTAAGGCTAAAAACAGAGAATTTATGTTTTTTAATTATGTTCTATACTTTAATTATATTCTATAGTTATTACTTAATAATTTTAGTTAAAGTAAAGATATTTGCATGTTTATGAATAAAAATTTGGTAGTTTAAAAAAAAAATCTCTATATAAAATCCGTCCTCTTGTGCTACCAGAGAGCCTCGCAAAATTTATCTTGCCCACGTCAAATTTAGATCTTGCCCCTCCACTGGACATGGTTTATCGAGATGTTTACAATTTCAATATAGTTCGCGTAGCTCCAGCCAGCGATCATTTATGAGGATATTGTGGATTTTTGTGATCGGTTGATCGCAGTGATTTTTGGCATCGCAAGCGTCTTGGCATCTCAAACGGGTAAAACAAATATAAGACACATAATAAAGAGTAGAACGTAGCATCAGATTATTCTGTAAACAATTACAATAACCTCAAATAAATAAAATGAAAAATGCATATGTAATAATCAAATGATTATAAATTATTTTCGAATAGAATTGTAATTTGATGAAAATTTAAGTAAATAAACAAAGGACTATTTCTACAATAAGAGGGAATAGTATGCATTTCCTGAGATATCATAGTCCAATTAGGACGAAAGAGTTTTTTTTTAATGTAAACAAATAATTTTCGTGAGAGGTCAATACTAATTATTACTGAATTGGAGCACTAAAGAGATTAAATTCATAGGTTATATTAGATAAGATCAACGATTTACGAGATTTAATTTTTTGTTAGGTATCATAGGTTAGGTTCCATGTTCCATGGTATCATATGTTAGGTTCCATGGTATCATATGTTATGTTCCATGGTATCATATGTTAGGTTCCTTTAGGAAAGAGAAGGTATCCAACATTTATCCAGAGTTTTTAGATCGTTATTTAAGTCAAAACGATGTCTTATACGGATAAGGGAATGGTATTCGTCTATAGGATGTATAAATATTTAATGAAAGACTGTTTCGTCTATATTTCCACTTTAAAGTGTCTGAAACAGTCTTTCATTAAATATTTATAATGAATTTCCATCAAGTAGAAGCCAACACTATCCAAAAATTATAGGATGTTTGAGTGTTAAATCATAGCAGAATCTACAATAGCATATTTTAAATCTATTCCACTATACGGAAAAAGTTCAATCAGGGAAGGTATCTAAGGGAGGCTCTTAGAAGCGCTGCTTTTTAACACTTAGCTTATTGAGTCCAAGTTTTCAGATAGTCATTTCCTAGAAAGTAGGATCCCATTACAATCCTATTAAAACAAACTACCTTAAAACAGATCTAACTTCAGTTTTTCCATTTTTCGGAAAATGCCTAAATTTGTTTTCTTTACTCAATAGCCTTAAATAAACAACCAAACACACCTGTCTCATCTCCGTATTTGTTAATGTCATAGTTCAAAAATGATAGAAATTGCATGATTTAGTTCTTTAAACATAGTTAACCAATTACACGTTTTTTAAATGGAGGTTTTCATAGTTTAACTATCCACAAGTTATTTTTCGCTCTTTACAATAAATCTGCGGTATTTGGCAATCACATTCGGTATTTTTGTTCTGATATTTAGGTAGAGGTAATCGCTGTATAACTTCACATTCCTACACCGTCGTTTAAACCTAACAAAGTAGGAGAATTGGGAGAAATCCCCCTATAACATAGCATTCCCAAAACTTTCGAGAATTAGGGTAATTCCAGTGCTACCGAGAACGTGATGAGAGCTTATTAAAGCAAGCACCATTTCATTCAATATTTCTTTTAAAGAATGTCCTGTCAGATTTGCGTACTGTAATAACTAATAATAATCTAAAATTATTTTAGATTGTCACCCACCGTCTAAAAAGACGATATTCATTAGAAATAAGTAACTCCAGACCCTACGTTAAAACTGACTTTAGTTTGACTGAGTTAAGACTCAATAGTTAGTGCTTTAATTTAATTAACTAACCTCAACCTCTATACTACTACTTCTGTAATTATTTTCTTAACCAAAATTTAATATTTGCCTTTGCCTAGGAGAAAAAAAAAAGAATTTTATTAAATTAATATTATATTAATTAAAAATTATCTAGTACACTACAATAATCAAAGACTAAGACGACTTTTATATGAAACACCAAGCAGAGAATACATGCTTCGCGTCAAAATTGCTCATTTCTTTAGCCGCACCCCAAATGTCAGCAAGTGTCTCCCAAGACCGGTTTCTCCAAGATACGACCAGATACACCGGCTTGTCAGATGTTAGCTGCAATACAATAAATAAATAAATAAATAAATTGATATTTTATTTAGCATATGCAGCTAATAGTAACAAAACAAAGGTAATATACAAAGAAAAATAAGAGTAAGAAAAATTCTAAGTAATCCTAATAAAAAAAACAATGAAAAGCCAATATTTAACCCTGTTCAAATGATATATGTATTAATGAAATGAATATACAACCTACGATTGATATATAAAATAAAACATAATTTGTTGCCACACTATTTGAATACTCTTTTTGGTGCGGAGAGCAAACAATAGAATCCAGTTCACGCCATCCTGTGGTAAATATTCGCAACAGTCAGACTGGGCGATATCGCCCAGGTCCTACTCTGCAACTTTTCATAAAAACATAAAGTATTTATTTCTTCATCCAAATTAATTTTGTCTCCTTCAAAGTAATCCTCTTTAAAGTAACAGGTGCATAGACGCGCACACATACACAAACACACACGGGGTTTCAAGGTGACAAATCCGAATTTGGTACTAGTTTGAGCCTAGTTCCTAGATGGCGCTTGCTGCCTACTTTGTAAAGAATTAACTTGCTCATATTTTTTACCCTATAAAGCTGGGAAATTTTTAACTTCAAAATAGAGAAGGAAAGATACCCTCGGTTAATATCGATATTTCATGTTGTTTATGAGATATTCATGTTCGAATATTCGATAGCACATCTTGTCGATGGCTAAGAAATCTGCAATTCACAAAGTGTGCCCTGAATACGAGGAAAAGAACATGAAGATATCAAAAATACAACGGATTTTATTTAAAATAACAATTTTTTTGAAATGTACTTCAACACGTGTTAAAAGTGTCCTCCGTTTACCTCAATACATTTTCGCAGGCACTTTGTTAAGTAACGCCTCACATTTGCGAATATATTTTCTTCATTTCTAATAACATTAGCCGCTTATTGATTTTTTTTGTAAAAGTTGGTCTTGTGTATTGATTTCATCATGGTAAACTAAAAACTTCATATGACCCCACAAATAAAAGTATAACGGATTAATGTCTGAGCTACGAAGTGACCAAGGAAACTCACTTCCGCGCCCAATCCATCGATGTGGAAAACGTTGATTCAAATGATTTCGTACTGCAACAGTAAAATGCAGTGACGACCCATCTTGTATGAACCACATGTCTTGTCTTAAGTTTAGAGGTATACGGTCCAAAATGTCTAATAAATAATTTTCTAGAAACTGCGCACATAGGTCTTCATTCAGTATTTCCGGAAACTTAAAGGAGCCGTAAAAGTTGCCTCGTCAGTAAATAATATCTTTTTAGGAACATGGAGTGTTCGTTTTTTTATTAATTCGATTTTGACAAAATTCTGATCTAGTCGGCAAATCTTGTGGCAATAAATTTTGAACAGGCGAAAAATGATAGGCAAACGATTTTTCTTTATGGAGAACTCTTGAAACGGTAGATTTGCTAATTCTTGTAGATGCATCCAAACGCCTAGTGCTTAGTTCAGGATTGGCCGCGATACTAACCAAAATTTCCTCTTATTGTACTATCGTTATACGTTTCGGTCGTCCACCAGGATTGTTGTAATAAAACGGACATGTTTCGCCTAATAAAAATTTGTCGATCTGGGATGATTCTGGTTGGATAGATTTCTTCATACCTTCTAACTGCAGCGCGACTATCCTAATTTACTTGTGCATAAACGTGGAAATTATGACTATTCTCTATTTTGAAGTCAAAATATTCTCAATTTTATAGGGTAAAAATTATGAGCGAATTAATTTCTTACAAAGAAAGTAGTAAGCACCCTCTAGAAACTTGTACCAAATTCGGATTTGTCGCCTTTGAAAACCCAACTACTCCGATTTTGAACCTGATACCTTCAACCGTTTTTAAATTAACTTTAATAATAATTAAATTATATTATATTATATATTATTATTGTATATTCATTTATTATAATTATATAATATTAAATTATTATATTATTATTATATATTATTAAATTAATTAAATTTAATAATATATAAGTAAATTGGAACCTTCCGTAATTAGACAGTAATAAAATAATAAGAAAAAGGAAAAAATCCTAAACCAATTTTTTTAATTATTCAAATGATGAATTACCTCATGAAAAAAAACGAAGAATCTGTACTAACCCTAAACGCTTTAGAAAATATATTTAGTTATAAAGCATCAAAATCCAAAGCGAGTCAGTTGATTATGAAGTTCTTAAAACTTAATCAAATGAATTGTAAAATTTTAAAACACTGATATACTACAAATCACAAGTTTTTGTGTTAAACAAAATGCCCAAGAAAATATCCCGTTTAAAATAATGAAATTATAAGGTATCAACGTACCGGAAAACATTACTTATGTAGAGTAACGTTTCATGCGATTACGTGATAAATCCCAGACTAGTCTATAAATCCCTCAATCCCCACGCAATGATAAGCTTAAATATGAGCGCCTTACCGGTATATTGGACTGCAAATAAGGAAGCTTAGGTTAACCACGGTTTTATTTAAAACAAATTGTTTGTAAACTGTTTTTTGTCAAGTTTGGAAAAATATTTAAGCAAAAAAATCTACATTTTAGAGTTCTACTAATGGTTAATCTTTTCAAAAGATTTGTTATTTGTTATTGATTTGTAATAGTTAATGTATTGAGTGTAAAAATGTATTACACTACCCTAGGCAAGTTATTTCAAAAGATGGCTCATTTAGTCAATATTTCAAAATAGAACAACTGGCACTTTTCTTTCCACAAAAAATATTATTGCTTATTGTTTTGCAAAAGGGCCACATTTCAAAAATCTCAAACCATGATAAAAAATACTTTTGGTACGGCAGGGTGACGTAATTTCGCCACTTTTTTTCTTAGCTTGCCTAGAAAGAGTGTACCGTATTCTGGATTGAGAATAGGATCGACCAAAGATATATGGTGCATATTTAAACAATCTTAGACTCGCAGATGATATTGTTCTTCTTTCACAAGAGTCAAGGAAGCTGTAAAGACACATATAAGAACTGCAAAGGGCTGGAGAACAATTTGGTCTGAAAATATACCAGAAGAAGAGTCAGGTCTTATTCTATATATATATATATATATATATATATATATATATATATATATATATATATATATATATATATATATATATATATATATATATATATATGATAGCATTCTATCATCCATTGGAGGGTACATTGGACGCAGTCCAAAGAAATCAAAATCTTTTGATGATAGATTGATTTGTTCATCGGTCCATGTTCTTCCCCATGGGATTTTCAGCACCACACCACACCACATTTCGAAAGCACTGATACCTTTTCTGTCATAAGCCTTCACAATTCATGTTTCACAGTCGTAAAGAAAGATCGAGAATGCAAATGAACGTACCGTTATCCTTTTTGTTTTGAGTTATAGTACGATCACTCCATATTTTCCTCAGCTTCTCCATAGCAGCGCCGATACAACGAGCCTTTTTATTTCTATTCCACAATCACTAGTCTTATCCACTATTAAGCCTATGTACGTGAACTGGCTAACTGTTTGGATATTTATCTGCAAGTTCAATTGCACATCTTGCCCTCTATTGATGACCATTCATTTTGTCGTTTCCTAGTTAATTTCCAAATCCAATTTTTGACCCTCACCCTGCAGACCTTTTGTTATTTTGGTAATCTCTTATACGCTACCTGCCAATAATGTGGTATCATTTGCAAAACGAATATTTTACATCCATCAAGTCCCCTTTCCAGTTATTTTGGGCCGGTATCATGATATATTCGCCATAAGTGTTAACCAACTGAGGTTATAGGATACATTCTTGTCTGACGCCCTTACCCACGTTAATAGAATGATGGTACTTCGCCATCAACTTTCATTTCAGCCAGGTTGCTACTGTAAAGGCTTTTAATGAGCGAGACGAGATGAGATGGTGCTCCTATTTCCTCCAGAATATGCCTCAATACGAAATCAAAGACTTTTTTGCAATATATGAAGTATAAAAACACAGTTGGCCCCGTCTAAGGTCATATAATTTCTTCAGCTAAAAAAACACATTAAACCGTGACTTTGTGCGGATAAAGAAGTAACTCCTAAATCACTTAAGGATTTTCATCAATCCTGCAGTCTTCTATCATCGCAAATCCTGTAGTTATGTTTGTTCACAAAAGCATTAAGCCAGAAGTGAGCTTCGTCGGAAAAGATTAATTTTTCCCTAAAGTAGGGGTCACCTTCCAACTTACAATTTATACGTGCTTCTGAATCATGTATCTTTCAATAATAAATTGGTACAATGTACTTAACACATGAGAGATATTTTCATTTCAAGTCGTTTTGCCGCTATTACGTTTCACAATTCTGACACTTTGTTTTTCTATTAATTCAATATTTTGTATTTCGTAGTATTTTTCAAACTAAGTATAAGTAATGCTATTTTAAAGTCAAAAATAATTTAATTTTAATAATTAATATCAAAACATGGAAAGCATGCTGTTTTTATTTATATAGTATTATTAAAAGAAGAAATAAGGAAAACAAAAAATTACTTATAAACGGTAATAAAATAAAAAAAAACGTCGTAGAGCCATTTACAGAGTGTAAAATACTGTTCGAACAAAAAAGAAAAGAAAACCAAACGTTTTCTTAAAGGAATACTTCCTTTTGTTCTTTCTGCTCAGTAATTGCTTTCAATAGTTAGAAAAGCCACAAAAAACAACGTGGCAGAAAATTGTTTCACGACCATCTAAGCAAATAGAACTAACAAGAAGCGCTACTTTTAACAGTACCGGTTTAGTTAAAATTTAATGGATTCGGTAATTTAATGTCTAGAAAATCCCCATTAACAATGATTCTGGAGCGGTTGCAGCAATTCCTGGTATCGAATTACAATGAAAATACGAAGACTTGAATTATTTGCTCCTTTCAGAACTGGAATGATTAAACGTCCGCCCTATCATTCTCGTTATGTATTTATATAATTTAATTATTTGGACAAAGAGGGCCGTTTGAAGCAAGTTTTCCTAAAAGTGAAATTGAATTCACGTACTAGAATTTTGAATGTTGGTTGGTTATATTTTTCCCCTTGTGTGAAGCGCAATGAAATGGCAAAAATCACGAACCTTGATGTTCTAAACTCACAGAGATTTCTCACTAATTTAATCTAATTCTAAATCTAAATTATGTCCTGAGATTAAATCATCTCCTGATGATGCTAACATGGTTAGCGAAACGTGGGTCGAAAACTTTTAAAAAAGTGTTTCGGTATTTAGTGGTAAATCTCTGTGATTTTTTTTTACAAAGAATTTAATCACTGTACGATATTCAATATTTTCCATTTTAAAAAGTAATACTGATACGTTTACTTTAAGCTGCTCTTTTTGTACGAATGAATTGACAGATCGACTTGAAACTTCACAACTGATCTTATGAAAAATGAACCTTCAAAATGTATAGGGGTCGCTCCACGAACTTTTCATTTAACCTAGTAGCTTCGATCAAAGTATTGACAAGTAATTTCATAAATCCCCGATTTTCCATGTGGAACTGTTTTTCTTATTATAATCATTTATTTCGGACACCTCCATAATTAATATTGTAGATAGATTAATTTTGAGGCCATTATTGAAATAATCGTCGTGTTTTCAAAAAGAACAGAATAAAAGTAAATTCATGGTTATATCGTTTGATGCCCAGTTACCACAAGCCCTACACAAGATTTTCAGAAAAATGGACTTAAGGTAGTCTACAAATCATATAATAAATTAAGAGAAGTCCTGGGTAACTCAAAGAAGTAGTAGCAGTTGCGGCTCGTGGGTTGTGGGAGGACATAGAAAGAAATAGTGCTGCTGAAGATTATTTTTTTCTTTCCCTTTCCTCCTTTTTACTTTTCGTCCTATTGAAACCCTATACAGGAGGTGAACCAGGAAAACAATAAAATTTTGTATTTTTACTACTTACAAGGACATGGGAGAAAGCAAATCAATAGAGAAAATTCGAAATAGGTCGAAAAAAAGCTTAAATTAGTCATTATAAACTGTTTTAAATCAGGCACCTTTATGTTTGCAATTAAAAATTGATTCTTTTTATTTAAAAAGTACTATTATGTGTGTACACACATAACAAATCCCAAATCAAAACAAGTATTCGCGGGGCGAACGAAATACGCGACGCGTATACGCTCCAT